>BMAW01019561.1:60974-77841 GCA_019974015.1 Nephila pilipes | reverse complement strand
ATTATACATGTTATTCTAAAGAAACGAAAACAGAGGTACTAATATTTATTTTGTCAATACTTTGTAAGAAAATTCTGTAGGAAATCGAATATCTTTAATATGAAATAGCATTTTTAAATGATATAATTTTTTCTTGTGATTTTTTTCTCTCTTTCATTTAATGAACCACTCATATTTAAAGTTGAAAAAAGTCTTAACTGTAAAGTAAAATTTAAATAAAAGCCAACGCACATTTTTGTGTGTGTGATTGTACATCGAAATCTTTCATGCTAATCGGGTTATAGTTGGCGTTGCTCTGGCAAAGGTGGACAGTTCTTACCACTGGCCATATGACTTTATCACATAACCTAAGATGTTCTACATTGGAATCATAAAAATAACTATATATATATGTGTGTGTGTGTGTGTGTGTATTCATATTTATATACATATATATATATATATATATATGTATATATATATGTATATATATGTAATATATATATATATATATATAGGGAGGAAGAGAGAGAGGTAAATCCATCAGTAAAGAATTTTTAGGGTAGAGGACAAAATAATATATCGGTCTAAAGAGAATTATCGTTATAGGGGGAATCAATAAGAATTTTTGTTCTTTTTATCAAGTGGCATGACCAGGGGCGTTTTGTTGTCATTTAACATTTCCTAATATATATTAAATTCCTAAAATATCATTTCACGCAACTAATATATATTAAATGAAGTGAGAATAATATGTCTACAGTGTTGAGTAATTTCCACAACCACGAAGTTTTAGTGAAGTACCCTTGCCCAGGATTCTGGTGACGCCATAGCCAAAGAATGTTTATCGCATGTTTAAATAATAATTATTTTATGTACTAACTAATAAGTCCCAAAAATGTATTATGTAAAATATATTAGATATGTAAATGAAGAAAAATAAATACATATTTTTTACTTGGAATTCTGTGAAAAAAAGCAGAATTTTTTTTGTCTCTGGATAATGTAAAAAAACAATCTTGTGCAAAAAGAATGGGAAATGTAGATTAATAATTTAAATACTCCTCTGGTACATTAGGTAGGCAAGAAATAAAGTTATGACGAGCATCAATTGAGTACACTTCTCTTCCAGGAGATAAGCTTTGCTTTACTATAATGGAATCGCCCTTCTCATTCACATCATCATCTTTTGACTCCGTTATCACTTGTTATTTCAGAAAGAATGTTTTCATCTGTTACTTCCGAAAAGATCTGTGCTTCATCAGACATTTAAATAATCATGAACAATTATTTCAAATGTTTTTCCAGTTTTATCTTTGTTATTGGTCAAGGAATTTTGAAGTATTATTTACTTCCTCAGTATATCCGAAAGAAGTAACACTTTGACTTTTTTTGTTATTTTGAACGAAGCGCGCTTTTGTTCAACAATTAGATATAGACTGTTGTTTCATTTCCCAACAACTCCCAGGAATCCATTCGCATGTGTTCCCTTACAGTAACAGTATCTATCTCTGTGTGCTTTTGATCAATACTAATAGTCATTTTTACTACTTATCTTTTTTTGTAATACCCTTTGAAGCATTTTATAATACGCATATCGAGGGGCTGTAGATCTGAAATAGTGTTTGGTGGAAAGAAGTAAACTTCTACACTTCGTAGTTTTGGAATGAGTTTACGTGCTGATCTGTTGTCCATTAAGACAATGTGTTTCTTCCTAGATTTCTAATTTTTATCTAGTTTCAGTAAACATTTACTAAACATTTTTGAAGTCATACATGGTCGCCTGTTTGCAGTGTATTCTACTGACATGATTTTAATGTTTGTACAACATCTTGGCTCTAAGGATCTTCCAATTTAAGGGTTTAATTTATCTTTTCCCGGCATATTTGTATACAGTAATACTGTTAACTTCTGTATGGACTTCTTGTTCCCTTTATAGGTTTTTTATTTGAAATCTAATAATCGTTCAGGTAACGTCTGAAAAAATAATCCCGTCTCATCTGCGTTATGAACATTATCAGCGGATTAGTTTTGAAAAGTTTTACACATTTCTCTCTGACGCCAGATGAGTACGTCCTCCAGGTGCACTGATTTTCTTTCTCCATGTAACCATTGGTCAGATAACCCACGTCGTTCTCGAAACTTTGTTAGCCATCCATTGCTAGCTTTCAAAACTGGGTACCCCATCATACATGCAAATTTTCAGGCTTTTGGCAAATAACTTGCCCTTTCAATGATACGCTCAAAGACTATTTTTTCTAAGCCATTTCAACGTGACAGTATCTATTTTGTCATTTAGAGCGGTGTTTAGCCTCTTTCTTTGTAGATAGATATCATTAGAGCTGAAAATGTTTTCAATTTATTTCTGTTTCTTTAAAAATGTTGCAAAAGTCGATTGTGAAAATCCGTATTTCTTGCAAAACTCAGCTTGCTTCATACTTTTATCAATACCTTTTATGACATTGAATTTTACTTCGTTGGATATTTGTTCTTTTGGAGCCATTTTTATGAATGTCCACAAAACAAACTTCAAAATAAACACAAAACTCATAAATAAATTATTGAAAATCTTCCCGATTCGAAATAAACTAATTGACGGCAATTATCGGAGATCGAAATTCTTTTGGAACAAAGAGAAGACAAAATAACATATCATAAAGTATACTCCCAGACGCTTCAGTGTCTATCTATCACTTCCGATTAAGGGAATTTTCAACTATTTTCCGAAGGGAGTAAGGTTCAACAATGTCGTTTATACACACTATCCTCGATGGACCGTTTGTTTCATTCACTCTCAAACAAATTCCTCATGTTTGGTTTTGCAATTTTAATTCTCAACACACTAGCAAATGTCAATTATTCTTCACTCGTTCACAGCACAACAGACATTGACTGGTTTTGCATTTCGTCACCAGAGGGCTATTCACAATGAATGTCTTGTTCGAATTGTTGTGCTTCACAAGAAAAATGCACTATGATGAAGTATTTCGACAGAGTGTGTACCTCGAAAACTCAAACCATCGGTGCAGCCACATTTTATCTACATTTTCTTTGTATACCGTTTAATTCGAAGATATCAGTTGGACTTGAAAAAATTAACGTAAGAATTACTTTGATGGAAGGGAAATATTACCATCGTTGTAGAGAGAAGTATCGTATATATATATATATATATATATATATATATATAATATTTCTCAGATATTATATGAATATTTTTTTCCTTTGAATATTTAGCACACAAGTACTTGTTCTTTCTACTCCTTCAAAAATGCCACACTTTTCAACATTATACGTGTTGCGCGGTTTTGTTTCGTTAACTTTTATTGATCTAACTTTTTTTTTTTTTCAGTTTGAAACCTGGTCCAAATTAATTAATTTTAATATTCTCTTGTTCATTTTGAGAAGGGCTGTAATTTATTTTGTTTTATTGTTGAGCTTTCAGGATTGTTGCTTTGTTTCCTTAACTCGTCACTTTCGTTGACGAAGTCAGCTTGGATTTGTTCTTTTTAGAAGTGTGTATATTGAGATCTTGTGGCTTCTTTCTTTTTTATCAAACAGTAATTCCATAGTTCTTTGAAACGTTCAGTTTGTAAATATTTTTGATTTCGTTGAGGTATATATTCCACTTTTCTGGATAGTTTATAAAAAGTTTCGATTTCACTGTTTCTATCAGAAAACATAAAATATCTTAATGTTTATTTGCCTTAGTAAACCGATTGTGATTGGGAAGTGTTCAAATGTTTTGATACTGCAATGATCTTAAAAATTTTTGGAAATATATATGATACCGCAAAAAGAATTAATACGAGATGGATTGACAAATACGTATTTTTGATTTTTTTTTTTTCCATTTTTGCACTAACTTCTGCAGCATCGCACCATTTGGTGATTTTATAGGGTGCGAAGTCAGACGAATTTGGTGCAGGAATCAATAACAGCAAATAGGTGGTTGTAGTTCTTATTTGTGCATGCTATTAAGCATAAATGGTCAAATTGATAAAAGTGTAGATAGAGATATATCTTATTTTTCAAAGCCTATGAACTTCATGTTTGCCATACTTCAATTAATCAAAATACATGGAACACAATTTTTATTGAAACAAATTATTTTTCCTCTCTCCTTAAGGATGTAAACCTCGTGATTAAAGATTTCTCTGCTCATTTAGAGGTACAATTTCGATGTTCTTGAACATTCTGAACAATGCCGTTCTACCTAATTTCCTTAGTCCCGGCATCGCCTATAGGTGAGACAAAACAACACTTTCAAAAAGACAGCCAAGTTAAATAAAAGACGTCATTGATACCAAGAATTAGGGAATTTTCTTGTTAATAAATGGTAGTACTGAAAACAAAAGATTTTTTATTTAAATATATTTAGTCGATACACTTTTGTAGAGTAAAATGAAAATGGAGTTTTCCGAAAGAACGAAAATTACACGTATATGCATTGCTAAATATTCATATTTTTTATGATTTGTATTTTAGAAAACTATTAAATATACTGTTAAATACCTCAAGCATTCTACTTTTATATAACATTATTAGTTCCTCATAATATATGAAGCTATAGTTGCATCAGATACTTCAGCTTGGAATGATATTCTAAAATGTCTGACTTAATTCGACCAATGTATATATATTAAAGGAATACAGGAAAGGCTCACAATATATTTCTTGAATTGAAATGAAACAGTTCTTAGATATTGCAATATTAATTATTCGAAACAATTTACAATTGATTCATTTTAATAGTATAAGACAAAGAATGAGAGAAAAAGAGGATGATAATTTTTGGAAAATAAATCCCTTCTCCAAACAGTTCTGGCTGGAATATTTTCAAATCTTAAATTATTCAAAAATTACTTTCATAAAATTAAGATTAATGAATAATTTTATATACTCATGGACAAAAAAATTAGAGCACCAAGAAATAACAGCGGGATCGTAACGAAACTTGGCATGAAGGTACATGTCGGGGAGATATGCAAATGATTAGAAATGCAGCGTTATTGCGCATTACGTATAGCCGGTAGAGGGCGTTTAAATAGTTCTCCGTGGAGTATAAAACAGGTAACCAAAGCTTGCTTGAGTGTACTGAATCGTTTACAAAGGAAGAGCTGTGGTAGACATGCCATTACGCCGTTTTCGAAGACAATATGAGCAGCTGTCGCAGCTTGAGAAAGGGAGAATCATTGACATGATGGAAGCTGGGTAGTCATCTAGGCGAGTAGCTCAACAATTAGGCCGCTCTGATTGTGTTGTGTGGAGGTGTTGGGACCAGTGGATCCGAGAGATGTAATTTACACGAGAACCAGGCTCAGGACGCCCTCGACAGACCAGTCGTGGAGAAGACCGTCACATCGTAAGAAATGCACGCGTACAGCCAACTGCTTCATTGACCGCCATCCAGACATAGATAGCACCTTCAATAAGGGCCCCCGTGTCTCCTCGATCCATACGAAGGTGCCTGGCTGAAGGACATTTGGGATCGAGGAGCCCATTACGTGTGCTGCTCTTGACGACCACCCATCGACGCCTCCGTTTGGAGTGGTGCTGCGCACGAGGAAACTGGACTGCAGCAGAATGGAACCAGGTCATCTTTAGCGACGAATCCAGATTCAATTTCAGCAGTGATGACAATCGTGTTCGTGTGTGGGGACCCCGTGGTGAACGCCTCAATCCGGCCTTTGCTTTACAGCGACACACCGCTCCCACAGCTGGTGTGATAGTATGGGGTTCCATTGACTACAATACTCGGTCGCCCCTAGTATTGATCCGTTGCACCATGACAGCCCAGCGGTATGTCCATGACATCCTGCAACCACATGTGTTGCCACTCACGCAACGGCTTCCAGGTGCCATTTTTCAACAAGACAATGCTCGTCCTCACACGGCGAGGGTGTCACAAGACTCTCTCCACACAGTTATTACCCTTCCTTTACCTGCCCGATCCCCAGATTTGTCTCCAATCGAACATATCTGGGATTATCTGGGACGGCGAGTTGGGCATCCCACGAGATTGAACGCTTTAGAGGGAAGTTTACAGCAAATATGGAACGAAATGTCTCAAGACATCTACATAATTTGTGTGCCTCAATGCCCGATCGTATCGCGTCGTGCATTCGCGCTACCGGGGGTTCAACAGGGTATTAAATCCTTCGTTCTTTTGTCTTTTTCTCTGAAATAAAAGATCCTTTTTCTTTGATTTTCTAATCATGTATATATATCAAAGTAGCCATTACGTATGTAAAATTTCGTTTCTTTTTTACGACTCCTTCTTGGTGCACTAATTTTTTTGCCCCTGAGTGTATTAACATAATGTCACTTTGTTCCGATTTGTCTCACAGGAGACGCTGATTCTCTTCAAAGTAATAATTAAGATAATTTTTTACCATTTTCTCCCCATACTTTTACTTGTATTTAGAAGAAATCAATATAAATACTTTAAAATTTAATTTTGAAGAAGAAGCATACAATACGATATGTTCAGTTTTAACAAAATTGTTTAATAAACTTGAAGGAATGATTGACAGAGAAAGTGAAACTTTTGATAAGTTTAAAATACTTTTGGAACAGTTAAGTGAAAAGGAAAGAAATTTTAATTACTTAAATGAAGAAATTCAAGACCTATTATAACTGTTGATACGATTTCTGAAGACATGAAATATGTAGAAAAAGTAAAATAAAAGATAATTTTCTGGAAAACAAAACATTCTTCCAAAATCAAGAAAATAAATTGAAAATATTTCCAAGTTCATGTAGTTTCCAGAAATATTAAATTGAATGTTTCCGATAATTAAGAACATGCAAAAATGAATTGACAAAAATTGCACGTCCCGAAGTTTTCTAGTAATTACTCAGGATGATTAGATTTATATAATTTATTTGAAAGCTCTTTTCCTGACAAAGCGAAACTGAGCAAGGCTGATAAATTTAAGTATTTGAAATCATATTTGACTGATAATTGGCTTTCATGCATTAACGGAATTGTGATGAGAATTACGTTGGAGCTCTTCATTTATTGAAGAATATATTCAGAAATATAAATATGTTGGGTAATGTTTATTGGAGTGATATATTGAATTTAACAACTTTTAAGTATCCTGAATGACATTATGAAATTACGAAATTTATATGACAAAGCAAAAACACAAATACAAGGTCTCAAAAGCAAATTTATTGAAACTTATTATATTGAAATTAATTCCGTCAGAGTTTGTTTTGGAATTTAATTGCATTCAAAATGACGGGGAATTTGATTTAAATACTACTTTACAGTTTTAAAATTCAGATATTCGAAGCCGAGAAATATCATTTTGAAATAACAGTTATAAAGTAAATTCATCATTTCCTTCCCTATAAGATAGATTAAAAATTAAAAATTCTTATTTCGTTAGACGTAAGAGTAACCCATAGCTGAAAAAAAGAAATTCATTTTCAGTGTCTGTGCAGCGATCAGTGACGTCAGGTTGTGGAAAATGTTTGTTTTGCAAGAAAAAAACCTCGTTATTGTTATCGCTAAGGAGTAATTAATTACTAAAGATTAGAAAGATTACGAGTTAAATTGAAAATTAGAGTCTTATTAAAAATTAGAGTCTTATAATAGTTAACGCTAAGAAGTAAAGTGAACAATCAAAATGTAGGCGATCCTGTTATATGTGCCTGAGACCTCATCGCCAGTAACTGAATGTTTTAAACACGATATATGACCTATTTGTGAAGGATCCCATGGTGTTTCAATATGTTTCTGCTCTCAGAGAAATTATTATTTTTCCGAAGGGGGAAATCGATAATGGCGTCGTATCAACAGTGCTTAAACACCAACAGACAATGTACTGTTGCACAAATAAGTTCCGTTAATTAATAGCAAAAATGAACATGAAATTATTCGATTGTTCTTAGATACAAGTGCTCACAAAGAAGTTAAGTTTTAAATAAATTTAATTTTAATTTCATTAGAAAAGAAAGCTTTTTCATTTGCACATTCCGTGCTAAGGAAACTGAAATGAAAACACATGATGAAATCAAAATCTGATTAAAAATACAGATGATCTAAATTTACGCATCGAGTTAAAAGAGCTTAAGATAAAATGTATATCGACCACAGATTTGACATTCCGCGATAAAAATTGATAAAAACTTAGATATTTAAGAAATGCTAAAATTTTCGATTCTCACGAATTTAACAATCAAGTAATATCAATTCTTCTTGGTGCCATCTACGAGGGTTGTTTTTTTTTTCAACCTCCTATTGGCTATAATAAAAAGACGGGTGAATATAAAAAAATAATTTTACTACCAAAACTAATGTACAACAAAGGTTACTTTTCTACATAATCACCTTGACGATTGAGACATTTGTTACATCTGTGAACAAGCATTGCAATACCCTCTTCATGAAATGCTGCCGCCAATGTATTGAGGTGATTTGTGACCGTTTCGATTTCCTGGTCAGTTTGGAAGCGCTGCCCCCAAAGCCACTTCTTCAATTCAGGAAAAACTCGCACATAATGAAGACCAGGAATGTGGCAGCTAGCCGGTGTGCGCAGTAGGCAACTGCACATCTCCCCCTATACACGCTATGTCATTGCCAAGTCCAACACGCACTTTCTTGTTGAACTGCAGTCACGTAAACATTGCTGCCTCTATTGATTCTCCCGAAAAGTGTGAATTTCGAAGTGTTGTTCGTTTCTTGCAGGCAGAAGGAAATAGTGCAGCGGAAATTCATCGAAGAATGAGTCGAGTGTATGGAGACCGCTTTATGAGTGATGGTATTGTTCGTGAAATGTGTCGAAAGTTTAAAGATGGCAAAACTGCTTCCTCAACCCAACTGCGTCTTGAGTAATTTAAATGGGACATTTTCAAACATCCTCCATATAGTCTAAACCTAGAGCGAACTGAATTGAAGAAGTGGCTTGGGGGGCAGCACTTCCAAACTGACCAGGAGCTCAAAGAAACAGTCACAACTCACCTCAATTCAATGGCTGCAACATTTTATGAAGAGGGTATTGCACAGCCTGTTCACAGATATGACAAATGCCTCAATCGTCAAGGTGATTATGTAGAGTAGTAATCTTTGTTGTACATTACTTTTGGTAGTAAAATTATTTTTTTATATTCACCCGTCTTTTTACTATAGCCAATCGGAGGTTGAAAAAAAAAACAGCCCACGTATTTTTATGAGGTAGTTATTTGTCGCATTACGCGATTAAATTAACATTTCGTTGCCTTCCGACAGTTGTTTGGGTGGATCTTATAGGGAAGGAACAAATATACAAGCGAACACTTCACAATGAGAGTTATTACGAATGAATAAAATGTTTTAAATAAATTTTTTTTTAATTTAGAGAATTTGGGAATCAAGACGTAGATATCTCATTGAGAATATATAAATGAAGACATAATGTCTGAATTTGATGAATGTATTTCGCTCTAAAAGAATTGGTATAGTAAGTTAAATTTCCTTGGAAACCAAATGTAAAAAATAATTAGAAAATAATGAGCAATTTCAAAGAAACGATTTATGAAGTTGAGATCACTTTTTAAAACGATCATTTTGCATTTCAAGAACACAGATTAGTTCTAAGGAATAATCTTTAATAGAATATCATAGAGCGTGTTACAGTTCATGAAGAAACTCTGAAGCAAAATATATTTTTATATCACATAGAACCATAATTCGTACTGATAAAGCTACAAGTAAGTTTAGAATCCTAATTCCCGCGTCGTCACCTGGGGTAAGGACTGTTAGTTTTAAGCGATTGTTCAGAAATTGGACTTAATTTTATACCAAACACATTTCATCTTTTGTTCCAATTTCTAACAATCCATTTGCATTTATGGCCGATATAAAAATTGCCTTTTGAATTTTGAATTAGACGAAAACAAAAAGAACTTCACAAGAGCTTTTTAGGGTAATGATTCAGCAACTGCTTTAGGAAACAAGAAGTTTGATATTTCTCGCATATGTAAAGTTTTACTTGGAGTAAAATTGATCACAATCTTTCTTGTGGTACGATAAATCACCATCAAATAAAATTCTTGGATACATTTTTTAAGCACTTAAATGGTTCGATGAGATATTTAAAGGAAGTAAGCATTCCTCGATATTCCTTTCAAAATTCTTTGCCCCTAATACTATTACTATTCGAATGAATTGCTTTCCAAATGTTTCTAAGAAGACGCATTGGTTTTTTTTTTTTTTTTTTTTTTTGTTTTTTTGCACATAAATTTTGAAAATGGAAATGTTATTCCTAGTTTTACAGCATCGAAGAGCAGAGCAGCTCCAATGATATCTCTTTCAATCTTAAAATTGGAACTCATTCGCTCACTTGCCCAATTTTATCCGCTAGAATAAGCCATAAAGTTGAAACTGCTCTTAAACTCTCTGTTAGTCTATTTATTGGATTCACTCGTTTAAAACTTGTTTCTGTATCAAGGGGAACTTAACAGACACAAGGAGTTTGTGAAGAATAGAATATAAGAAATATAAAAAGGTAAAACAAACCCAAGGAATGACATAATTGTGTAGAGAAGGATAATCCCACTGATTTAATAAATCGGTTTATTCTTGAATGAGCTTTATATAAATGATAAGTAGGGGCATGAACATATGTGGCTCATAATGAAGGAAATATGATTGCTTAAATCCTTAGAACATCCAGTCAAAACAGAAATAAACATTGATAACCTGGAGTTTAAGAAATCTATTGCTCTTAATACAGAAATATATAACCTGAAAGGAAAATAGAAAAGTATAAGTACCCATCTTTTTAGCAAGTTATGAATCAAAAAACATGAACAGTCACAACGAATCGCAGGCACAATATCACGTTTCAATTTACGTGCGTTGCTGGTAATTTTTAGTACCATCTGTAGTTATAAGTACTCACTTCTTGATCACAAATAAGCTCTGTACTTCGTTGAAAAGTCGAATGTCGATGCTTTCCACAGCTTACAAATCCGTCAGTCTCCTTGAGCCGGTTGACGCCCTGTTTTCTCTTACTCCGCTTTTTAAATTTTATCGAAGTTATCTTTTCATTCGGATTTGTCAACCAGAGTCCCAACGGGGGGATTGGCTTCATCGAACCAAACGCATTTTATGTGGAAAAATGATTCATAAATATTGTAAATTTTAAAGATTGAACAAGTACTTTTGTGTATTTTTTACCTGAAGATCCACATATTATCTAGATTGTAGATGCTGCTACTATAGCACTGTAATAAAAATCCCACATTCTGTTTCTTTAAAACTCGTTTCTATTTTTTAAAAAATGACAATAGCAGTTTTACTGAGCTTAGCTTGTAAATATCGCACGAAATCGTCATTTTAATTATTTCAATAAATTTATATGTTTATTCACCAATAATAAAGTTCAACATGTCTCCAAAAAGCAATTATTCATTTGAAAGACTTTGGATTTCTTAAATTAGTGATCCATACATCCTTATAAATAAAATGTAAATTTACATCTATATGCCTATTTTTAAAAACAATTCATAAGTCTGGGTTTAATTCTTCTCTGGGCTCTTAAGATCAGATTAAAATAATATTTAATGTATTCGAATCAATAGATAGCAGCGATGTTATTTAAAGAAAAAAGGATTTGCATGCAAAGGGGTATCTTTATGATTCGTGGAAACCAAAGAGAAATACAACATAAAATTGAATACAAAAAATGAAAGTATATCAACAATAAACAAAAATACAAAATTACTGTAATTATTTTTATATTGCCTTTAATACGGTAGTTACAATATAAAAATTGCATGAACATTTCATGACTCAATTATTCGAAAATAACTTAGCAAAATTGAAGTACTCACCTGTAGGTTGGAAGTACCGCTTTCGCAAAAATATGGATGCTTTTCGCAAAACTCTGTCAAATTGTTTGGTTTCTGACATAAATGAGGATATTCTAAGCAAAATTCCCCTCGATTAATGCTAAAATAAAAGTGTATCATTCTCAGTAGAACATAATAACTGTATATTTATTTCAAGAATAACTGAATAATAAAATATTTAAAAAATGAATTTGGTATTTTATGAGAAATCTTACGAAACTTTAATATTCAAAATAAATTAATTAAAAAGATTCGCATTGCTTTATAATTGAAATAATACCATTTTAACTTTCCAAAGCTTAGGTCTAAAATGTAATAATAAATAATTCAGTTATTTTCAATTTAACATATGGTTGATTATATGAAATTAAAATACTCTCTTTGAGTATTAAACAAATTTTGTTACCAATTTCCTTTTAACAAAATCGGTAAATATTGGTAAAAATTTATAAAATAATGTTTTGCAATTGAAGAGGAAATGTAAAGTTTGATTTTAGTTTAATCAAAATTAAGCCATTAAGTATGGTTTCAATTAAAATTAAAACTATTTTTGCGTATTTTTTTGTAAATTATAGCATTTAAATTTATCTGAAATTTACTTCTAGAGTAATTAGTATGTCATAAAGAAATTTTCAAAGTACCTCGATTTAGCAGAATTAAAGTAATTGGACATTAACTCGTTTGAAAAATGTTCTCTAATGGTTTTTAAAATGCCTTTTTTTCATTGTAACATCCGCATTTTCGAGAAAATTAAGTTTCAGGATCTGAATGTCTTCAACAATTCCTCAAATAATATGTTTAATGCATTTACATCATTACCTAAATATAAGCATTTAGTAATAATAGATAAAATATACTTAAATAATTACTTATGATAGTATCTTAGCCAAGGCTTAGAAAAATTTATAATAATAAAAGAAACACGAAAACTTAATAATTCTTATTTTTTATCCTCTCCTCATTTGTTAAATTATTACATTTAATGTGAATCAAAGTCCTCACTTTCAAAAATACTTTACAAAATTATTTTTGATATTAAAAGAGATAGAGTGCCATTTATATTATTATTACCATAAACTCATGTCTATGTAGCATTTCAAAACACGTTCCAAAACTGATATGATCCATAAACAAAAGACATTGAAAATTTAAATATTTAAATTTGATAGAAATTCGAAAGTTCCTTTAAGAGAAATTATTTTTCACAGATTTATGGAGGAAAAGAAAAGTTGCGAGGGGTTCGTTCTATATTTGTATAAAAGTACGAAGGTAGTTTCAAAAGTAAACTTTTTGATGATAAGTGGAGTAACTAGGGTGAGTTTGTATAACTTTTTTGTGATGTTACTTATTAAATATTGCAAAAACGTATATGGCACAAATTCATCGGTTTGTTTTGTGTCAGCAGCCATTTTCTTCGAAAGCTGATTTATAACGTCCAGTTGCCGTCGTTATTTTAAGTTGTGAACGTTGATAAGACCTAGATTAATCATCATGCACCAGTAACTGAATAAAACTATTGGTTGCTTCCAACGAACTTCCACTAAGGATGTCCAAAATGGTCTTATTAGCTGGAAGTTAAGAAGACAATTTTTTCGATTCGAACTGAATCATATTCATAGACTTCCTAAGAAAAGGGAAAATGATCAATAGTCCATGCGACAAGCGAAAAAGTAAAGTTTATTGGCGCGAGTGGCAGATATGGCTATGCTACGCCAAACAAGATTTAACTGTGGTCTAGAATAGAAGAAATTGAAAAAAAGTCACACATTGGTTGACAAGAAGGAGGGTCAAAAATAGAGAAGGATCACTAGGATAACTCTGGAGCTAGTCCGTGCTACAAAGAGTGACAGTTATCAAAAAGCACTTATCCCTTTTCTAACATTGGGCGTGATATTCTAGAAGTTATAGTCTAAACTCTCAGCAGTCATTATTTCCGGCGAGTCATAGGCTCGGACTTTACATACGAAAAGACACACCGTGTAAAGGTGGGGATATATGTTAAATATTTAACGTCCTAGTCATCTCGATAGCGTATTGGGGAACTTTCGAGAGAAAGAAGCCAGTTTTGTTTCATTCTCGCTATATGACTCAGGCTGAAAATTACGAAGTTTGGTGATACATAGTATTGCTTCTAGAAGCAACGTTAAAGAACAATCAGTAAGAACCCTATCCTAACGCGGGTACTTTTAGAAATACTGTGACATAGGGCTATTCGCGGTTTTCTTCACTAACCATGGGGACTTTTAATTGAGATTGATTGCTTTGTCTAAACAACTTTTGCCCAACCAAAAATGAAACGTGATACGTACAGTTATTATGTAAAGCAGTTAGAAATGAAGTGCAGTGGTTGAGTTAAGAAATATATAAACACCGACTGGAAGTAGCAAGAGTATCTGAAAGAGGGTCTGAGGGAGTAGAAAGGCTGAAGGAGTAAAGAGATTGAAATAGAGAGTTTGAGTAAAGATTGTTGCTGGAAGTATATTTGCGGTTGTTCTCAACAGTTGATCCAGAGTTTGAGTTACAGTCGAGGAAGGATTAGTGGTAAGAGTCTGTTAGATTACTATTGGTGGATTAAACTAAGGTATTAGAAAGCTTACCCTGGAGAGCATAGGAAGTTGTTGTCATAGTAAATATATGTTAATAAATTGTTTAAAAGTTGTTTTGGTGATTCTGTAATTATTTGTGTCGTAGTGTTTAATAATTGAATCTAGTGATGGCACAAGATGAAGCCCGGGTCGGGTGGGCGTCACAATACCTTCGTATATTATAATTTTTCCTCAAGTCTCAAACAAATTATTTTAAAACTTATAACGAATGCCACGTTATTTTAAGAAAATAAACGATTAATAGGTTTTATTTACACAATTTTTGCGAGTATTCTGAAACCACTTATAATTTTTCATTTCCATGAAGGAGTGAGCAAATAAAAAGTTTTTTTTTAAATCACATTGATTTTAATGTTCGTCTAGACATAAAATTAAATTGAAGCATATGAATAATAGAAGATAATAGAAGATAACAATAGCGTGTTTTATACAAATCCAAATGTTTCATCGTGAAAAATAAAATGTTTCGAAATTGATCTCAATCAATTTAACAGTGTTATTTTTTCCCGTGATATCTGCCACATATTTAAAGAATTCATTTGGAATGATAATAACATAGACGGAAAAAAACTCTCTATTTCTAAACACTTAAAGTGGTGAAAAAAATATGGATTTCATCTTTTTAATATACTTCAAATGTTTGCTAGACTTGGAGAAATGAAAGAAAAAATATCGCTTTAGAAACATTAATTCTCTTAAATATGATAGTAAAGTACTTCAATTTTGAATAGTACTATTCGATATATTGTTTCATGAAGTTTTATTTCGTTCAGACAAGTAATTTAAATAAATTAACTATTTTATTCTGTATTTTTTCTATGTTATTTCACTTTTGATTATCGACATTTTTTCTTTACTTAATAACTACATATACAAAATGGAAATAAAGTACTATAGTTTCACTCAATAAAAATTCGAAATATCTCGATTAATCTCTGCAAAATATATTCGTTTTTTCCTAAGAACAAATGCAGAGGAATGAAAAATATTTCGATTTCTATTTAAGATACAATTAAGCTAATTTTCATACTTGAACCCCATATTTGGAACACTATATAATGTGTATATTATTTAATAAAACATATTCTTACGGATTGGTATTGCATACGGTGATAGCAGGGCTTATTAAAACTTCAGGAAATGAGAGCTCTATGTTCGTTGTTGTGGGATACGTGAAGTAGATCTCGAGGAATTGTGCCGACTGCCAGGAAAAACAAGCGACGCAGATAATGAAGATGGCACCTTTGAGCATTTTCCAAGTAAAACGCATTTTCCAAATATTTCTCTTGTTTAATTCGCTCTTAAGCAACTTAATAATGGAAGGCGGATCCGTCTGTGGTGCAGTCCTTGTACTGGTTTCTGTACCTAATGACTGGTGAAAATTAAAAAGGAAATAATTCACAAGCAAGAACTGGAATGTGATATCTTTATAATGCAAAAACCTTTAAAGTCAGATATGCATTCAAACCACTAATTACGTATTTAATGTGCTTATCTTTAAACTAAAGAGCATCAGTAATACATTTTATGAAAGGCTGTAGCATAAATTTTTGCTTTCCATTAAATAAACATTTGATACACGAATTTAATTTTTACTTAGTATGAAATCCTTTTTACCTATACAATGCAAAAAAAAACTGTAAATGCGAATAAACTGGTATTCTGAAGATTCTGTATGTCATAAGAACACTTATGACTTAATATAAAAGGAAACGTTCGAGCAACTTGAAATATTTGGGACCATTCAAATTACTTATGAGGTAAGTAGAATAAAAATCATAAGATCAAAATTATATATATATTATAATGTTTGCCTCCTGCCAGATAGCAAAATCTCCTTACAGTACTTGAGGAATTGGCTTAATATGATGGATAATTTGGGTCAGGATATCATTCTAAAATTGGCTGTTTTGACCCATGATGCTATTATATATTTACAGAAGAATCCCTCACATGTTGGGATTTACGGAAATGTAGTTGCTGACCTGCTTGCCGGGGAAGGTAGCACACTCACCACTGCTCCTTCCACCGAAGTGCGAATTTCTGAGATTCACTTCCTATTTTGGCAAATATATACACCACTTGGAGGACACGCTTGAACATGCTTCTGAATCCCCTGGACTGTCCTTGCAGTGTTCTTGTCCAAAACGAGCTCAGACTACTCTATCGAAACTTAGTACTGGTCATATTAAGAGTATAATTTTAACGGAAACGAGAAGACTTGAACTATATGCCGTTGTTCCACCATTGTTTCTCCTTCACATAACTTAAATTGTATTGATGCCTCTGAGTTGCTGCTTTGAATTAGGGGGATGTAGGTTTTGATTTAATTGCGTGACATGGTTTCCTGGACTTTGTTTAATTTGTCTAAGCCAAGTGAAATAAGCAACAACAACACACACTCACATATATATATATATATATATATATATATA
>BMAW01019561.1:36067-53006 GCA_019974015.1 Nephila pilipes | reverse complement strand
TTCTATACCTTGGAATGAAAAAACTGTATTTAAACACAGATCCACTCGACACATGTTAAGTAATTATAATAACATTAATAGCGTGGGAGGGGTAAGAATCAAGAATAAACAAAATTTAGGAAACGTGCAGAACTTTAAATTACATAAATGAAAAGAGTAAAAAAGTACATGTTAATCAAAGTAAATAAACACAAAATTAAAAATAATGTAATCATATTAAAATACTCTTAAAGATTATCAAAAACTTAAGAAATTATAACTCTTATATTTTACAATATAGAAGTACTCATCAATATAGCGCGCATCCAACAAAGCCTAATATAAATATTATATAATCGACAATCTATTGATACATTGATTGATTGTAAAAAAAATTAAAGAATTTACTAAGATAATAAATTTTGCGAAAATAATTTTTAATTATTTCAAAATCTAAGCTAAGCAATTTTTATAAATTTAACAAATTTTGCAGTAAATAAATTTAATTAATTTAGGGAATCCAAGAATGAAAATTAAAAAAAAAATCTAATAAGGTGCGTCTGATGGAGAGTTTTACTATAAAAATAAAGAACGAATAAGCAGAACCAAAATTTCTTAAACAAATATTAATAAAGGAATGAAGGATAAGTAGATAAAAAAACTATTTATGCATATGCTGACACATATTTACATGAGTACATACTCATTCATATACAGACATGTACTTATATATTTACGTAATGCACGTACATGTATGCATATATACAATATTGAAAAAAATGCAAATACTTTATTTTTATTATTATTTTTTTATCATTTTCAAATGCTTATTTTTAAGAAATACGGTGTAATTATTATTAATATTAAAGTAATAGATAATCTGTTCCTAAAGATGGAGATACATAAATAGCTAATAATAAAGATACCTTATTAGAATAAATTATAATTTGTCTCTCTTGTTATAAAATTTGCTTTTATTCATAATTTTATATATTTCTTTTCAAAATATTCAGTTTCATAGTTCCTGTTATTAGTTTGCATTAGTTTTACTATGTAAGATAGAAAAATAATTTAAGTTAATATTCAGAACGATTATTTTGAATCAAAACAATTAGATCATCAATATATCTATAAATAATAAAATTATCTCTGTAAATATAATTACGTTAATAAAAGTGTAAGTAGATACTAGCCTAATTATTACTTGTTCTTCATCTATGTGGAATAACTTTATTTTGTTTAATTTTCTTATCTTATAACTAATGCAATTTTCTCTAAGAGTAATATTTATTATATATACAAATTTATCACATAATAAATAAATTTATTCCTATTACAATGCTTATAGATAATTAACATTACATGACGAGATCATGTATGCGTATTGAATTAAAGTGGTCTTCATAATTATAGGTATGAATAACATATATACTTGTTTCTTCTATTTTCTTAATAATATTCAAACAATTTTAAGTGATAGTAAGTATTTTAAAAATTTCATATATAATAGAAGCATTTCATTAATAATTTATTTACCTGCTTTTGTATTACAAGTATTGTTATCATTATTGACTTATATAAATTTAATAGGTGTCTTTACTGAATTTTAAAGTAATAAATATCTCATAAAGTTTAAATGTATTCATTTGCAAAACTTTTTTATATGTCTCTAATTAAGTTGTTATTATCAATATCGCTAATTTGTTTCCCAAATATTTATTCATTTCCACATGCTTATTAATAATTAAATTGTAATATCTTCTTATTTTTGAATAAATATATGTGACCTCGTGAACATAACAACTAATGAAATCTTTTTGTAAATTAATTTTTTTTTTCATAATATTTGGTATTTTAATCCAATTTTTAGATTTAAAGTTTACATCATTAATCTCTTTTAAATCGTTGTAATCATCCTCATTAAATGCATCAATATGGAAACCATATTCAACAGCAATATGTATATTATTAAAAATATTAACCGCATAAAGAATCAGTTTTAAATAAAACAGATATAACACGAGATGAAAATTTGAAACAATGTACTCCTACTCTTAATACCTCTCATTACGTTATGCTTTACGATTCGCAAATTACCAGTAGTGACATGCTAATGCTCTTTATTATTGAACTTTTTAGATTCTGTGTATAGTTGCAATTTATATCATTTTGATATATTTTCTCTTATCATTATTAAAGCATATCCTCCGATTTTTCAATTATATAAGTTTTAAAATAACATATTTTTATTTTGAAAGTAATTTCTTATGTATATTATAAGTATCATTCAAATTTATCTTATTAATAGAATCATTCATTTTATTCTCTTTTTTGTAAACTGATTTTTACAAAAATATTGGATAGTTATTATAATGTTTAATAATGTGTAAACATTGGCTTGCAGTTTGTTAATTTCTAAGAATTTTTCAAAGAATGCTATTTTATTTTTTCTTGAATTTAAAAAGAAGTAATTAATACAACCATTTTCAAAGATATATTAATTAATTTGCAAATCTTTTTTGCGATATAAATTTTATTTAGGTATTTTTAATAAGAATTTTTCTTTATTATATTAAACTGTTTATTTTCACTATTTTTTTTTTTTTAAATTTTTGAGGAAATAAAACTCTTTGTGGAAAAATTTTGTTTTATATACCCTCCTAATAGAATTTCGAAAGCTAATCTAAAGCAACGGGTTTTTTTTTCTCGCTGTTCGCGTCAAAGATATAGACCTGTATTTAATTCAGTTTCAAATAGATATAAACAATCAACTGAATTTTTGATTATATTCTACACTACTGTTAGCAGTGTTATAAGTGCTTTAATATATAAATTCTTCGTCAGTTCGTAAGTTTAATAATCAATAAATTATATTTCTATGGAGGATATATTTAGAAAATCTATGAACTATATCATTTAAGTGAAGTAATATTAAACTGTAGTATTAAAACTTAAAGAATCTTTTAAAAATCTTAATACATTACTTACTCTTTGATTGCGATCTTCAGTACAGAACAGCATACTTTTTCGAGTTAAAGGACATATATCTATTTTATTTAAAACTGAGGAATGATAAAATAAATGACCCAAAAAAGAAAGCATAACTAGAATATAAAAATAAAATAAATATTCCAAAATTTGAAAAATAATTTTCTACCCAACACATTCCATAAAAATACTTTAAAAAGTATTTATTCTTATTCAAATTTATTCACATATTTGATAATCGACGGAACTCAATATTCAAATCAAATCGTTTATAATCATGAAACATTTATCTCATGCACATAGTTTAGTATTACAGCAGAATTTTACTTCATATTAGAGCTTAGATATTGTAAAATAATAGATGTTTTATTTTCCTTTATTGTTTATCTTAAAATAAAAATGAACTTTGCTTTTAACTTTTATCAAAAGTATCAAACAGATATTTATATCAAATTTTAAGAAAAACATTTCAGCAATGAATGCTAAATTTGATTCGCGAAACAATTTGCAGAATAATTTGTAGCAATAATATGAACTATTTCATTTCCATGCATACCAAAACAAATCCATACCTAACACAAAATTAAAGAAAAGTAACGAAAACAAAAATAAAAGCAATCTTAATATGAAACAAAATATATGAAGAAACGTACTTTGCTATATTCATGACAAGTTACAAACTTTGAAATTATAAAGCAAGTAATTTTAGCAATAATCAAAAAACATAAAAAAATTATTGTATTATTTTTTTTCTTCTGAAATTTAGAATTATTCAGTGGACTATTGAGGAAAGTCAACCTACCATCGACATATGCGTTGTAAAAATTCGATATTATCGCAATAACAAAATTGTTCGAATAAGTTTAAATTATGGATAGTTTAAAAGTTTTGAATTGTTAATAAAAGTTTATATTCTTCCACGCATAAATTGGTGTAAAGTCAGAATTGTAGGGAACATTTTAAAAAATTCCAAATAGTATATTAAATGCATCCACTTGTTATAAATTATTTTTATAACTTTAATATTTTTTAACTGAATATGCACTTTAAGGTACTAGACCTTTTCTTAATTTTTAATTGCTTATTATTTTTCCACTTCCAAGAATTATAAGGTCTGTTGGCCACGAACCTCGTAAAAAGACTCGGGTCGGAGCTTGAGACTCAGGTCAGAGAAACTGACGACACTTGAGGTGACATTTCCCAATACAAACTTCCATAGAGGAAAGGGGGATTTGAAACCTGATTAGATTATGAACATGATCTATTTCAAATTGTATTATTTCACTTTCGTGTGAAGCTAGTAAAATGGCATTGATTTCATTGTTATTCCTTACTTTGCGTAAAGCAGTCCGCAAAAAAAATTTCATTGTAAGGAAAATGATGAAAACTTTTTCATGGTAAGAAAGATGATGCAATTAGAGTTGATGTGAGGCGAAACGCTCATTTAAGCTAAAGAAAGCTATGGTAATGAGCAAATATAGGGATTTAATTTCCTAGCTAATCAAAAATATTAAATAAAATAATAATAAATGCTTTGCAATAGCGAGAACTATTTCGGTGACAAACAACATTCTTCAATCACACATTCGGAGGTTCTCAGAAAGAATTAAATTAAAAGGTAAGAATATTTTGTCAGAATATTGATCACATTCTTTCATCCTACGTGTATAATATCCAAAGCCTGAAATTTCGAAATGATAATATGAGTTTTTAAAATTAAAAATACTTGTTTATTACTGAAAAGTCTTATATTAAAATGTTACACACTTTTTTTTTATATTACGTACATTATTGTATATATTAAAAGTCAAGGAAAAGACTAAGACGTAAAGAATTATCATACGTGAGATTACCATACATGGGAATAAAACGGAATGTTCAGGTGTATCAAAATGCAAAAAAAAGAAAAAAAAAATGCATAAGAGTTTTGATTGGTTGAAATAATAGACAGAACTCGAAATACTTCTTCAGATCGACAGTTTCAATAAAAGTAAATGACAAAATAACATTGTTTGATTACGATGCAAGATGTTTAATATGACGTGGGGTTCCTTCGTAGAGGTAAGACTGACGGACACTTTTTCATGGATGCTATGTGATTTTTGATAAGACCTTGGAGAATAATGTCCACTCCTCGAGATGGGCAGTTTCCAAATTCTTGAAGTAAAGAAGGCCT
Source organism: Nephila pilipes (assembly GCA_019974015.1). Classification (NCBI taxonomy): domain Eukaryota; kingdom Metazoa; phylum Arthropoda; class Arachnida; order Araneae; family Nephilidae; genus Nephila; species Nephila pilipes. Next base: position 47,863 of record BMAW01019561.1, on the reverse strand, counting down.
TACGCTCGCGGTTAAGGGACGACTGATAGTGTCTCTAGTAGTTATGCTCGATCAGACCTAGGAAAGGAGAACATGATGACCACTCCATAAACTCCATGACCACTGTTTCGCAATGTATCAGAAGCTTAAAAATTTTTAAGTATTATTTTGTAATTTTATATAATTTATTTTTAATTTTTTTTATTCAGTTCTCTTTTACTACATCTATATTTTAAATACTTGAAAATTAAATATTTTTTGTCATGTATATTGTTATTATTTTCGTACCAATAATAATTTCTTTTATCAAAAATAATTTATTTTCTTTCAAAAACGCAATTGTTTATTTAAAGGGACTCGGTATCCTTGAAGCATTTTTTTTATTAATGCATTTAAATATTTGGTTTTAGCAAGCTTTGAAGTGTTTCTATTCAAGAAAATGATTTTATGTGAAAATTTGAATGAATAAATTGTTAACACATTTTTAAAAATTTAAATTTTCTTAAAAAAATTTGAAAAATTTCAAAACCCTACTCCTCCTCCTTTATTTATTAATTTTTTACTATAAATTGTTTGTAATATTCTCAAGTATATTTTAAACAAATTTAGGGATCGATTTTGCAATAACTTATTAAGTTTTGGAGAAAAAAAATAAAATGTTGGTCGGCATGCTAAAAATCAGCAAAAACACAGAAATCTCTTACATTATTATTTTTTTTTTAAAAAAGGTATACATTTCTTTGCAAAAGGGATCCTTACTTTTGTTGCATGTATTACATATATCAATCGGGAAAAAATGGATGTGATTGATAAATATTTGTGGGAGGAGTGGCATTTTAAATGCAATGATGCATCGAAAAAACACGAACTGAGAAAAACCCTTTTAAAGTTTATAACTCTGAAAAAATAAATATTATATGCTTCAATTAACTTAAAATACCTTTTTATATCATAAGCTATGTGTTTTTCTTTGAAATAATAGCATTTTCACAAAATTTCATTAGAGATTTTTAATAACTGTAAAGATTTTTGAAGGTATTAATTACAGATGACAAGCATGAAAAATGAAGAAAAATGTAAAATAATAATAAATACAACCATTTTTAAAATTTTGTGCTTCATATATCACCAATATTATATTTATATGAAAATATATAATGAACAAAAACACTAATTATGAAAAAAAAATTGTATTAAGTGCCTTAATTTAAATATTATACATGCACATTTTATAATGAAAAAAAAATATAATACAGATTTACATTATTATTTGCACCTCAAATGTATCCTGGTCTATATGAAACACCATCCTTTCTTATTATTAATGCTTATCTTTTTAAAACTGTTTTCTTTACTAGATTACGTGCACACTGATATTTTTTGTTTCTTTCTAAACATTTTTTTTCGCAATTCCAGTATTACACCAAGATCATGCGTGCATTTTTTAAAAGTATGCACATAGATTTTTGTGTCTTCTTGACACTTCGTCTTTTTAGTTCGGCCTTTCGATAATAAGAAGTAAATTTCTTTATGGTAGTTTCTTTCAAAGTTGAATAACCTTTCCCACCTAATGAGATGCCTCGAGCTCTTGATTCCTTCACAGCATTCCGTAAAGCAGTAACTAAACTTTTACTCATATGGTTTATGTATTCCTCTTTTTTTATTCCTATCTTTATTTGAAAGTTTTACAATCTTCATCAGACAATAATGTAGAATATTGAAATCCAAATGATTGCGATATTTCCCACAGTATCAATACTGCCTCTATTTTCATCGAACCCGATGAACCGGTGTGATTGATATCACACTAATTCTTGTACCCTTCGCTCTACATATAATATTCTACACTTGACTTTCCGAGTTCTCTTTTTGCTATGGAACAATGTCGACATATTTTGTACATAACTTCAAAGTCAATGACGTAGCCAGTAAGTATATAGATGAAACAACCAATGCCAAATAAAGATGTATGGCCTCGTGTCATCCAAATACTATCGAAAGAAACACTTACGTGGACAAATGGGACATTAGTAGGTACTTCAAATGCATTTCGTACTTCAGTATGTACTTCTTTTAGCATAATTTTGCAGCAATGCCATAGGCTTTGTGAAGAAGTTTAGTATATTTGCTGTATGTTCTCGATGAAAAAGGCAAGATATTTATGTCATATGAAATATCTTGATGGTTGAATTACCTTTCTCTATGTTGCAAAATACTTGTGTAATCCATAAATTGATATCAGGAACTGTATTTGTTTGCCTTTCGTTCGATATTTCTACAGCACATACTTTAAAAGCACAAGAACGCTTTTGTCACATTCCAGGTACATCAGTTTGTCAAAAAGTTTACTGAATTGTAGAAAGACTACAAATAAATTTTCAGTATCGGAATAATCAGTCTTTTGAACATTTAATAGCTGTTCAATTCTGATAGTAGGAACAGCAAATTTTTCTTACGTAGAATCATATCACATAAGATACAACGATCTGTACCAACGTTTACTGTTCGTTTTACTTTGAATGACAACGCCGTTTTACGCGAGGCATTTTTTATATTCAGTTCTGTAAAAAATAAGTAACAAAAACTTCAACAGAAACAATAATGAAAGGAAGTCTTGATAAGGTTTTTTTTTTTTTTTTTTTTGCTTAATATAAAACACCAAAACTTTTTTTTCTCTATATAAAACGTGTTTATAATTAGCTTGATATCGATACTGCAATCAAAACACGAAATATCAACAACAAATCGATTGTAATGAAAGTTGTAGTCACAAAAAAAGAATGTTAAAATGTTACCGTAAACGTTAAAACGAAATAAAATTAATTTTAGAAAAGTATTGATAAAAAAAATAACATACAATTATTGACATCTCTAAAAAAGGGGCGTGGTCAAGTCATAATATTTTTTTTTTTTTTGTTTACATTTTTCAATTTCATTTTTTTCAACCTTCTCTTGCTTGTACATACAAAAGTAATACATCAATCGAAACATAATAATTCAAAGAATATTTCTAAATAAAAATATAAAAAAATCAATATTTTGGTCATTTTTTGTGGTACCGAGTCCCCTTAATATCAGAAAAAATCTAATCCTTTATATTTATATGCTATCATAGATAATAATCTTTCAGTTTCTGCGTATTTTATCGAAGGGATGATTTTATATGAAATTAGGCTAACTGAGGAAAATTTCCCGGTCCCGTGCGTGCGCATACTTTCAGAGACCCCAGGCCTGGGGAAGCGGTTCTTTTTCCTTTCAAAGGTCTTCAACTGGTTAAGGATTTAAATTTCACAACTTTTTCATAAGCATTGAAGAGAAGAAATGAATTTATGTTTATTGATGAAAGAGTAAAATATGAGAAAATAATATATAATTAGGATAAATAATTATGTAAACAATACAATTTTTCGTTTTCCTCATACAAAATGTTTTCTTTTTATTATTCCAACAAATTTGCTGTAAAAGAAATTAAAATTACACACAACTGCTCTTTGAAATGAAAAATTACAGAAAAGTTGTTCGTTGTTTAACACCACTTCCAAACAACTTCTACAAATTCTTTCTATAAAGAATGTTTGTGTCGAACAGTTTCATACAATGAATAAGCATTTGTTATAAATAGCTGTTGTAATTTTTCAGCTACAGAAATATAATACATACTAGAAGCATACTAATAAAAATATGTTTATTTAAAACTTTAAAAAATGTACAGAATGGAAAGCTTTCAAATATCAAAGCTTATGAACACATTTAAAATTTGTATTTTTAAGATATTAAATCATATTATATAAAACGATAATATCAATGATGTATATTCATTAATTTGGTGACGTAACTAATATTTCCTAATAATAACAAATACATAAATTAATAATAATAAAATTGCAATGGTTATACAATAAAATATAGTTATATTGCATTAAAAGTAACATTTACTTATCATCCTCAGAAAATATTTAATGAACCAAACTGAAAAAAATATCATAAATTGTATGAACTACTAATCAGTTGGAAGTTTTAATGCATTAAAGTATAATTTTAAATTTTACTATTATATCAGCAGTAAAGAATTATTTATAATCTTTGTTTTTTTTTAAAAAAAAAGTTGTTTAAAGTTAAGAATTTTAATTAATATATGAACATATAATTAATATATATTTGTTTGCAAATCTCTATTCACTTACCTCATTTACAAAAACAGTATCTATATTCTTTCATGTAAAGTTGCTCAAAGTTCAAGCAGATTTACTCATCTAGTGTAATAAAAGAAAGGAAAATATCTAGTTTTCTTTTTTTTTACCAAAATTCATTTTCAGTCAATTCAAAGTAATGATTTAATATTACTAATAAGGATATATTTTAAAAGTTATTTTAAAATAGCTTAAAATTTTTTTCACCAAAAGTTCACTTTTTCCATATTCATCGAAAGTTCGTGCATAATACATTAGAAAGAGTTTTACGAACACTTTGTTTCTTTGAAACGTTTGTACAATATTATCACTGATTGGCAAAAGTAATGACTAAATAGTTTCGACTCAATTCAATTTTAAATCATTTTCAATTCGTTCTTCCAAACGATAATAAAAATGTTCCTCATATCCCTCAACTGAAATTTAAGAATATTGAACAATACATGACAGAAGCAGCTCCTCAATCTCCAGCAATTGGTTGGTAAACTTTGTCAGAGAGAATAGCTAAGTTAACTATGAGGGGAGAAGACAGGATCAAACACGCCTGCACACCCAGAGTACGGCCACATGTCCTCGGTAGTGTTCGCGATTCAATCTGTTATTACTAACTTAATTTTTTATATATTATTAAAATCACTTTTGTTGGAGAATACTATTTCCCCTTCTATAAAATCTAAAAAAATATTAAAGATATTTTTATTTATAACTTAAATAATCCATTTACCTATATCACTTTATTACGGAATTTCATGTTCGCTCTCATAATTAAAACTGGCTTTGATTGCTCTTGAGTATAAAATGAATGAACTTTATTAGCAGAATACCTAATTTGTTTCATTTTAACATGAAAGGGGAATTAAGTTGATCTTGTAGATAAAAAGAACTTTATTAAACGACTACACAACAGTGCTCCGTTTCATATAAATTTATATTGTATTAAATCGCTTGTTTTGAAGTACCAATAATTTAGATTTAACTCGTCAAAATGCTAGATATGCCCATGTATGCATATTTTCATATATATAGAGAGTATTAGGGCAAAATAACTAAAAAGTACGAGATTTCTTAATCAAATGTTAGTGAGAACACTGAACTTGTATCGCCTACGAAATCTTTGTTATGTCCGGTAAATAGCTACCGTGATTTCGGGAAGAAAACAGTATTAATGTAAATACGACACTCGTAGAAAATGACTTTTATAGAAACTAAAATTACGTAGAAACGCTGCATCAACATGAGGGTCACAGTTAAGTTAAATTTCGCGAAGTATCGTCGTGAATGTCACAGTCTCAAACTCTTGTCATATATCGTGCTACATGGCATATCGTTTGAGAAAAAAATGCGCGGAATGAAAACGTAGCTGAAAAATAATTTATAGGTAAGAAATGTTCAAAATATGAAGCAAGCAGTTATATTTACCAACTAAATAAGTCCATATGCATAGTATTCTGTGTTATGAATAGTACGAAACGCGCGATGTGATAGAAAGTGAAATGACAGAAGAACATTTGAAATTTTACTTTTGCTTACAAAAATCATTACCAACAATTGTACATCATATGAATCTCAAATTGTTTTCTTCATTGTCGATTACAAATAAGCTACTCTAGTCAATTCTTCATAATTTTTTTCACTTTGTGAATTCTCGTTTGAAAGAGAGAAGTTCGCAATTGTTCTCTGATCGCGTGTTTAGGATGAATGAATCGCGTATGTAGGTCTAGTGAAAGAATATAAACTCAATAGAGTTCGAAAAAAAACATTTGCGTGCTGGAAGTATCCAAACGATCCAAGTTACTTACAAGGATATGTTATGAAACAGTTTTCATAACAAATATACACTACATCGATAGAAAAACTGCTATAGGTAGAAAAACTATCCTTTTTTAATAAGTATGTGAGCTTACATTTTATTTCACTCAAAGAAGAGAATTTTTATTCGTGTGCATATGTAGAGCCAAATTTTAGGAGATCCACAAATGCTTATTTTTTTTCACGGCTATGTTGCAGGCAAATTGTTCCATGTATCAATTATTATAGTTTCTATTTTAGACAAATATTTCGGAACTGTCAAATTATTCCGCGAAATTAAATTCGATTTTTCTCTTTCAAACTTTTGCAAGTGGATTGTAAGATCTATGATTTTTTTGCTTTTTAAATATATTAGTTGTAAACGAAGTAAGACCGCCACTGAATTGAATCATACAACGTTGGATTCGCCGAATTTTATTTTGCTTGAGAATGCACAGTGAAAGTCAGTGTAGCTTTATTTTATACGAAATCTTGAAACCGTGCACCCAAACTGTATTTCACTTTTTTAAAAAACAGCTTTGAGCTAATCGTTATCAAAAGAAAATCATTTTTCATCACAATACTGTTTTAAATGCTTGAAACAAATCATCTTTCTCTATATCATTCGCGAAAACTTGCCTAAACATATTTTCTCCCCCATTAATGAATAAGCGAAATTTCATTTTAACCATATACAGTAAACATTAAAATGCGATATGATATCGAGTATCCTATAAAATTTCGGAACCTTGTATCTTCCAATTCCTGATATGTTATGCATTTTTTACGTACAAACACTTTGTTTGTTTTATGCATGAAACAAAACGTTTCAGAATGTTTCCTCCGGATAGCTAGTGAATTATTTTGTGTTAAGTAAATCTACATACTCACTATCTATTTCTCCTAGAGTACTTTAAACTGAAAATAATAAAACAGTGCGAATCAGATTCTGTTATTTACCTTGAAAATGAAGCTTATTTAACTGTTTCTGTAGGAAACATTTGAGTGTATAGCCTTTCTAATGTATTACGCGATGAAATGTGAGAAAAGCATGGTAATATGTTTTTCTTTAAAATTGAAATGGCCCCTTTATTTATTCCTTGAGTAGCACTAGAAATTATCTTATTTAAATTTATTCCGATGTATTCCAGATATATTTCAATAGCATTCGCAATATCTTCCTGTGTTTTTATCTTGATCGAAAACAATCCGAGAAATTTTTCGTCGGAATTTTGTGCTGTTATATACCGCCAAAGAGTGTTACTTGCGCTGTATCAATATTATAACATAGCTCATCAATTGAAATTAATTGCGCTGAATCCTACTTTATACCTTCGTCTTGCTGCTCTGTTAGATTCGAAGGCATTTTGGCAATCCTGTGTTGTATTGTTTTCATAGATAAAAGCATTTCTGCTATTTTTTTTGTAATTAATGTGGAAACCTACAGATCCCAAACTTTCTGATAAATTTTTAATTCCATTCTCTAATCATCCATATTATTTGGAACTCCAATAGAAACACCTTCCAATGCCACTTTGAGCTCCGAAACATCTGTGATAAATCATGTATCACGTCTACGTGTAATCAATATTTTTTTAGATCCATCTTCAGTTTTTTCTCTAATCAAATGATTGAAGTGTAAATAATTATTCTTTTGGTTTTCCAAAGTCTTAAGACCTTCTTCTGTGTTCATGCAGATAATACTTTTTCAAAAACTTGTTAAGGTAAACAAAATATTTCACTTACAAATTTTCTTATTTTTATTGCAATCATCAGAACGTGCATTACTATCAATTAGTTGAGAACAGGCAAATTTACCACTTAGTTTTGGTTGCAGCACGAATGCACTAAATGTCATTACTATATCCTTCTGTAATTAATGATGACTCCCAGGTGCTGATTAATATTAATAACTAATCATTCACTTTAATCTTTATTTCATCTTAATATAATTTATACATTTAGTTTTTTGTAATAAATGTATATTAAGCATATATTTACATTTTTGTAATGAAGAATGTACTTTCTTATTTCAGTTACTGCTTATCGCTTTCATATGTTCTGGAATTGTACTGATTTAATCCAATTCAAGAACTAGAGCTCACTCATCTTGCTAGAAAAAACTATTAATTCAAAATATAAGGGGATAGCCTTATTGTTCTATAACCCATAAAACTAATCTATCAATCAAAACAAAATATAGAATCAGAAATCTGAGGAGCCGTAAATGCATATGTAAAAATTTAAGACTTAAGAGCCACGCCCTGCAGATTATTTAAAGAAAAGGAAAGAATATTTTTTTTCTAGAACTCCTGTGATATTAAAAGGAAAGCTTCAAAACTGCGCGAAGAATTTAAGATTGCCTGTCTCACTAAATAATTCTTTATGTTTAGAGAAAATTGTAGTCTATCCAGAACAGCAATGATTTCTTGTAAATAAAATTAACTTTCTCGTTAGTATGAGGATTATTTCTGGATCAAAATTATATATATATAAAAAAATATTGACGTTATTGAACATTTTTTTTAAGTAAAGACATTTTTTGAAACTTTTTGAATCTTTGTTAATGAGCACATCGGAGAGCTAACTGCAGATAGATTTCAAAATGTCGTACATTCAGGACACATTAGATAAAAATTCAGTTTGAAAGTATGATAAATTTGGTTTTATTTTTACCGATCGATCTAATTTAATTTCTTAAAAGTTCGATTATACAACACTATATAATAATATCCCTGTAACTGTTCATATGTTAAGTAATGTTGTTTCAATTATGTTTCTATACTTAAACAATTGTATAGAAGATTCTTTAAAATATCTTAAAAGAATTATTTCTCGGTCCTATTTAAACTAACAATAAAAGAATTTTAAGTAATGTAGGTTGAGTTAAAATAAAACAAATATTGTGTGATTACCTACTCACACAAATTTGATTGCTATGCTAGTCTTAAAAGTAATCGAAAGTAACTAACAAAAACAATACACATATTTAGAATGAATAACTACGACTTTTTTTAAAAAAAAGAGGCCTTAATCAAATAACTTAAATTTTAGAGATTATATTTTCTTATCTTAACAAATAGCTCAGGATATTGACTTAAGAATATTGAGACAGTTTAACTAGTTTGAATATATTTGTTCGTACTTTGTGAATAAAATTATAATAAATACATAATCCTCAATTTCCAATCTTATGGAAACAAAAACCATAATATAGCCAAATTATTTTCTTGTGTTACATTTCATTTACGTTTTTTTTACTTTGAAAATATATAAGCAAGCTTTAATTTTCCCATTTAATATTTCCTCCTTACTGTCTTTCGCATTTATCGATATATTGGTTGGATTTCTTCTATAACGAACACACATGAAACTTTCATGACAACAATTTTATATAAGTTATGATGTAAAGCTGAAACAATAGTTAATTAAACCACAAAATTTATTTTATGGGAAATAAAGAGAAATCGGAAGCTTATTGGTTTTGTATCTAAGCAAAGAAATGTGTACTTGCGTATATCCAAGCATATTATCTATATAGTATAAATATAAACTGCTGTTTGTAGAAAATGCAACACCATGAAGGAATCATCAGAATCAAATGAAATTCGCAGCAAATGTCAATTATAGGATATTATGCAAATTAATAAAGTTTCAGAGCCATCGCGCGTGCGCGGCGCGCGCAGCGCCCTCTGAATTGATGCTGAAAGCGATTAAATAAAGTGCTGTAGCGGGACGTTGAAAAAAGTCTATGATTATTTGTTAGTGGCAAACGTTTAGTGAGACCTGAGTATGCCTCCACGACGGAAGAATAAGAAATTCAAGCAACTTACGGAGTTTGAACGAGGGAGGATAATCGGCCTTCGAGAAGGAGGATTTTCCTATCGCGCAATAGCAGCTCGTATGCAGCGGAACAGTTCCACAGTGATGCGAGTTTGGAAGCAGTGGACCGACGAGCACCGAACAACTCGAAAAACAGGCACTGGACGACAGAAGGTGACGTCAGAGCGCGATGATCGACACCTGCTCCGCATGGCGGTGAATGATCGCACAGCTTCCTCCAGGCAGCTGGCAGCACGTTGGTCTACTGCTACAGGTGTACAATTGTTGGCTTCGTCAATTCGTCGTCGTCTGCTGCGCCGTGGATTGCGTGCAAGGGTGCCTTTATACAGGATTCCCATCACGGCGAATCATCGACGGCTGCGTCGGCAGTGGGCTCTTGAGCACAGAGACAGGCGAGCTGATTGGCACCAAGTTGTCTTTTCAGATGAATCACGCTTCAATTTGTGGACCCATGATGGCCGTGTTCGTGTTAGACGTTATGCCGGTCAACGCTGCCTTCCTGAGTGTATTATTGAACGACATAGTGGTCGAACACCCGGAGTTATGGTCTGGGGTGCGATTTCGTATCATGGACGATCCAATTTGATACGAATTGAGGGTAATCTCAATAGCAACAGGTACGTCCGTGAAGTGCTACAGCCCGAAGTCGTTCCTTTCCTTCAAGGCATCCCTGGAGCTATCTTTCAGCAGGATAATGCACGCCCACATGTTGCGCGGACTGTTCGAGACTTCTGTTCAGCACAACGCATGCAACTTCTTCCTTGGCCTGCTTATTCACCGGATATGTCGCCTATTGAGCACGTGTGGGATATGGTTGGTCGGCGTCTCGCTCGTGATCCGCGTCCTGCAGTTTCCAAAGACGAACTTTGGTTGCGCATACAAGCGATATGGAATTCTCTTCCTCAAGCAGATATTCAACATCTGTTTGACTCCATGCCACGTCGTATAGCAGCACTTATTGCAGCGCATGGTGGCTGCACCAAATACTGATTTCGGACGCTTAATTTGTTTCTTTTGTTTTGAAAATTTCATCATTTATTTGTATCAGTACAAGTCGTTTCTGCATTAAATTTCATTTGATTCTGATGATTCTTTCATGGTGTTGCATTTTCTACAAACAGCAGTATATAATATATATATGCATATATGTATATTTACATATATATACTCATGGAGAAAAAAAGTAGCGCAGAAAGAAGTAGTCGTCAAAATGAAACGAAATTTTACATACGTAATAACTACTTTCCTATAAGTAAATGATTAGAAAGTCAAAGAAAAGGGTTCATTTATTTGAGAGTAAAAGGCAAAAGAACGGAGGATTTAATACCCTGTTGGACCCCGGTAGAGCGAATGCACGATGCGATACGATCGGGCATTGAGGCATACAAGTTCTGTATGATGTCTTAGACATTTCGTTCCAGATTTACTGTAACCTTGCCTCTAGTTCATTCAAAATCATGGATGCCCAACTCACCGTCCCAAATGATCCCAGATATGTTCGTTTGGAGACAAATCTGGGGATCGGGCAGGCAAAGGAAGGGTAATAACTGTGCGGAGAGAGTCTTGTGACACCCTCGCCGTGTGAGGACGAGCATTGTCTTGTTGAAAAATAGCTCCTGGGAGCCGTTGCATGAGTGGCAACACATGTGGTTGCAGGATGTCATGGACATACCGCTGGGCTGTCATGGTTTCACGGATCAAGACAAAGGGTGACCGTGTATTGTAAGCAATGACACCCCATACCATCACACCAGCTTTGGGAGTGATGTGTCGCTGTAAAGCAAAGGCCCGATTGAGGCGTTCATCACGGGGTCCCCACACAATAACACGATTGTCATCACTGCTGAGATTGAATCTGGATTCGTCGATAAAGACGACCTGGTTCCATTCTGCTGCAGTCCAGTTTCCTCGAGCACAGCACCACTCAAAACGGAGTCATCAATGGGTGAGCGTCAAGGGCAGCACACGTAATGGGTGCCGTGATCCCAAATGTCCT
>BMAW01019561.1:20207-35967 GCA_019974015.1 Nephila pilipes | reverse complement strand
GTGCCTGGATGGTGGCCAATGAAGCAGTTGGCTGTACGCGTGCATTTCTTACGAAATGACAGTCTTCTCGACGACTGATCTGTCGAGGTCCTGGTCTTCGTGTAAATGACATCTCTTGGATCCACTAGTCCCAACACCTCCTCACAACACAATCAGAGCGTCCTAATTGACGAGCTACTCGCCTAGATGACTACCCAGCTTATATCATGCGGATGATTCTCCCCTCTCGAGCTGCGACAGCTGCTCATATTGTCTTCGAAAACGACGTAATGGCATGTCTACCACAGCTCTTCCTTTGTAAATGATTCAGCACACTCAAACAAGCTTTGGTTACCTGTTTTACACTCCACAGAAAACGACGTTAAACACCCGCTACCTAATTTTGGGCTAATTGTTTTGTCCATGAGTGTATATTTTTATATTTATATATATATATAAAACATTTCGGTAAGTGGGCAAAGAAGAGCCTCATGCATAACATTTCTACAGAAGAAATAAGCAAAGGATTATGTAAATAGCAATAAATCTGGTTTCTAGATAATATCTAGTTCTAGATATTTTGTTAACATATTTTATATTAATTCAAAAAAAAATTTCGGTTTCGTACCTAAATTAATATCTTATATAACTCATCACTCTTCCACTTTTGAATATTAAAATCTGTCTTTAAGATGAAATGAATTGCCTAGTGCCAATTATCGTTTCACGGTATGACCAGAGGAGATTATTTCTTCCAAGTATGATCGACTTGCGTTAATCAATCTTTAGAAAATCAACTAATATCTGTATCATCAGTCTAAAATTCCTGGAATTCTTTTTGGACAAAGGTCTTCAAGCTGGAATGCTAGAGCTTATAATTTTAACGGGCAAAGCTTTCGTAGCACTATTTTCCTGCACCAAATTTCAACTTCTCAGAAAAGAGATGCCTTGACAGGGATTCTACAATACAATGAGCTGCTGCCTTCAAATGATGTTTTTCAAAATCGTACTCATGGAGTGTCTGAATCCATTGCTCTTCTTGCCATTCAGTCTCTTTTCGAGTAACTAATTTAACGAAATTGATATTTCCGTAGGAAAAAAATATTCAATTGTATAGATAATGATGGAAATGTCAACTGATTTAACAATAGCAAAAAGTTCTTTTCTGTAGAATCAATAATTATTATTTTTTTTTTTTGGTTTTATCAGGCTTACTAAACAGGAATTCCATCCTTGTCAAACACCATAGAAGAAACTGCTTTAATTCCGTCATTGCCAACACCAGAATCTAGAATAAAAGTTTATTCTGTTGAGGATAGTCCAGAACAGTAGTTTTTGTTAGAGCCTTCATCGAATAACAAAGAAATGTTTCAAAATCTTCAGTACAGTTAAAATTTGCTTTTATTATATTAGTTTATTTCCTAATTTCGCTATGGCTGAGAAGTTCTTCACAAATCGACGCGAGTTAATTCATTTTTCTTGATTGGCACGAAGTCTGTGAAGAGTTTTGGTTTTGGACATTCCTTTGTTGTTTTTTATTTTTGCGGATCAATTTTTGTACCTTATACAGATCTTAAACACAAGGTAAGTAACTTCACTTTCAAAAAATTAACATTAACAAGGCTTAGTTTAAGATTAATTTTCTTCAAAATTTCTGAAATCTACTAGGATGGTTACTGAGAATTGTTTGGAACGTTCGTCGCACGATAACGGTTTCGACTGAAATTAAAGGGAAAGCTTCCACTGACTGTCTCCATGCAACATTTTCTATTAGTCATTTAAAATGTTTCAGGTGCATTAAAATAATCAAGTGGAATTAATTTTATATATCAAATTCCTTATCCATTCCTTATCCATCTTCTCTTGGCCTTCGAGATGAATCTCAAATTGCTGATAACCATTCTTCATATCAAATGTCGAAACTAATTATTCCCACTCAAAGAGTTTAATTTGTTAAGGATACAGGGTAGTATATAATGTCATTTTAGTCATAAATCTCAGTCTCTTATAATAAACCGGATGAGGATTATTACTTGTTTCCTGTTAATGATATCAGCATCAGGCTTTTAGGATGTAATTTCGGTCTCCCCTTATGGTTATGTTTATGTTTATTTGAGGATATGTGAACTCTGATTTATTTTATTCATGAAATATAGTTAATTGGTTCTTTTTGCTAATGTATTCGTTTTAAAATATGCATATTTGTGTAATTTATTGAAATTTCAAACTACCCAAAATTATACCTTATTTTTTCTTCACTCTACACTCTCAGGATTTTAGAGCTGGTCTTGCTATTGTTTTTGCACATTTTATATATTTTATAGAAAAAAGACAATTATATAATTCAAAGCTGTTTTAGATCAATTTGTAAAATGGAATGCGATTAGTAGAGAAATATAATTTTTACATATCGTGAAACCTTTTACCGAACTATGTCATGTATTTTAGTCCCTTTATAGTTTGAGTAGAGAATCGTGAGCAGTTTTACGTAGACGCTGATATTGAATATAAAAAGCTCCTCGACTATTCAAAAGAAAGGTAGTTTACTTTCATACCAACACACATACCATACAAATAGAGAGCATTTTGAAATTGTATAATATGCTTTGGTCATGTTATTTAAATTTTGAATAATACCTTACACTTGGAAAAGAACATCACTCTTTGTATGGATCAAAACATACACTCTGCTTTCTCTACAACCAGGTCTCATTTTTCTACAAAAACACCCCAAGAAATTAAATGTGATAACATTTTAGCTACAGCACTTTTATTGCAATATAGAATGATATATCGTGATTACTTTGTATTTTTAATACTAAAGAATAAAATAACAATCGCGTAGGGTTATAATCCTAGGATTAAGGATACAATTCTAAAATTTAAAATTTCTTATAAAATTTATTTGGAATATTTTAAGGAAATGTCTGTTATAACTTCATTGAACTAAAGTGTTTTGAGCGTGCTGGTTTGAAAGACAAAATTGAAGGGGAAGAACTTTCTCTTGCAGGGAAATTTGTAATAACTGATATGAAAAATGTAGTTCTTGATTACAATTTTCTGTTAAAAGATATATACGAATATGTATTTAAGATGAGAAATGCTTAAAAAACGGGAAGGTGAAAATTTAAACGTAGATCGAAAATGTTTCGAATTATTTTCACATTTTAAAGTATATATTCCCCAATAAAATTTAAAATTATAAATTGAATGTGAAGTATGTTCCTCTGGCACAAATGTGGATGTAGAGAGAATATTTTCACTTAGAGAGAGTTATTCTGTAGTGAGTGTGCTGTGGAAGAAAATTTAGATTCACGTTGAAAAAATTCATTCAACAGGAAAATATAATTTCAAGGATTAAAATTTATTTCAATTAAAAATATTAAGAAAATGCACTTTGTTAATTTAAATTGAAAATTAAATTGAATGGAGATTACTCAATTTTTATTTCACAAATTTAATCATCCTGTATATTAATATGTCATTCGTACTCTTGTAAAAATAATGGTAACTAGTCCCAGGGCGAGGGTATACGCTAAGCGTGACAATGACATGAGCGCGGTGCTATTTCTGGAAACAGACTGTTTAAATCTAGCCAAGATGGTATTGTACTAATGATTACTTTTTTCCAAAACAAGCAAACAAACTTGTATTTTCATAATCTCGTATTCAGAAATTTCTCGTCTCATTGCTTTTTCCCGGTTAAAATAGTAATATTAAAATTTAAAAAAGTTTTTAAAAATGACAGAACAAAAAAAGAATTTTTCAATTGTTTGAAGAGAACCAATATCATTCAACTTTTAAGCCACGAATTCTTTTCAAGAGATATTTTTTATTCTTCATGATTTGAAACAATTTTAATGAATCTAAATAGATCTGGCGCACTCCTTCCAAGTTCTAATCTAAATAATCTAAATCACACTTTACTTAACAGCCTGCCGTACACGATTCACCCAAGAAAACGAAACCGCATATCAAAGAGCCAGGCCTGAGTAATAAAAATGTCTAATCCGAGGGCATGTTGTCGACCACCCGCATTTTAAAGGGGGAAGTAATTAAAGCATCTTGAATTTTAGAAGATTTTCTGAATAGAAAAAGAAATCTTTTAGCAAGTGTTACTTGTACTTAAAGATCACCTTAGTAATAGCTTTACACAAAAAAAGTGAAATGCTTAGAGGATTAAAAATTAAAAAAAAATTAAGTATTTAATGTAATTAGTCTGAATACCTTATTTGAAGTATTGAAAAACAATAAGGGATTTAAAAGAAAGTTTTTTAGTTGTTATTTTTATTAATATATAAGAAAACAAATTCTAGTAATATAACACAGAAACTTGATTATTATTCATTGATTATAGGTGGAAAGTTTAAACCGTTTCTAATTTTGAAATATTAGTTTTTTTCACCTTATAATTAAATAATCATTATTTTAAAAATTAAACGTATTGATTAAAATAAGATAAATGGAAGGATAAATTATATTCATTGTTTTAATATATTCTTTGAAATTTAACATATATTTCATAATTATTCATTTAATGATATTCTTAGGGATTTAAAGACGTTTCATAGAAGCATAATTCCGTTTCTTAATTTTAAATTGAAGAAAAAATGTGATTTACCTACTCAAAGAAGACACGCACAAAGTCGATTGTCCAACTATATAAAATAGCAAATTCTCCTCTCTAGATGCAGTTTGTTAAGGCTTCAAATAAATAATAATCAAAATTAAGTATAAATTCTATTTTATTCTACAAATGGGCTTTTTGTTTCATTTAAATAATTGGTTATATCACGAAAATTCCATATCAAATAATGTATTTGATTCAAGCGTAAGAAATAAAATTTCAAGCCAATCTGATAAACAGAAAATTACTAATGCCCGGGATAACTGTGGAAGGGGATTACGTAAATTCTTACCCTATTCCCCTCAATTCTTTTGAACGAATGCCTCAAACCAAATGGCAAGAGAGGTGTTCTCTAATAAGCCGTGAAATTTCCAGTCAACTTTCATTGTGAGCTAACTACCCTCCCCAATTATCTATCAAGACTTTAAACATCTAAAGAGGGAAGGACAAAATACGTCTCAATCTATCTTGAAGTAATTCTGTGAAGCTTAAATATACGTCTTTACCACTTTCGGTGAGTTCTCAGCCAAAAGGAATTTTACTTTCCAACGCTTCTGAAGTATCCTTAAGTATTACGTGTATAACGCTTAGAGAATAATTGCAAGTAATTCCCTCCCTACTCTTACAAAATCTCAACCATATTTATTACTATTGCTCAATTAGTCATTGCAATACTTTTCATCGCTACAAAAATCATACACTTCTTTTTTTAAATAATACACCAACCATGATATAAACCAAACTACAAAAATTTGTGTATTTTTCTAAATGTAAATATATATAAGCCTTAATTAAAAATAAAATATCCACTAACCATTTAAACTATAAGCAAAAAAGATAGTACATAATCAAATAGTTTTCTAAATATCCTCTCCGAATCAATTACATCATAATACAAAATTTTAATTTTAAAGAGGCAAGATGTCAAACATATAATATCACGAAAACAAATATTTTGAAACTGAATAGCATAATAATAAATCGTAAATCAAATGCCAAATCCTAATATAATTCCAAACATCTACTATTCTCTAATTTGTAAATAAAGAAAATCTAATATAAACTAAATAAATATGGAAATGTATTGTCAATTTACAAACATACAGAACTATGTATATTATAGCGTAAAAATATAATCTTGCAAAGCTTTCAAATGTTTCAAAACTTATACACAGTTAAAAACAATTACTTTTACTCGACGGATTTTACATGGAAGGACTGTTTTGTTTGTCCTCGGATACACACAAACAAACTTTTCATTGCTTAGATACAAGATCAACAAGCGTTCTAATTTTCTTTGCTTCGCATAACAATAAACCATTATACTTTACTATTATCTCAGCTATATAACATACCTTACATAAACATAAAAGGTCAATAGAAAAATCCCCGGCCTACCATAGTAAAACACATTTTTTTGGCAAAATTAGTTTTTTTTATTCAACATAATGCCCTACAAGGGTGATACACTGATTATAGCGACCCTCCAACTTTTCGATACCATTTTTGTAGTACGATTTGTCCTTTGCTTCAAAATAGGCCTCAGTTTCGGCGATCACCTCTTCATTCGAAGAAAATTACTTCGCAGAGAGCATTCTTTTGAGATCTGAGAACAGGAAATAGTCGCTGGGGGCCAGATCTGAAGAATACGGTGGATGAGGAAGCAATTCGAAGCCCAATTCATGGATTTTTGCCATCGTTTTCACTGACACGGTGCATTGTCTTGGTGAAGCAGCACTTTCTTTTTCTTCAAATGCGGTTGTTTTTCGTCGATTTCGTCCTTCAAACGGTCCAATAACGCTATGTAATAGTCACTGTTGATGGTCCTTCCTTTTTCAAGGTAGTCAATGAAAATTATTCCATACGCATCCCAAAATGCAGACGCCATAACCTTGCCAGCCGACTGTTGCGTTTTCCCACGCTTTGGAGCGGGTTCATCGTGTGCAGTCCGCTCGGATGACTGTCGATTGGACTTCGGAATGAAATGATGGAGCCATGCTTCATCCATTGTCACATATCGACGCAAAAACTCAGGTTTATTACGCTTGATCATCTTCAAACACTGCTCCGAATCATCAACTCGTCGTTGTTTTTGGTCAAAAGTGAGCTCGCGCGGCACCCACTTTGCACAGAGCTCTCTCATACCCAAATATTCGTGAATGATATGATGTACACGTTCAGTTGATATCTTTAGTGTGTCTGCAATTTCATTCAATTTCAATTTACGGTCATTCAAAATCATTTTGTGGATTTTTTTTAATGTTTTCGTGGGTTACAACATCTTTTGGGCGTCCACCGTCTTCGGTGCTCATTTCACCACGTCTAAACTTAGCATACCAATCTTTGATGGTTGATTTTCCGGGGGCAGTGTCCGGAAACTCGGCATCAAGCCAAGTTTTTGCTTCAACTGTATTTTTTCCCTTCAGAAAGCAATATTTTATCAACACGCGAAATTCCTGTTTATCCATTTTTTTCACAATAACAAAAGTTGCTTCACTCAAAATGCTATAATTCACAAACTAATGATCCGACAGCTGTCAAATTTATACACGCATCTTTTGAGGGTCAGGGATAACTAAAAAAGATATGAATTTAATTCTAGTAGCTCCATCTATGTGTCACGCCGGGGACTTTTCAATATATATATATATATATATAGCAAAATATCTCTTATGAAGAAATATAGAGAAACATAGATCAAGCTGAGTTACACAGAGAGTTACAAAATAGAAAATTGTGACAGAATGAAACCGCATTGGAGTACTTATTTGGAATTCAAGAATTAGCAAATCCAGCACTATTATTTGCTGATGAAATTTTAATTATTAATTATTGTATCAATAGAAATCTCGATTCACCATCCAGAAACTCATGTTATATGGATGTAAAAACATTCTGAAATTTATAGATTGATAAAGTATATATGAAGAAGTTTTCAGAATAAATACAAAAATTGTTCTTTCAATTATACATCGTGCATTCACGCTTTTCGTGATTTCCACCGAGATGAAGGAAGTAAATTTCACAACCAAAGACGAGATATAAATCTAAAATATAATGAACAAAACCCATAAAAATTTTCGTACAAAAAAATTTGAAGACTTAAAAACCAATAAATTGTTTCAATTATTCATGTTATAGTCTCATTTCCAAATTTTGTTCAGAAACACACCGCGGTTCAAAGTGCTATGTTGTGTAAATTTTCGTCTCAAATGTCATGCGTGTTCTCAAAAAATAGTTCCTGGTTCAACTGATGTATGAATAATGCTCATAAAACAACTCCGTTAACCATTATGTGTGAGGAAGTTTAAATATTTACTAAGAATGTTGCCTTTGATAGAAGCTAAAAGTAAAATTACCTTAATGAAAGAAAGAGTGAGTAATCGATTAGGTTCTCATCCTGTAAACATTAGCGATAATGTACTGACTGGTTTTGGGTTTTCAAAAATTTGTATAATTAGTACACTTCATTATTATTTTTTGGTGATCATAAATGTGTGTCAACATTAATAATATTATTTTTTCCACAAGGAGCTTTGATATTATGATTATTGTTTGTGTTTTAATTAGTCAATCTGTGACTTTGGGATATTCGCGGTTTCCTCTTCACTAACCTTGGGGATTTTTAATTAAGATTATTGGTATTTGCTAAACAACTTTTGCCCAACCAAAAATGAAACGTGAATATTCAAATTACAAGCAGGTAGAAATAAAGTGAAACGAGAGAGATAGGAATTAACTAAATTAAACTTGAGACACAATAAAGACGTCGAGTGGTTCTAGCGTTTGGCAATTGTTCCAGAGTAGAAGTCGGGACCGAGAATTATTACAAGTTATCGGCTGCTTAATGAAAGTTAGAAGTCAAGACAGCCTCAACTCGACATTAGTGGTAAGAATCTGTTCGTTTGTTATTGGTATACAAAGTTAATATGGTTAGGACACTATTTGGGGAGAACTTGTTATATTTGTCGTTATACTGGTAATTTGTCAATAAACTTAGTGTTGAAACCAGTGTGATGTCTTATTGAACGCTTTATTGGCTTTTCGCGTTAGTACTTTGAGTTTAGCTATGGCACAGAGGATAGTAGGAATGGTTTGCCGTCACAAATCTAATTTGTCTGTTACCAAATTAGGTTAATCTTTCAACACTTGAAATTAAAATTTCTGTCGTTGCACCACAACAATTTATTTCGGCAATCAGTAACGATATTCTTAAATCTGCTATTGGCCCTCACATTTCAAAGCAAACTCAGAGTGATGTTGAAACATTACTTTAGTCATATAAGCCAAATGAGACAGAAAAAAAAAGAATATAAAACTAAACATAACTGTGACGGATGATAAGCCAATTTATCATTCCCTCAGATGGTTACCGTTAACTAAAAGAGCAGTTATAGATAAACAAATTGAAGAATGGATACAAAATGCAATTATTTAACATTTTTCTTCGGATTATGTTAACCATCTCCTTGTCGTCTCCAAAAAATGGTAGCCCCTTCCCTCCCCCCGTTTTTATTGATTTTAGAAAGTTAAATCCTGTTTTGGTTAAGGATCATTATCTTCCGTCACTTATGGAGGATATCTTAAATACACTTAAAGAGCTTAAGACTTCAGTACTCTTGATTTACAAAACAGTTTTTTCCATGTACACATTAACAAACAAAGTAGACCATATACTTCATTTGTCACTCAAAATGGTCAATTTCAGTTTTTTAAAATAAATTTTGGTCTCTCTACGTGTCATTCAGTATTTCAATGCTTCATTAATTCTGTCTTCTGTGATTTAATACTACAAAGAACTGTTTCATCCTACATGGATTATGTTATTATTCCTGCTAAAATGATATTGAAGCGGTCGATCGAAATAAATCAGTATTAAAAACTGCTCGTGAATGTGAATTACAAAGAAAATTCAATAAATATCAAATTTTACACAAGAAAATTGAATTTTGAGTCCATACTATCGAAAACAGAAACATTTTTCTTCTCAAACTAAATCAGTTATGCATTACCTAGAACCTTAAAAGTACAAAAATACTCAATGTTTATTTTGATGTTGGACAGAAGTCTTCTTTTAAAGAGTTAAAACGTCTATTTTGCCAAAAACCTATCTTATGTATTCGACAAATATATGAAACTGAAATAACAATGATGCAGTAAATGGCGGCTTTGATGTCTTATTACAATGATCTACAGAAGTCAATTCTTTACATCCAGTATATTACTGTTCCAAAATTTTTTTTAATTCCGTAATAAAATATAATAGTTACGAACTAGAAGTTTTAGCAACAAACATTAACATTATCATTTAACAAACAATAAGAAAGCTCTAAACATTTGAATTGGCTTTGGGCGCTTGCATTACAGGACTAAGATCTCACGACCTTACATCGTTCCAGTTAAAAATAGGATAATCTTGACGCCTTAAGAAAGATTCCTGTTTTAAATAATCCGTTTTTTGATTCTATAGAGCATAAAATCAAAGACGCTAAAGAACGCAGTCCCCACATGCTTGCTATACAATATCACTTTTAAAATATACTTTACAATAATTAATGTGTTAAACATAATATCTTGTACAAATATATTTAGGATGCAGAAATCCTGTTCGAAATGCATCAACACATTATGCAAAGTGCTTTTGATACATGACATTTTCCAGTTAAAAGAACACATGAATATTTAAAAAATGATTAATTTATTCCTTAACTGCAAATAAAAATTTAAAAAAATATTTTTTAACTATGTAACGTGCATTTAAAAAAAAATCCAGAAAACAAGATGTTATTCGACACCTTATTTTTCAAGATGCATACCTCTCAATATTTGCCATGTTGATCATCTTGGTCCTGTTACGTCATCTAATAAAATTTATAAACATATTATAGCTATCACTCACTCTTTCAACAAGTTCGTTTGGTTATACCCGACAATATCAAAATCTACTTTTGAAGTAATAAAAAAAATACTCAACATTCAGAAATCTGTATTTTGGAATACACGTTTCTTCATCACAAACAATAAAACAGCATTCACCTCAGACGAATTTCATACATATTGTGCCGAAGAAAAATTGTTTCTCTGCATCATATTACCGCAAGTTTTCCGTGTGCATATGGTCAAGTTGAACTTCCTGGTATAAAAGTTAATAATAAAACCAATTTTTGTGTTTAGCAGTTTATTTAAGAACAGCTACATTTTGAATTTAAAGAGCAAATTAGAAGAAAAAAGGGCAGAACAAGATTCAAAGGTCTTATATTCTTCGACAAAAACCTCATTGAGCATATAATATCCTTGATTCGGTTGCTATGAAAAGAACGCAACGTGAACCTGTACAAAAGCAGAACAATAAATTTTAGGACAGTATAAAAGAATGAAAGTAAAGCTTAACGATACCTGCAAATTAAAAAAAATGTGATAATTATGATAGGCTCCACACAACTATACTTGCGTCGAATACCTGAAAACATAGTTAGGTGGATTACTGTTGCACACGTACATCCCTTCATCGTACATTACAAACTTTTACTTAAGACATTCTCACCGTACTAGAAATATCTTTGTACTGTTTGTAATCTTTCCATCTGTACACCTTTTTCTTTCAATAGAAATTGTAATAATTTTCCATATGCTTAATTGTTTGTATTTTACTAAATTTTTACATGAAATTTACTAATTATTATTGATAAGATTTTCAGTTCATCTATTTTTGTGTGATATGCTGATTGATTTTTCACATGTGAGGATGAATGCCTGACGTGATGGCCAACGTAGGATTAAATTTGCATTCCCGCATCCTTCTTATATTACTTGGTCCCACCTAGAGTAAGTTCATCATATACTTTTTGCATGATAAACTAAATTTGAAAGTAATAAAGAGTTTATTCACCAGAGAAAATTTACTTTCAAATTGTGTACTAGTAAATTATTAGAACACAAAAAATTATTGTACTAGTTCATTATTTTTTTGAGAAGATAATTTATTTAAATTTATAATAAATGATCAATGTTCATTCAAATACTCTAACACTTAAGTGGAAATAAATTTTTCGGAGGGCAAAAGAGAAGATTATTGCGATTATTTTCATCACATTACTGACGAATGCTCTCCTGAACTCACGATCGGATTCAGGTAAGACTAATCGTTGTTAAATCCAAATAATGGTCAATCGGTATTATATTCTTGAACACAATTTTCACTTAACGTTTCATAAATAACATTGGTACGTTATATAAAATGTACACAAAATACAAAAGTTCAATATTTATTAATAAAAATTGTAAAAAACAAATATTAAGAACACCCAATATATACTGTATTGCATGTTCTGAGAACTTTAATATAAATTAAATTAATGTTAAAGTACTAAATAACAAATGAATTCCGTACGAATACATACACACACATAAAAATAAAGCTTTTCGTGGCATAGTTCTGCCGGTTTTTGAGCATTTTGAAATGAATAATTTTTAAAGTATAAGCCACACATTTAGTCATGACATCAAGCGAGTCATTTTTGTGAATTTTTGAAATTTTATTGCATCATCTGATACATTATCCGAGGAGATCTTAAACTTTATTTAAACCACAGGCACAAGGACTCGGGATCTTCCTTGTATGCACTTGCTTTCCATCTACGCTAATCGTAAAAACCTTCTAATCGAATGCTTCACTTATATCACCTCAATTTTTATATAGATCGCTTGAGTACTTGAAATGCAATGTAGACACAGTATGCAAGATCAGTTTGGTCAAAGTGCTACAGGACAACATTAAGTTCATTTTGTTTATGGTAATATTGTTCGTTATATTACATCGTTATATTACATTCGTTATATTTACATGCATTTATCTCTCAAAATATGCTGAAATACTTCATATATGAATTCAGAAAACAATTTAAGGTTTTAATTTCAATTTTGTTATCATATTATTCAAAAGGATAAGAGGAAAATTTGTAAATATCTGTTGTTCAAACGAAGATTTCCATTTGAATATATTCTCCATTTTCAAAAAAATGTATTCTTTGTTTAATTCCTAAAACATGCTTTAAGGATAGCTTTTGAAATAAAAAAATTTTTAAATATGAATTTGCTGAAACTTAATCAATAAGCTTTGCTTTAATTTCTGAATATTTTTTTATATTTGTTATATTATTTCAGCAAAATTTCAGGATTTTTCTTGAGCAGCTTTTTCTCAACTCTGTTTGAATATTTAGACACCATAGTATTATGATGGTTGCGACTGAACGAAACCTGGTTTCGATTTGGTGATGGATGATCGGAGTTCTTCACGTATTGCTTCAAGAAGCGAAGAAATGTGCTAAAGGTCGTTTCAGTAATTTCTGTGCATGCCCAAACAGGAGATTCCTAACCAGCAACCCATCAGGCCTCCGACGTAGCTGAAAATATCCATTGCCTGAAAACGAAGCAAAAATGTACATCTTCGTAATGTTTGCAAATAGTTAAATGTAAGCATATGCATTTTTTTTCGGAAAATATATCATAATTCATTGTAAAATACATATTTATGTATAGAAAATACACATTGTACCTAAAATTAATACATCTGTTTGAATATGAAGAGAATTTACCACTTATAGCTACAAATGTGATTATTTTTTTCTTTCTTTGTGAAGCATTAATTTTTTTTAGTTAAACATAGCTGAAGCAACTCTGTAGTTTTTAATGATCTTTTCATTTTTTCGATGCTACTCTTTGTGAGCCAAAAGTAATATTTTTTTTCCTTCCTTCACTTTATGTTTATATCCAGATTATGCACTTTTCACAGTTAATTACATAATCGTCTTTGTTTCTAAAGTTGAATATTTAGCACGTGTTTAATGAAAAGAACTCTTCCTGCAGTAAGACTAATCAATCAATAGTTCTCTTTTGAACCATTTCTTTTATTTAATATATTAGTGTATTGGAATGTAATTTTTAAATGACAGGGTGTTGTAATTTTACTTTTATGGAGAGAAAAAAAATTATCTTCTATCGGATAAGGGAAGTGTTTTTCGTTTTATTGTGAAGGAAGTTGTTCTTCATTTCTTTGAAAAATGGCTATAAAATTGTAGTTTATAAAAAAAAAATTGGTATCCAATTACTGTGTTATAAAAAGGAATAATTATGATTTTTTTTCATTCCAGTTTTACCGGAAATTTTGTAGAACTTATTGCAAAATTTAAAATATATATAATGGAGATTTTACTAACACAATCAAGTTTAAATTTCACTTTTAAAAGTATGATTAAATATGTCTCAATTTCAATAATCTTGATGAAACCGCGGGCTTAGAAGAATGTCCTTAACTGAGCTCAAATAAATCGTTTTGCAGAATGTGAAATAATTTGTATGAGTGTGTCGGAGCAGAAAGGATTAAGAAACTTATATGATTTAAAAATAAGTAAAAATCATATAATGAGTAAAGTATTGAAGGGAAAAGCCGTTTTGTCTTCGTATTTAATAATATTTTGTTGAATAATCAAGACCTCAACTAAACAAATATTAAAATCTTTCAGGATAATTATAATTTAATAATAAATCTCATTTTTTGAATCAAATATACTTATTTTCAAATGAATACCCTTTTAGGAAAGAAGATATTTAGGGGAGGAGGGTAAATCTGCTTATTGCTATAGAAAAGAAAATATGAAGTACATGAAACTGATATTAGAATATTTTACAATGATATATGGAAGTGTTATGAAAGAAATTCAGTATTAACTAAGGGGGAAATATATAATGAGATATTATGAAGACGCTTGAAACGACTCATGAAATTTTTAAAAGAAAACGTGTATAGGAAAAATAACGACTTACTGAAAATACTTAAACATGCACGAGTGAAATCATATGTAGCGGAATGAGAAATGATTGCATGCTCCATTAATTACCAGCATCTAACGCCAGAGGGCGATACAAAAAATTGTAAAAAAGGGAAGCAAATGGCGTCTAAGTGTAAAATAAGACATTTCAAATTGTAATTGAAGATTTCATAAATCAATTGCTATTAAATTGTAATGGTATCACGACTGAGTATAACAAAAATTAAACCAAACTAACCTCAACGTGTTCACTCTTATTAATTTTCAATCGTGGAATTTTAATGAAATTCTGACCCCAACACACGACCCCACCAGTCTATATATTCGCTTCAGAAGCAGAAATTCACTTACAAAAACTTTTCTTTTGATCTTTCATTTGAAAAATAATACTTACTGTATACAATGGCTTATGCGACATTAAGATGACCTCAAGATTTTTTATTACGATTTTTATTCTGATTTGATCCCTGAAAAATAAATGATAATTATACCCAAAAACTGTTACGTACTTAAAAAAAATATACATTTATGATAATTAGCTTTCCTACAAAAAATAATTATATCTATATCAATAATAATTATTAGGTAACAAGTATTAACAATTCATGAATTGTACTGTCAATAAAAAAGAAATTAAAAATTGTGCTTGATAAAAGATTACTTTGTGCAATTCGTAGTCTTCTTCTGAATTGCAATTGTCAGAATTCTCCTTAAATCAAGTGCAGTTGCATACTTTCTACACATTTCATAAGGCTTGATTCTACGCATCAATAATTATTTTTACAACTTATATAAAGTGCAATGCTTTTTTAAGGATTTCGAACAATACCTCATGTAATTTTAAAATAATTTGCTTTTCGATGTAAAATACGTGTTTACTACGTTTTTGGACAGAATTGCTCAATCTGCTTCCCTTCATTAAAAAGATTTACGTTCATTCGCACAATTCATTATTTAATAATGTTAAGAAGATGGCAGTTAATTTTTTCATTTTCAATTGGTAACATATAGAGCTTATTTTAATTTTAATTTACCAGAGTCATTCATTAAGTTCTTAGGAAATCCAACAAATGGCAATTGTCGCATTTAATTTTTTTTTTTTTTTTTTTGTTAAGCATCATGATTCTCTAGAAATCTAAGTCTCATTAATTTTCATCTAATTCTTTCCTTTTTATAGTCGATTATAGCAAGAAACATATGTTTCTTTAGACAAAAGTGAAAAAAATGAATTTCGAGAGGTAATTAAACACATTTAAAGGCTCAACGCCGAAACAGATCAAAGCTGAGTTTCATGAAATTCATAGCAGTCCTATGTTTTCAACTGTTT
>BMAW01019561.1:1933-20197 GCA_019974015.1 Nephila pilipes | reverse complement strand
CTGACCACATTTGCTCTCATTGGAAATATACGCAATCGTGTGGTGGAATCTGAGGCCATTTTGGAGCTTTATTTCGCAATCCGAACGGATTTCGATACATAACTGTAGACAAAACTTGGAATCACAACTATTCTCCAGAGAGAGAGAAACATTCTAAAACATGGGTGTATAAAGGAGAACTGTCTGCTAACAAAGCAAAGACGTTGGAATTGGCTGGCAAGGAGGTGGCCCGATTTTTTAGTATATGCGATCATACAATCAAAGGGTAACAATTATTACGATCACACATTTAGTATTTACAATCATATCCACTGATTCCTTAAAAAAGAAAAATAGCAACTGGAGAGTATTATGCGTCGTTGGTAATCTATATGGGTGAAGAAATATAATAATAACATCCTAATTTGAAACAGAAAAATTTCTTCTATCAAAACATTGCATGATTGCACTCCCGTGAAGTTTCTGAGGTTGAAATCAATGCAATTAAGTTAAAATTATCAAAACATCCTCCGTATTCATCAGATTTGACTCACAATCATATTTGTTTTTATTCCCGTACTTAAAAATAGGAATCGATGTACAACAGCTCCCTTCGAACGAAGAGGTCGTCGTCCAAACAGATGTCTATTACAGGAACTTCCGTAACTTACTTTTTGTATGACTTTATATACTTGGAGAAACGCTTGGAAAAGTGTATAGAACAAAAATGAGGTTATGACGTAAAACATCCCATCGAAAATAATGTATGTTTTAGTTTTTTTTTCTAAGGACATATTTAGCAAACCTCGTAACTCACGAATCACTGACAAATTGCTTTCGGTTTCTTTCAACTGATGGCAGCACGCGGTTATAACAACAATTCACTTTAAAGATGTAATCTGACCTTAAATGTAAAGATAAATTTTGAACCTCTTTCGTATTTTTAAATTGTTGTAATTTTATAAATATTTAATTTGTTGACAATTACATTGACGAAACAATTTCAGCTTTTGACGCGCAGTTAGATCTTAAGACACAAATTATTTAAGTAGTGATTATTCAGGTTTATGCATTCGACATTTTACTGGGTTTGTAGTATTTTGTGTGTGTATGGAATTATATAACTTTAGAACATTGTGTTTCCTAAAAAAAATTAAACAATTCTTGTTATATTTTTAGAATATTTTATACCTCTAAAGCAATTTTTTTTTATCGATCTAGCTTTAATTTCAAAACATTGTTTGGGGTAGTATAGACATACACTAAATTCATGAGATAAAACACTCACACTTATTCATTCATAACATTATATTACTCATCAGATAATAATTCTGAGTCAGATAATCTGTAATTGCAGCATATATAAATAAAAATGGTTTTTTAGCTTATTGTTGTAAGAACGTTTATCCTAACCAATTTTTACCCATTTGTTCGTAGCGTCCTTTTAAAAGGATGCTTACGTAATTAGCTCTAAATCACTGATTTTCATGTATTTATTTGCGATCCAAATAGCAGAATGCAATGATAAAGTTTTGTATTTGTCTTTATCCAGCAGATGGCTGCCCTTTATCAATTTACTATTTATGTTATGAACTTCTAAATTCAGAGTTAGTCGTTCTTTAGTTTCTCAAATTGGTGGCACTCAAAAAGTAAGATTATTGTATTGTTTTTCAGTGCTGCGAAAGTATTTTATGCTATGATCAAAGTCCATCCTCATTTTTAAAATATGTATATTTCAGATTTAAAAATTTGATATCACTGATAATTTAATGATATAAGATATTAGCATGTGTACGTGTATGTTAAAATCTCTAGTTAAATTATGTTAGGAAAAACAAAACATATCCCTTTCATCATAACTGTTAATAATATCATTTTAATTTTTATTTTTCAGTTGATATCTATTGATACATTTCATTTATATTTTGATCAATTTGTCTTAATTTCAAATAAGAGGATAAAAAGATAAATATGCTTAATTTATGTGTTATATTTATTTAAAAGTTTTAAGTCATCACTTTATCTAAACAAAGTATAATTATTTTTATCTATCAAATTTGATCCTTATAAGTGTAAATATATATCAGCAAGACTATTACTAACAAGACTATCTTGTGGTATGCTTTTAATTAGCATATATTTCATAACAGTAATATAATTATCCGTCGGAACTAAATTATGAGAATATGAAATTTCTCATGATAATTGGACCATCAGTTATATTTTTATAATTAACAAGAACTGGACTTTTATTAAATGTTTATTATCTGCCGAATAAACAGATGTTCAAACTCATAGCTGTAGAATAAATATCTTCATCATTAACATATTTATCAATTTCATATGCTGTTTTAATAAATAAGAGTTTTATCGAAGCACTTTATTTTGTTTCGTAAAATAATTTGTGTGGTTTTTTTTTTTTTTTTTGTTTTACTAATGTATGTGCTAAATTTATTAGTAAGAGTTCTCTTTAAATTTAATGGGTATTTTTGAAGTTAAGCAAATTAGAAATATGATGAAATGTTGTATTATTATTGTGATCTATTTTCCTACGCCAAGATTTAATCGTGTGAAAAATGTCTATATAAATATTTGTACATTTAATAATTAAAGACTCGTTATTAAAAGATTCTTACTAGTAAAAGTAGTGCATAGTTTTTTTTTATATGTAATTGTATAATTTCCTGGGACTTTATCAACTTAAGAAGTAATAAATTTATCTTTGTGGAGTCTTTTGATCGGACCGAGATTGCGTCAAAATTAATGGGAGAGAATTACAAGAAGATAAGAAAATTAGATGCTCTCCCTGAGATCAACAAAATTTCCCAGATGCTAATGCCGACGTATGCCTTTACAGCAAGAATAGCCAATGACCAGCGACAACAGATCCGCCTCTACAGCAAGAATAGCCAGTGTCCAGTGACGACGAAACTTCTACAACAAGAATAGCCAGTGTCCAGTGCCAACGTATGCCTCTACAGCAAAAATAGCCAGTGAACAGCGATAACGGATCTACTACAAAGAAAATGTGTGCCTCATCCATTTCCACGATTAGTTTTCTACGACGACGAGTGTGTCCCGCCTACAAGTAGAACCTCAGTTTTTCTATCATCAAATGCTTCTTCGCATCAAGTTATTTATTTGTGCTAGTGATAATCTAAATGTGTGTTTAGTTTCAGCTCTTTGTAAATGCCGTCGATTGCTGAAAGAGCATTGTTTTTAAAATATATATATATATAAAATCCAGCGTATATTAATGTGCAAGTTTCACCGCAAGATTCCAGGTACTGTAAAACATTTATTTTTTCGGACAATCATCTAATTCTAATGAAGTGCCGTCATGTAATGTTTTTTTTAATTATGAAAAGAAATATCTGAAGAAAAAAGTAAATTAAACGTATTATTTTCTAAGTGCATTCTTATATATATATATATATATATATATATATATATATATATATATATGAGAGTCTTATCTAAATCTAGGAGTGTCTTTTTTTTATGATTGTGTGTGTGAATTGATACGAGCCATGATATCAAATCAGTCAGCGTCCTCACGCCAGGAACGAATAAATGCATAAATAATTAGACTTCCTCTTTCAAAATCGTAAGCATTTCTCCCTTTTCCCATGAGATATTTTCAGTGTAGCCTAAATAACAATGTCAGCTGTTTGGTCTCACTGAGTCTCAATGAATGATAACTTATTACTTTTAAAGAAATAGGTTTGGCAGTCTAATGAATTCCAAATTAAGCAAATTGAAAGTGTATTCTCAAAATAGATGATTTTTTTATTCTATGATTATTTC
This sequence comes from Nephila pilipes, assembly GCA_019974015.1. Classification (NCBI taxonomy): domain Eukaryota; kingdom Metazoa; phylum Arthropoda; class Arachnida; order Araneae; family Nephilidae; genus Nephila; species Nephila pilipes. The sequence continues at coordinate 16,411 of BMAW01019561.1, read as the reverse complement.
ACTGTATGTCTCAACATTTTTTTCTGGTTCTAATTGAATTACTTATATTCTTTCACAATGTTTAGTTTTAGTTCTGTGGAAAATTTTAACTAAGGGATTTCAGATTGATATGATAAATAATTCTTTTTTTAAAAAAGGTGTACTTTAACAAATTATATTGTAATATTATTTATATTATTTTCACAATTTATTTCAAATATCCTTGCATTAGTTATTGTGTTCGATATATATTTTGATACACATACATTTATCTAAGCAAATTAATTAAACGATATTCACCATAATAAGCGTGTTTCATTTTAAAATCACTTTTGTTGTTATTACGAAAAAAACGATTAGAGTATAAATTTTCAAACTGATTGATTCTATTTAATTGTTTCTCTTTAACTATTCTCATATTAATTTTAAAATGTCGTACCTCACTAAAGGACGTCGGGAAGATATATTTATCCTAGCGGAAGAATTAGATCTAAAGCCTGATTCTTCAATGACAGTTAAGAAATTAAGGGACTTAATCACTAAAGATACTGAATATGATGAGGAATTCACTAAAAATTTGTTTACAAGTATAATGGAACAGCGAAAAACGAAAGAAGAAATTGAAGAAAAGTTGCGTCTAGAAACCCTTGGTATAGAAGAGAAACGACGACAAGATCAACATGAAATTGAGCTAGAGCGATTAAAATTAGAAAATCAACTCAAATTATACTCAACGGTTGACGAAACCGACCATTCGAAATTACTAGGCAAGGAAATATCCAAATTTCTCCATAAATATGAAGTTAAAGAAGATATTAGCTTATACTTAGTCTTATTCGAACGTCAAGTGCAACGATTAACAATTTCAAAAGAACATTGGGTTTCATATCTTTTAGGACTCTTACCGTCCGAAATTTCACACATCATCGCACGTGAACCAGAGAAGATAGCAGACGAATAAGACCACGTAAAAGAAATTCTACTTAAAAGATTTAAATTAACGCCAGAAAAAATTCGCCAGTTATTTACCAAGCATCAAAAAGTTTATAGCCACACTTGGACCGATTTTTATCACGAACTTGCAACATATTTCGACGGATGGACATTTGGGTTAAAAATCGAATCTTTTGAAGAATTAAGAAAACTGATCATCTCAGATCAAATGAAACGTAAAGCTCCTACAGACTTTAAGCAATATTTTCTAGACGAATGGACAACGATAAATTCGCCAGCCGATTTAGCAGAAAAGTTCGAAGAGTATGAAGACGTCAGGAGAACATTAAATCAAAAGCCAATTAATACGCATTTTAGAGGGAAACAAGATTTCAGAGCTTCAGAAAAATTTCGTCAGTTTAAATCGCCACGAAAGTTAGAGCAGGATAGATCTAATGGGAAAGCTGCAGCAACCACTAGTTACAATCGACATCACGATGCTCAATCCGCCAGTCACAGAAGTCATGAAGGAAATCACGTAAACTCAAACCGACGGATCGAAAATCGAATTCACGGGAGAGAAAGGTATTCGAATTCAAATGTTTCTAATCACGCTCAAACGAATTACTCCAGGTTTAGAAGATTCAACGATTCAGCGAAAGAGCTAAATACAAGCCAGCCGAAGAGAAGTACGAATTTCACGAGAGAAACAAGCAAGCCTACGGCAACATGTGCCACTATCAGTCAAGAAAGTCTACGCAGCAAGGAAATAATGTTTGGAAACAAGAAAATTACTGCGCTTATCGACACCGGAAGTACCGTCAGTCTACTACGAGAAAATACCAGCAAAAGAATCATCGATCCAGCAAAACTAGCGAAGAACAAAATTCTCTTAACAGGCATAGGTGATGCTCAAGTCATTACGATAGGATCTTTCGAACAAAAGTTTCAGATGGATGAAGAAAACTATTCACTAACTTGGCATGTAATACCTAAAGTAAAACTAAAGTTCGAAGCAGTCATAGGTTAAGATATTTTAGAACGAGCAACAGTCAACTTCACAAAGAATGGTGTAGAATTTGTTAAATATAAAAATCAAGCATTCTTAATGCAGATACTAGCGGAAGACGTCGAAAAAGTAGAATTGAATTACATAAGAGATCCTGAGATAAAAAAAGAACTTACGAAAATAATAGAAAGCTACAAGCCTGAAAAGACGGCAAGCACCGATGTTACCATGCGAATTATTTTAAAAGATGATGAACCAGTTTGTCAATCGCCACGCCGATTAGCATTTACGGAAAGAGAAGAAGTAAACAAACAGATAGAAGAATGGCTCAAAGAAGGCATCATACGCCCAAGCTCATCAGAGTACGCCAGTCCAGTCATAATGGTCAAAAAGAAAGATGGAACTTCGAGAATATGCATCGATTACCGAAAACTTAACCAGAAGCTAGTGAAAGATAAATTTCCTTTACCTCTCATCGAAGATGTTTTAGATACGCTATAAGAAGCAAAAGTTTACTCCACGTTAGATTTACGAAACGGTTTTTTCCACGTCAGCGTTGATGAAGATTGAAGAAAAGTCGGGTCTTTTATCGTTCCAGATGGACAGTTCGATTTCAATAAAGTTCCTTTTGGGTTAAGCACAAGCCCCGGTGTTTTTCAGAGATTTGTTACAAGCATATTCAGAGATCTTACACGTAAAAGAATTTTAGTAAGCTATATGGATGACCTTATTGTTCCAGCAAAAAAATGAAAGAGAAGGACTCAAAAAACTTAAAATTGTATTCGAAGTTGCAAAGAAATATGGTCTAGAGATAAAATTCAAGAAGTGTTAGTTCCTAATGCGAAAGGTTGAATTTTTAGGTAACATAGTATAGAATGGAATCATCAAGCCCTCAGTTGCAAAGACATTAGCAGTTGCAAAAATTCCAGAACCAACGACCGTAAAGAAAGTACAAAGTTTTCTAGGATTAACAGGATATTTCAGAAAATATGTCAAAGATTACTCGAAAATTGCAAAACCGTTAAGCGACCTCACAAGGAAAGAGAATCCGTTTGTTTTCGGAACCCAACTGAAAGAAGCATTCGAAAAGTTAAAGAAAGTATTGTCTGAAAGTCCAGTCTTACACCTTTACAAGTACGGAAGAAGAACAGAATTACACACAGACGCAAGTAAACTAGGCTACGGAGCAGCTTTATTGCAAGAAGCCGACGATGGCAACTTACATCCTATTTATTATATGTCGAAGAAAACAAGTCCAGCTGAAGAGAAGTATGATAGTTATGAATTAGAAGTTCTCGCAATTATAACAGCATTAAAGAAGTTTCGAGTTTACCTCTTAGGTCAGCATTTCAAAATAGTTACAGATTGTTCAACGTTCCAAAAGACCATGCATTAAAAAGATTTGATTACACGTATAGCCAGATGGGCTCTTCAATTAAAAGAATTCGACTACGAAATCGAACATCGAACAGGAACTAGAATGCAACACGTAGATGCTTTGAGTAGACATCCTGTCATGATAATCAGCAGTGACACTCTAACAGCGAAATTAAAGAAAGCCCAAGAAGAAGACGAAAACATTTTAACATTGAAGTCGATATTAGAAAAGCAAGATTCAGAAGACTTTTTTGAAAGAAATGGAATATTTTTCAAATACTCAAACGGTAGAGAATTGATAGTAGCTCCAAAAGACATGCAAATTGAATTAATTAAATTAGCTCACGAAAATGGTCATTTTTCAGTAGCAAAAACAGAAGAGATTGTCAAACAAGACTTTTTTATTCCACATTTAACGAAGTTAGTAAAGAACGTAATAATAAATTGTGTACCATGTATCTTAGCTAATAGAAAGAGTGGCAAAAAGGAATGTTTTTTAAATCCTATTCCAAAAGAAGACAACCCTTTAAGTACGTACCATATCGATTCATAGGACCGTTACCATCAACAAATAAGAATTATCAACACATTTTCACTGTTATAGATGCTGTTACGAAATTCACTTGGTTGTACCCTGTAAAAACTGTGTCAGCTGAAAACGCTCTAGAGAAGCTAAAACTACAACAAAAAACCTTTGGAAATCCCGTTAGAATCATATCAGATAGAGGATCAGCGTTTACTTCGAAAGTGTTTAGTGATTATTGCACAGAAGAAGGTATTCAACATCTACAAATTGCCACGAGTGTATCACGAGGAAATGGACAAGTTGAAAGAATCCACCGTACACTTATCCCAGTTTTAACTAAACTAACTTTAGATGACTCTACTAAATGGTACAAGTATATTGATAGACTTCAGAGAACAGCATAACCTGTCGAAGCACAAAATGGTCACCATTCGAACTTTTGATTGGTACTAGAATGAGAAACAAAGAAGATGTCAGAATTAAAGACTTACTCCTCGAAGAATTGTTCAAAGAATTACACGAACAACGAGAATTCTTAAGAAAAGACGCTAAAAAGAACATAGAAAAATACAATACGAAAATCGGAGAACTTACAACAAGAAACGAAATAAAGCTCCAGGATACAAAAAAGGTGATCTCGTAGCCATCTAAAGAACTCAATTTGGAGTTGGACTAAAACTAAGACCGAAATTCTTAGGACTATATAAAACCACCAAAGTCAACCCTCGCGATAGATATGTAGTAGAAAAGGTTGGTCATCACGAAGGACCGAATTCTACCACCACCTCCGCTGACATGATAAAACATTTTCTATCAACACCATTTAAATATTAAATATAGTTATTATTTGGTGAAGTTCGTTTGATTTAATTTCATGCTATATTATTTTCTTTTTATGTACTAGATATGATCTTGTGTTATTTACATTTATATATATATATGCTTATTTACATTTTATGCTGCTTTATATCAGAATTTTTATCATTCCTATATTATGAAGTGATAAGAAAAAACTGACTACATATTTTGCTCCATGTAAAATATTGAAAGGTTTTGAAATTCAGTTTTTACTATTATTGTGTTATTAGTTATTTTGAAAAGTATAAAGTGTAATTAGTGAAGTTTTGGAAATTCCAGTATAGCTGGAGGCCAGCTCTATTTAAAGGGGTCGAACTCTGTAGGATTTTCCAGCTAATTACTAAACAATTAATTTTATTTTCCAATTTACTGTGAAACCAGTTCCACCGATACTCAATATATGTCACCACGATTCAGAATCATGTGATAAGCTCATGCAGCGCCACCTATCCCAGAACAAAACTGAGTGACGCTTCTTTTTCGCTCTCTTGCCGCCACTTTTTCCGCTTCTCTTCTTCTTCGCTACCCGTGTCAGAAGTAAACTTCAAACTCCCGAGCGCGTTCCAGCGCCCATCGCCAATATGGGTTAAATGAAGCAGTCATCTATCCATCTCGGAAGAACTGTTTACTACCTGTATATATATCATAGTGTAAATACTTTTCACTCTTCATCATCTCTCCTAAAAAACAAGTAAAGCTACTGCAAGCTTCATCCTTGAATATCATCAACAACATTACATGGAATCCGAATTTACCCCCCCCCAGCCCTTTACGTAAGAGCAAACCATCGTAGATTCGGGATGACCACAATCTCCATCATCCCAATATCTACACACACACACACACACACACACATATATATATATATATATAACAGGTTAATTGAAAAGTCCCCGGTCTACCATAGTAAAAACACATTTTTTGGCAAAACTAGTTTTTTTTATTCAACATAATTCCCTTCAAGGGTGATACACTGATTATAGCGACCCTCCAACTTTTCGATACCTTTTTCGTAGTACGATTTGTCCTTTGCTTCAAAATAAGCATCAGTTTCGGCGATCACCTCTTCATTCGACGAAAATTTCTTCCCAGCGAGCATTTTTTTGAGATCTGAAAACAAGAAATAGTCGCTGGGGGCCAGATCTGGAGAATACTGTGGATGAGGAAACAATTCGAGGCCCAATTCATGGATTTTTGCCTTCGTTTTCACTGACTTGTGACACGGTGCATTGTCTTGGTGAAGCAGCACTTTCTTTTTCTTCAAATGCGGCCGTTTTTCGACGATTTCGTCCTTCAAACGGTCCAATTACGGTATGTAATAGCCGCTGTTGATGGTCATTCCTTTTTCAAGGTAGTCAATGAAAATTATTCCATGCGCATCCCAAAATACAGACGCCATAACCTTGCCAGCCGACTGTTGCGTTTTCCCACGCTTTGGAGCGGGTTCATCGTGTGCAGTCCACTCGGATGATTGTCGATTGGACTTCGGAGTAAAATCATGGAGCCATGTTTCATCCATTGTCACATATCGAAGCAAAAACTCGGGTTTATTACACTTGATCATGTTCAAACACTTTTCCGAATCATTAACTCGTCGTTGTTTTGGGTCAAAAGTGAGCTCGCGCTTTACACAGAGCTTTCTCATACCCAAATATTCGTGAAAGATATGATGTACACGTTCAGTTGATATCTTTAGAGTGTCTGCTATTTCATTCAATTTCAATTTACGGTCATTCAAAATCATTTTGTATATTTTTTTAAGGTTTTCGTCGGTAACAACCTCTTTTGGGTGTCCACCGTCTTCGGTGCTCATTTCACCACGTCTAAACTTAGCATACCAATCCTTGATGGTTAATTTTCCTGGAGTAGTGCTTGGAAACTCGGCATCAAGCCAAGTTTTTGCTTCAACTGTATTTTTTCTCTTCAAAAAGCAATATTTGAACTTCAAATATTGCTTTTTGATTATTTTATCAACACGCAAAATTCCTTTTTATCCATTTTTTTCACAATAACAAAAGTTGCTTCACTCAAAATGCTATAATTCACAAACTAAAGATCCGACAGCTGTGAAATTTATACAGGCATCTTTTGAGGGTTAGGGCTAACTAAAAAATATATGGATTTAATTCTTGTTGCGCCATCTATGTGTCAGGCAGGGGACTTTTCAATTGACCAGTTATATATATATATATATATATAAGTCTGTGTATCATTAAATAATGAGAATTTAACAGAAAAATATATTAACTAATTGTAAAAAAATGGGAATATTTCGCTTGCTCTACAGAAAGTTTTCTTTTTATTATTCCTACAAATTTGTTATGAAATGATTTAAAATTACGCACAACTGTTCATTAAAATGTTAAACTACAGGAAAGTTGTTCCATATTTCACTTCCTTTCCAAATAACTTCTTCTAATTTTTTCTATTGATATGCTTGTGTCAAATATTTCCCTACAGTGATTATAATTTTCTTATAAATAGCTGTAAGCATTTCTCATCATCAGAAATAAAAAAAAAAAATGTACATTGGATTTTGTAAAAAAACGATTTTATTGAAAACAATAAAAAGTGTATATAAAAAAAAGATTTCAAATATCAATGTTTATGAACATATTTAATATTTGTTTTCTTAAGATATTATATCAATAATGTGTGCTGAATTATTTGATGATGCAATTCGTGTTTCCTAATAATAAGCAAATACATCAATTATTAACAATGAATTTTCAATGTAACATAGTTGTATTGGATTAAAAGTGAAATTCTTTTGACAAGCCAATCCGATTAAAATATCACAAGATGTATGTATCCCCAAACCCTTTTTCAAGTTTAAATGTACTAAAGTTTTTACGTTGGGATTTTCTCGGTTTTCTTTTCACTAACCTTGGGGACTTTCAATTAAGATTGATTGCTATAAATAACAATTTCTTCCCAACCAAAATGAAACTTGAGTATTTAAATTAGAGGCATGTAGAAATAAAGTGAAGTGAGGCAGATAGGAAAGTATATAAGCAAAGCGAGAGACACACGATTGAGGTCGAATGACTATAGTTGAGCAGTTGTAATATAGTCGTAGAGGAGATCGAGAATTGCTACAAGTTATCAACAGCATAGTAGTGCCTAGAAGTCGAGTAAGCCTCAATTTCGACGTTTTCGAAAGACTCAGTTATTTTAGTATTAGTGAGACAGGCAAATATATTTAAGGCGTTATTTTGGGAGAGTCGGTGTTCATTTGTCGTTATAGTACTAAACTGTGGAATAAATATAGGGTGTGAAATCTGTCTAACGTCTTCTTGCATAACTTATTGACTCTTAATGTTAGTATATTTAGTTCAGCAATGCACAAGAGGTGAATAGGAATACTAATTCGTCACAAAGTATAATTTTGTATTTTACTATGAAATCGGCAATAAACAATTATATTTATCTTTGAAACCATTATTTAACGTGAAACTATATAAATGATAAAGATTTTCTGTAAGAGTTTATATCAGCAGAAGTACATTTTGAAAAGGAATATTTCATATACGAAGTTTGCCACTATTTTTTACTGCAAAACATTTTTTTTTATATTCCTTCATGCAAAGTTGTACAAGTAATTGGTTTAAGATGATTCACTCATCTAGTGGAATTAAAAAAAAAAAGAAAATATCTAGTTCTTTTGAAAAAATCAATATTTTCAGTCATTATAAAACTTATGAATCAGAACTGAAATTGTAATTTTTTTCAAAGTAATTTTAAAATAGCTTAGCACATTTTTTTTGCTCAATAGTATACTTTCCCTTACACGTTTGCAGAACGTTCGTATCACAAATACATTTGAAATAGTTTTATAAATACTTGCTTCCTTTGAAACTTTTAAGGAATATTATTACAAAGTGGCAAAATTAATCGTGAAAAAGGATCAATTCAACTCTATTTTAGAATAATTTTAATTCGTTCTTGCGAACGATGATAAAATTGTTTCACTTATTCCTCAACTGAAATTTAAGAATATTGAACAATGCACGACAGTAATAACATAGTTCCTTAATCTATAGCAAGTTTCGGTGGACTTTATGAGAGAGAAGACAAGATCAAAAACGCCTGCACACACAGGGAAGGAGGCACATGGCTTCTGTATCGTTCGCAATTATACTTGTTATTATAAAATTAATATTTTATATACGATTTACATAAATTTCTTCACAGAGTAACAGGTCCCATTGACTAAAACTATTAAAGAGATTTTTACTTATAATTTAAATAATTTATTTACCAACAGGATTTTATTCCGGAATTTCCTGTTCTCCCCCATAATTTAAACTGACTTTAATTGATCTTGCATATAATAGGTGGGAACTCTATTCACTGAATTCGTATTTTATTTCATTTTCACATAAATATGATGTTCGTTCATCTTATATAAAAATATAAGAACTTTATTAGATGAATATACAACAATTCTCATTTATATATAAATTGACACTGGTCGTTCTTGCATTAAACCACATATTTTGAAGTACAACTAATTTCGATCCCGTTCGTCAAGATGTTGGATACGCTCATGTATGTATATTTGCGTCTGTGTAGATTTTAATGGATAAAAAGTGAAAAGAACAAAATTTGTTTTTCAAACGTTAGTAAAAACTATAAAATTGTATCATCTTTGAAAACTTTGTTATGTCAGGCAAATAGCTACATTTAATTTCCGTAAGAAAAGTGCATGAACATAAACACCCCTCTTAAGAAAATGGCATATGGAAAAAAAAAAATAAAAAAATTTATAAATTCTACTTCAGTATAAATTTCAAAGTAAGTTAAATTTCTCGTCGCCTCTTAAAGAACGTCGCAGTCACAAAATCTTGTCCTATATCACGTTACTTGAAATATCGTTAGGAGAAAATACATACAATGCAAGCATAACTGAAAAATAAATTATACGTGAAAACGTTTGACAATATTCTTGTGTTCACAAAAACACTTATATTTACTAACTAAATAAGTCCGTATACGTATTATACTACAAAATCATTATGCTTGTTACTGATCTCTAATTCATAGGCTCTAATTCTTTACAAATGTAATTTTTCTCTTAGTGAATGCTCATTTAAACGAGAGAGGAGCGCAATTGTTCCCATATCTCGTGTTTGGCGTGAATATGGCCTGCACGTCGATCAAGGAAAGAATGTAAACGCAATAGAGTTCGAAGAGTGTATCTGTGTGCAGCGAAGTACTCAAATAATCCAAGTTATTTATATTGACGTTTTGTGACGGCTGCCCATTCCGGGTTGCCTATTGTGCCATCGCTAAACTCAATGTTTAAACACTAAGAATCAATAAGTCTATCAAAGAGACGTTAGAACAAAAATTACGCAATTTATTAACTGCTTGTTAATATAACAACAATTATGAATGCTCTCCCGGACAAGGGCTTTACTGCCTTAACGCAATCTACCAATAATAATCTAACTGACTCTTACCACTAAGCCTTCCTCGACTGCAACTCCGACTCTGGAACAATTGTTGAACACTAGAATAACTCAATCCCAACTTCTCGAATCATTCAACCTCTACTCCAACCTCCTACTTCAACCTTTCTTTCAACCTTTTTCTACCTCACTATCGCGACTCTCAGTCTGAGTTTATACATTTCCTAACTCTCCTGCTTGACTTTCTTTTTTCTTGTTTTACAAAATCGCATTTCATTTTTGGTTGGGCAAAGGTTGTTTAGCAAAAGCAATTAGTCTTAATTAAAAGTCCTCAAGGTTAGTGAAGAGAAACCACGAATAGCCCAACGTCACAATGTTATGTAAGATTTTCTTAAATCTATACGTATGAAGCATCGGTGGAAAAATTGCACTTTATCGTTTTTTAAAGTGTATATGAGCTTATATTTTTTTTTACTTAAAGAAGAATATGTTTGTTATCATGAATATGTAGAGCGAAAGATTGATAGAACCGCAAATGCTTAATTTTTTTTTTATCACGCCACATGTTTTAAGCAAACTATTCAATATATCAATTATTGTAGTTTTGATTTTAGGAGGTCTGTGTTTTGAGAAATTAAATCCAATTTCTCTCTTTTGAGCTATTCCAAGCGGATGCTAAGATTTGTAACTTTGTTGCTTTACAGTTCTTTTCTTTTTAAACCTATTAATTGCAACTGGAGTATTGCAGCAATTGTGTAGAACGGTGCCACGTTGGATTCGCTGAAATAATCACTCGCTTTTATTTGCTATGGAATATTGAAAACGTGTGTTAAAACTGATCGTCATATTTCCCAAAAAGGCTCTAAGCCAATCCTTATCAAGAATAGAGAGTTTTTTCCCGGAATACTGTTTAAATACTTGAAACAATTCAACTCCCTCTATATCATTCAATGACAACTTGTCTAAACACTTTACCTCTCCCAATAATTTATGTGCGAGATTTCAGTTTAACGATATTTGAATTATTGAAATGGAAATTGATATCGAGTATAAAATATAATTTCTGAATTCCTGATATGTTACGCACTTTTTCCGTACAAACATTTTCGTTTGGTTTATGTATGATACAAAGTGCCTCAAAATGCTTCCTCCGCTAAGTTAATGAACCATATTATGTTGAATTAAATCCACATTTTCACTAAGTGTTCCGTCCTAGAGTTCCTCAAACTGAAAATAATAAAATAGTGTGACGCAGATACAGTTAGTGAACTTGATAACAAACCTAACTACTCTTACAATGTTTAAGGAAATATTTGGGTGAATAGCCCTTCTTGAGTCTTATGCGGTGAAATGAGAAGAATGCATGGTAAATTGTTTTTCTTCGCAATTGAAACAATTCCTTTATTTTCTACAGGAGTAGCATTAGAAATTATCTAATTCTAATTGTTTCCAATTTAATCCAGATATATATTTTAACAATATTCGTAATACCTACACATGTTTGTTACTTGAGTGGCAAGAATTCGGGAAATTCTTCTTTGAGATTTTGTGCCGACTTATATCGTTCAAAGAGTGATACTTTTGAATAACTTTTAATATCACTTGAATGATCATTCGAAATAAATATAGCGGAGGCCGGCTCATTATTTTCCATCTGCAGCTCTGTTATATTCAAAGACATTTTGGCATAATCCTGTCTGGCATTGTTTTCGAAGATAAAGGAATTTTTTTATAATGCCTGCTGCTTTATTAAAGTCAAAAACCCTAGAGCCTAAACTGCCCGTCATAGTCTAATGAATTTTTAATGTCAGCTTCTAAATCATCTAGATTAGTTGAAACTGCAACTAATTTGTGCTTCAAAAGAACTATGCTAAAATCATTAAATACATGAAGGTATCAATATATTTTCAAGTTCGTCATCAACTTGATTCAGTGACTGAAGTGTGAACAATTCTTTATTTACTTACCTTAATATTAAGATCTTCATTTGTTTTCAGTAAGGTAAATTATTTTCGAATTCAAGGTAATGTCAACAAAATAGTTTACTAATAATTTTTTTAATCTTTTTTCATTAATCAGAATATGTATTTCTATAAGTTACTCGAAGAGCGGCAAATTTAAAACTTAGTTCTGGTTGCAAACCGAATGCACCAAAATGACGAGGTTATGTCCTTCTCTAATTGTTGGTGATTCACAAGTGTTGGTTAATATTAATGCAAATCATTCGTTTTAAACATTACTACCTCTTAATGGAATTTATACATTGAGTTATTTATACTAATTATTTATTTAAGATATTTTCATTTTTATCCAAAAGAATGTCCTATCTTAAAACCAGTTACTATACGATTTTATCGTTTCAAAACTACCATAAATAATGATATTCCCTCCAAGTCCCTGAGGGATCATAGTGTTGTAGTATAGGGATGGCGCCAACTAGTTTGGCTCATGTTTGACAACTTTCGTATCAATTCTTCACGTCGGCTCTTTCCTTATTCTTTATTAATAACGAACTTAGAAAATGGTTCTACACATATACTACATCTAATACCGTTTTTCTAAATATTATTTTAAGCCTAAGTTTTTCTAAGCCATTAGAGTACATGTTCCAATCCAATTCTAGAAAAACTGCTTGCGATCCTGCTAAATAAACTATAAATCTAAAATATAGAAATAATATTCATTATTGTTCTACATCCCATAAAAGCAATCGATTAATCAAAAAAAGTATATAATCTGAAACCTTAAGAGCCGAAAATGCCTATTCAAAGAGCAACATGTGGCTTTTAATGCCACTCCGTGCTGACTCTTGACCTAGAGGAAGAAATATTGGCTTTGAAAACCTTCCAATATTAAGAGAAAATCTTCAAAATCACCCGAAAAATAGAGCATTTTTCTTTATCTCACTAAACACATTCTGAATGTATAATAAAAATTGTATTACATCATCCAGAGGATTAGTGATTTCTTGCAAATGAAATTAGCTTTCTTGTTACGAGGCAGCACTTTCATAAATCCAAATTAGGAAGATAATTCCTTTATTAAATCTTTTTTTTTGAAAGCGCATATCTAATTATCTTAAGAAATCAATGAAAAATTTCAACTTAAATTATAAAACAGATTTCATTAATCTTGTCCTTTATATTGTGTACATTATATGTTGCAGGTTTGGGTACACGAGGTAATTTCATTTAACGAGAATATTGGAGAATTAATTGAATATATATTAAAAAATGTCATAGTTTTAAGAAACATTAGGTACAATTTTATTTTGAAAGACTGATCAATTTAGTTTTATTTTCAGCGATCTGTGTACTTTAATTTAATTTCTTAGCAATTTGGTTGAATATTACTGAATAATAATTGCAGTTGAGTTGAATAATACTGAATAATAATATTCCTGCAAATTGTTTATAAACAAAGTAATATCGTTTCAATAAATTTTAAAATTTAAGCAATATTATTGAAATATCCTTTTAAAAATGCCATCATAGAATTATTTCTTTATGCTTCTAAAGCTAACATTAAAACATTTTAAATAATTTCGGATATAGTTAAATAATATATGATTTTTTCAATGACATAAATGTTATTGCAATGTAAAATTTAGATTCAATGCATATGGTAATTACAGCTCCATATACGCATGAATAAACTAAATGTTTGAAAAAGTCCGCGAAAACCAGGATATTATATATAATGGATAATTACTAGTTTTTAAAAAACAGAAAATTCATTCAAATAACTTTCAATTTCGCCGATTAAATTTTATTACCTTAACATGTGGCACAGAATATTTACTTAAAAATATTAAGGCAGATTAACTTTTTTAAATATTATTATTCCGACATAGTGATTAATTCTATGATACGTATTTAATATCATTTCGCTATTGTTTGAAAAAAAAAACTGATATTACGAAATGATTTTCTTACATTTCTGAACATTTACTACCTTTCTACTTTGAAAAGTATTATTATTATATATAAGCAAGCATTATTTTTCTCTTTTTATAATCATTCATTCATTTTCTTTCGCACTTTTGGATATGTTGTTTGGTTACGTTTCTGTAACTAACTCATATGAAGAAAAAATAATTAAGCATAAGTTACATTTCGGAGCTAAAATAATAGTGAAATATAATAGATTATTGTGTTGAGAAATAAAGATATATTGTACGCCTATTGGTCTTGTAACTAAGCAAAGATAAGTGTGCTTGCGTGTCTCCAAGCACAAATAAAATAACTTTTGATATTATGCAGTAAATATGTAATTATGTTATATATATATATATATATAAATTGTATACATAAATATATATATATATTGTATATATATATTGTATACATATATATATATATATATATATATATATTGTATAC
>BMAW01019559.1:13452-24227 GCA_019974015.1 Nephila pilipes | reverse complement strand
AGTGTGAGTGTGAATGTACGTAATGATTTCACGTAAATTTAATTTAACTTCCTGATTTTTCCTATTCTTTATCACAGTAAAGAGCTCATTTTATTTTGCCTTGATGCTACTGAAGACCTGCTGTGTAACTGGTGCTGATGCACGTTAGGTCTGTCGAGACCTTAATTCCTCCCTTAGCGGGGTGGGGAAGTTAGGAGAGGGAGGGGCCAACTCAGGTTTTCTCCTTGTCACTTGACCGAGGTTCAAAATTATGAGATCCATCACCAATAGCCCTCACGTTGCTTCTAGTGCGATGTTAACTAATAAAACCAATCAATCATTTCATTTCCTGATACCATTCCTTTTGAGCTTCTAGTTTATTGAATGACATGCTCAAAAATCTGCAAGAAAAGGCATCTATCTTCCCATGGTTTCAAACCCATAAGGATAAGCCCTACTGGACTTTCTGTATGCAGCTAACATACCTAGAAGTCCCTACGTCGAATACCACTTGACCTGCAAAAATCCTTGCAAATAAACTCCAAGCAAGGAAAATTCCCTTCTCTTTCACTGTAGCTGCAAGGCAGAAACTAAGCATCTGACGTCTTCAAATTTTATATACATATATATATAAAGTAGATTAATTATTTTTAATGTTGACGATTTTTTACTATAGTTTAAAAGTATTTGTACCCTCGTTTTCCATTTCCTATAGTTGAATTACTGTTCGGTTTCGGAATTTTTTTTTTTATTCTTCGTCCAAGCCATTAGTGATAATGCAATGACTAAAGTTATATTGGTTGGATACGAGAAACTAGTTTAAACACAATTCTCAATCCAAAGTCTGGGACGCTATTTAAATTAATCTCTATTTTCGAATATTTTTTTATTGTTTTTCATGAGATTCACTTTTTTTTTTAAAAGTGATGATAATTAACTTGGTTGCATTTTTATTATTGGTTTTATTTTCATTCAGAATCAAAATTATCCTACATAATATGTGTTCTTTAATTCTTGTATGATGTTTATTAGTCTATTTATGGCTTTTTTTTTAACATTATAACATCTTTGATGTTTTAAGTTATGATAATGATTTTAACTTGAATGATTCAGGTTTTTAGATTTTTACTAATTGTTTCAATTAATTCTGTAATTTTTTGAAATTTTTTTAGTTCTAATAATTTTATTTCAATTTTGGTTTATATATATATATATATGCGTGTGTGTGTATGTATATAATATATCAATATGTATGTATCTGCATTCTGCATGCAAAAATTTTAAATTTCAGCAGGAAGTCAAATTAATTTGAATTTGACGGTATTGAAAATATTGACGAGTTTTTTCAGCATGCAATCGCTTAACGGAAAATTATTTTAACGCGAAGAAATATTTTTACTGTCCCATCAAATTCATGTTAAACATTTTTCACTGAATTTAAGAAGAGTAAACGCAATAAGTAACTTATTAATAATATCTCGGCTTATAATAATATTATTCATTTTAAAACGTGTGTTTGAAATTCTTTCTCTCTCGATCATATTTTTTTTTTTTTTTTTTTCAAATTTCTTTCTTGGTCTAAATGCGGATTAATATAAATTAGTCTTTTAATAGTTCCTTTATATACCAAAGGATAAATTAAAGAAAAAAATAAGCAGATTTAAGTCAAAGCTTAGTTTTTGGTGATTTTTTTGAATTTGAAAATTGCGAAAATCAATCAATGAAAGTAACAGAAAAAAAAATGCATTTGCGTTTTTATCCTGCGTGTAATCAATACCTACATAAAATGAAATACGCGTTCAGAAAAAATTCTGGATTGAACAAATATCTATAATATTTAGAAAATAGTTTTGTACCAATGAGTCATCATTATTTTTAAAAAGCTCACTTCAGGAATGTAGAAAAACAATAACCGTTTGCAATTTTAAACTCTTGCAACAGAGAAAACAGAGAAATCATTCATTTTATGCAAGGTCATCGTAAAAATAATCAGCCTTTTAAAATTCTCTTAAAAACGAAAGCAAAAATGAAGCAATGAATTAAGTATAATCTTCATTTGCTGGATAATAATAAAGTTCTCTCTGTAGAATAACATATTTTTCGAAGGCATTCATGATAAGGCATTTTAAATTCATGCGATATTTAATTTCTAATAGAACGCGGTTTCAGATTTTTATGCAGAAATAACAGATTTTATGAAATACAGGGTTATTCAGAATGAATCATCCGATTTCAAAAATTCATTCTTTCAAAAATAAACAATGCAGAATGATAAATAATATATGAATGCAAAGTGGAAATGCGGACGCTTTTTTACAAGTGTTCGATATAACTTCCTTTAGTTACACGTATAATGTCAATTCATATGTAAATTCCTGCCAAACACGTTGTAAAATGTCATTGGTTAATAATTGTACAGCAGCAGAAATCCGTTGTTTAAGTTCACGAGAATTTGTGGGTTATGGCGGTGCAAACGCTTTATCTTTTACAAACCCCCAAGGGAAGAAATCGCATGAGGGCCATATCAAGTGACTTAGGTGGCCAGATGTGCAACATTACGTCATCTGGTCCACTGCTACGATCAAACTGCAAGGTAGCTCTGTGAAAGCTTTTAAAACAGCTTTCATGAAATAGCTTCCCGAAGAACACACGAGTGGAAGTTTATATGGTTCAAAAATGTAAAAATTCTACATTTTTACTTCGTTTTCATGTATTACTTATCATTCTGAGTTGTTTATTTTTGCAAATGTGGAATTTTGAAACCGGAAGATTCATTTTGAATAACCCTGTATTTTATTTATTTTAAAAGCACATTGATACAGATGTTTCAATATTTTAAAATATATAGAAAAAAGGCGGGAAAAAAAGATTATATTTTACTCATAACACTCAGCGAAATCAAAATAGAGTTCTTAGAATGGGTACCACCAAATTCAGTGAACCATTTTGGAATCATTTCTTTTGATACTCAAAAAAGTATTTCTTTGTATTTGAAAAACAGCATTTTTGCGTTTTTATATCCTTTAATTATATATTTTTACTTACTATGAAGGACTAAAAATGAATTACATATGCAGAGACTCTCTTCAACAACAATTCCAGAAGTTAAGACGCCTTACTAACTAGCCAGAATGAGACGTCTTCTGCAAAAGGAACGGTAGCCAAGCAGGTCTTTGAATGTCGTCGACGTACCGCTGTACTGTGTGTCTCTAATGAAGACCAAATGAGTCCGGTATCAAGGGAAATGGCACTCCAGACCATAACTCCTGGTTGAGGGCCTGTGTGGCGTGAAATAGTGAAAGCTGGATCGACATACTGCTCTGGGCGTCTCTGGACACGTCTTCGATGATCGTCAGGACATGGTTGGAAGCGGGATTCGCCGCTAAGCACTATATGTCCCCAGTCAGCATCATTCCAACTTGATCGAACCAAGCACCACTGTAATCTGGCTCGACAGAATGCAGGCGTGAGTGTCAGGTAGCGTAACGGTAGATACGAGCGTAGATTTCGCTCTATCAGCCGTTTGTGAATGGTCATGGTGGACACTCGTGTGCGAGTCGCACATCTGACGGTTGATAACGGTGCATCAGGGGCTCTGATAGCTGATCTGACAATCACTCTGTTTCCTGATCTACTGTGACCCTAGGTCGACCGCTACCATCATGACGCTGAAATCGGTCATTGTCCACCCATTCTTGCCAGCATCTGCTAATCATCGCATCGCTTCGACTCATATGACGAGCGATTCTCCGATTTGCCAAACCTGGCTCTTTCAATCCAATGATACGACCTCTTTTCAAACTCTGACAGTTGCTCGTAATGAGTTCGAATCCTACGGCGAGGCATTTTTCCAGTCGTTGAAAGGTATTCTAAATCGCAATGCAACAGAGAATTTGACCATCAGATTGAGAATCGCTTCTTATATGCACCTGCTCAGTGCGCAGTTCTGATGCGCTGTAGCTCCCGCTATTCATTCATTAGACACCAAATTTTAATCATTTGCATGTTCGGTGCAAATGTCTCTGCGTACGAAATTTCATTACTATCGGTAATATCCTTCTTGGGGCGTCGGTTTTTGTTTTTTTGTTATAGAGTATTTATATATTTTTTATCTTAAACTTATGATTAAACTCCCTTTTTCATTTACAACTTAGTTCATTTATTTTTTTAACTACATATGAGATCAGACATACGCATTTTTTGAAATAATAACAACAGTTCCTTTATTCTCTTAAATCCTGACTTGTTACCTTGGTGATCAGTGCAGATTACTTTTAGCACTTTAATCACCACACGATCTAGAAACTTTCAAGTGTCAACTCGTTTACTTACACTCTGACACTGAGGCTGATTAATCTATGCTCTGAGTATGATTCTGATCTACTCCACTTGGAATCTGGTTCTGATCTGATTGCCATCCTGCATTCGCCCCTTTACAAAAAGCTCTCTACGGGTGGGCTTTAAATACTAATACGTTAGACTATAGAAAAATGTAAGACGGTAATAAAAATTCAAGGAATGATCATTTATCTCTAACTACAATTGTCGGTATTAAATAGTTACTGGTTTGAAACTCTTACCCTCAAAATTAAGAAACAAAGCTTTTCCTGTCACTCATTTAATTTTTTAACTCTTACGTTAATAAAAAAATTTCCTGCAATCCCCCCCCCCTTTATTTTATATTACAGGCTGCATTGATATATCAGTAAACAGAATCGGAAAAAAAATTACGCTTGATAATAATCCTTAAGAGAGAACTTTTTTTTTATTTTTTTTAAAAAATTCTTTCTACAACATCTTTTTTTTTACTTTATTTGAAAATGTATATTTAATACTTTTCTTATTCCAATAAAAAAAATTAAATAAAGGTCAAACAGGAGATAAAGATCTCTTGTTTATATCTTCTTCCTGATACAAATTAATAATTTTTAGATCGATTGATTACTAACTTCACACTTAGAAACAACAAGAAGGCTATTGACAACGGACCACGCAATTTGAACCTCTGAGTACGACACCTGAGTTGACATCCCCCTCTCCGAACTTCCCCACCACGCCAATGGGAGGACTTGGAGCCTCAAAGATTTAACATGCTTCAACCCTGCTATACGGAGAGTCTTCAGTGGCATAATGATTCGACCCCACAACTTGAAGGAAACAAATTTGACCTCGAATTTGCGATCATAACCACTAAGCTATAGCCGCCAGTATACTTTCCAGAATACAACGATAATTAAAACCACAGGTTTTTTTAAAAAAAATTTCATTGATTAATGATTCATGCAAGTAAATCTGATACAGCAATATTGACAGTAGAGGTAATTATGTTGTATAGTATATTTAAATATAGACTTTCTTACAAAAATAAAAGAGTAGAAAGAACTATATATGTGTGTGTGTGTATGTGTGGGTGTGGGTGTGGGTGTGGGTGTGGGTGTGAGAGAGAGAGAGTGTGTGTGTGTGTGTGTGTGTGTGTGCATGCTTACAAGTAACCTAAGTGGGAAATCTCAGAACTTTAATTCCTCTTCTGGCATTTGACTCTATCAAGCAAAAAAAAATCTCTTTCTGATGAATAAAAAGGACTTTCGTAACCTTCAAATAATTTACAAAAAGTAATGATACACTTGTATGTCAAATAATTCTGAAGGATTTTTTTCAAACATCTTTTTAAACGCATTTGAATTTCATTTTTAAACGAGGAAAATTCTTTGTGATGTTATTTTGATGATGTAATTTTGTTGTAATATTTATGATGTTGAAAATAATTTGAAATGATTGCGTAGTACAATAATAAGGAAAGTATAAGAATGAGAACGCAACTTCTCTCAAAATTAATACCAGTATCTCGTCAACAGGAGATAAAATAATCGTACCTCTAATATATCACATTATTTATTTATTTATTCAAATTGAAAGAAAGAGTTGTCTCCCACACTTCTGCTATTTCGGTCATATTCGAAGTTATTGGGGGAAAAAATGCTCTTATTGTCATTGAGTCTTCATATTTATAATGATCGATTCATTTAAATTATGTCATGATCGAATCGCACGTTCGCTGTTAATGACGAAACTCTCCTTTGTTGAGTGATGATGGAAAAAGTATTTTCATCATCTTTTAGCAAAGACTCTCCAAACTGCTGAGCTGCACCATGTGTGGATGATGTTTAATTTAACTGCAACAGTCCTTATTATTCCCCAGGCTGTCATTGGTAAATTGGTATCCCAAACTGTCATTGGTTAGGACTCGAACTGACAACTCGGCTTAAACATCGCTAGTAGTGAATCTCGCTTTCGTAATTGCTAAGCTACCGTGGTTCCATTTTAGTAATAAGCTTTGGGCGAAGTATTTTAAGATTCTATTTCTAAAGTTTTATAAATGTGCTGTGTGTTCAATATTGATACAATATTTATTGTATTAAGCTATTTTTATATCCGCATGGACTGACATAATAAGGAATGTGTGTATGTGTGTGTGTGTGTGATTCCTCTCTTTAAATTTAAGGAATTCTTCCCATACAGTTTTATTGATTTAATTTTAAATTTGTAAAGTTTATAACTAATGCTCAGACTTAAAAGTTTGTCACAATACAAATTTAAACTTCGGAAAGATAAAACTTCACATTTTATTTCTAAAATGTAATTAAAATGTTCTCTATAAAATATTTATTATTAATTATTGTAAATATCCAAAACATGTAAGTATCACATACAAGAAATCAAGCTTAATTTAGGACAAGAACTACCTGGGGAATTTTCCACTGTCAAAGGAGAAGAAGCAAGTAATTAAACTTCTTAACATAATTAAATTTCTAGACGAAAAGTAAACGATTGTTAGCCTAAATTAATGAGTGTGATGTCTTGTTATATTCCTATAAATTTGAGTCACCATTTCATTTTTAAAAGAATATAACAGACAATGAAAACTAAAATGAACCAATTAGTAGTAAGCGGAACGACTTGTCCGTGTAACCTACAAATTATGGTAATGCAAATTTTATGTAACTAACTGTTTTTCTAAGCCAATATATAGCAATATTTTCATCTTGATAATTTTATTTCACTCAAATTATATCCAGTTGTCTTACTTTGTCTTTAAAAAAAAACCAATGTACCAAATTATTCATAGAATTTTGAAATTCGATTATAGTACGACTCTAGCAGACATAATGAGAGGTTTGGTGTATTTTATTTTTAACTCAAAATGTCTTTGAAATAATTTATAATAAAGCAATTCCTCAATTAATTTCAATAAAAGCATTGTCAGTTATTTCAAGGATGTTTAATATGCGTTTAATATCTTTGCGCATAAGTAATACGAGTGCTATGCTATAAAAATATGCTGCCAAAAAATTTAGAGTTATTCGATTTGGAATTTATTTTTTAAAATTTAAATGTTGTTTCTTAAGGAATAAGATTAAATACTTATTCTTAAAAGACATAATTTAAATAAAGCATGGTTTTTTTTTTTTTAATTTAACGTATCATTTTAAAACTTTTTCAAATTCGAATTATGTCCAACTTATACGAGCAAGTATTTTCACAAAAACAAATAATAAATAAATATTTATATTTGTTCAAAATTCCAATTAATAATTTACTCAAAAAATCGTTATGTAGATTGATTTAATATTTTTGGTAAATTGCTATTAAATACATTTCTTTGAATAAAACTGTTTGCTATTTTATAATAACAGTTTTCTGATCTGTAATGCGTTCAAAATATGCTTGAAAACTGTAATTCCACAGCTCGAATTTGGGCTTGTAGTGTATTGTATCATTTTCGGATTCAGCAAAACAGATCCTAACTGCCTACAACCTTGCTTCGAAACAAATTCGAAATAAAAAATAAGTTTTCATCTGAGCAGAAACCAAGCACCTTTTTAAAGAGAGAGAAAAAAAAATTTTAAAAAAATTGGCAATTCACCAGATTTTTCTAGATAAACAAAAACTTAATATCCAAAAAATTATAAAAAGAAGAATTTACGAATTTTATCAAAAAATTTGGCGCGACACTCGTGAAAATTTAAATTCGGTAGAGGGCCTCCTCTGAGAGCCATTTGCTTGGCAAAAGCATTTAGGAAAAAACGATCAAAAATCCTGGAACTTAAAACGCATGCAGAAATAGCACTTTTAGATAAAGACAAAACAGAAATCATTGCAGATTCAATTGAAAAATAATTCCAATAAATCAATATCATAAATTGCAATAAAGAAAAAAAAAGAGTTAAACATATTCGAAATTTTTTTGCACACAAAAATAAATTTTTTAATACCACATTAATTCCGTCCCCACTCCCATCTGAAAATATAGAATATGACAAAAAGAAAAAAAATCAAAAAAAAGTCCATGGGAGAGAAGGCATAACAAATAAAATGGTCAAAACTTTTCCTTTCAAATTTTTTATTGATTATCACAAATATTATCAATAGCATTATTAAACTTGGATATTTCCCTCAAAAATGGAAAACAGCTAGCATTATACTCATCCTCAAACCTGAAAAAGACCCAGCACTCCCTGAAAATCACAGACTCATTCCACTCCTCCTTATTTTAAGCAAATTAACTAAAAAAATAATTATCATTAGACTAACACCTACCTCGATTCCAGAATTATCGTCATCCCTCGACAGCACGGTTTCCGCCCAAAATTGTCCACAGCTCACCAATTATTCCGAGTCGAATACATCAAATCAGGTTTAGATAAAAATCATTCTACTGGAGCAGTGCTCTTAGATATTCAAAAAGCCTTCGTCCGTATCTAGCATTTAGGTCTCATCTATAAACTTATTAAATACATGACACTCCCTATAAATTAATTACCCTTATAAACTTTTATGTTCAAAACTAAATTTCACAGTTGGAATTCATTTCTTATTTTGAAAATAGAAATATCCTTGCAGGAGTACCTCATAGCAGTCTTATCTCTCCAATATTACTCGCGCTTTATTCGTAAATTATATCCCCCAAAACATAATATCATCCCATGCATGTATGTCGATGACATTGCCTCGCAAATCCAAAAGCAGTAGCATACGCTCTCAATAGACACCTCTCAGTCCTCAAAAACTGATTTATTGACTGGAAAATAGCTTTAAATGCAGGAAAAACTGAAGGAGTTCTCTTCACTAATAAATGGGGTAAAAAACGATCCAAATATTTATCTCCATGAAAATAAAATTCCCTGGTCTAAGCAAATAAAATAACTCGATGTGATCCTAGGTAAAACATCCACTTTAAGACAACACCTAACACAGGTTAAGGAAAATTTCCGAGCATTATCTTGTGAATTATATCCCCTAATTTCTCGGAAATCCAAATTAATTCAAACAAACCAAATGCTTATCTATACTCGGATACTCAGACCTATCATTACATATACCTGGCCTGTCTAGGGTTTCGAAGTAAAAGCAAATATAAATATAATTGAAAAAACTCAAAATTCTATCATCTGACTAATTACTGACGCAAGCTGGAAAATGCAAAATGTTGAACTGCGAGCTGCTCTATAACACAATTCATTACAAAAATTTCCAAAAAAATATTTAATATTATTGATAACCCTGATAAAAAATCACGAAAAATATTTTCCAATTATCATACCAAAAAAGACCAAGAAATATCTTACTTGGTTAACACCCACTCCCCTTTCCAGCGAACCAATCAAAATTCAGCCTTTCCTCCAACTCTGATGAACTTACAACTCAACTCATAGGACCTGTCTTTAATTAAAGTACCTCCAAAAATTCCCCTCTTTAAATTTCCTGAAACATTTGTAACTTTTTAAAGTGAAACCTAAATATCACTACTTTTCTAACTTTAGGGCAAACGTAGAAACCAACGAAAATTTAGCTCATAAAGTGAAATCCGATAGGAAATCCGATTCCAACCGGGCTAAGCACTCCAGCAAACTTCATCTCATTCAGATTCAGCATTTTAATAATAGTCAATTCTACCTCTGGTTATAATATCACTTTTGTTATTTTGTCAAATTGATTTCTTTATTCTTAAAATCTTTGAAATTTGTATTGGGTTTAGTGAAGCTCCTGCAACTGGAAGTAATTGATGCATGTCTCACCATGACTGGTTCGGTTTGGAACTTTAAACGATATTTTGTACCAATAATAATATTTTACCTGGACAAATTAAATTTCAGTAAACTGTATTTTAGTCTTACAGGCATTAAATCATTTTGCAATAACTTTGTTACCATAGGTAATCCAGAATGAAAAATAAACTAGATTTAATCAAAACTAATCTATGATATTTAATACATATTTTGTAAAAACTTAATTTCATCGTTAGCACACATTTGTACTTAAATTAAGCTTTTTTATATATGAAGCCAGTATTAAATAGCTATAGTAAATTGTAGTCGTTAGAAACGCTTTATTAGATACATTTGTAACGTGCCTGTATTACTTCATTCTTCTGTCATTATTATTTTTATTTAAAACAGTCACAAATCAATGGTCAAATGAATAGAAAGTCAAAGTGCTGATGAGATCACTTTTGACTAATTTTATTCATGATCTGAATAAAATAATTTGATTATTTTTTTTAGATGTATGAATATTCAAAGAACGATCCTTAACCTACCATATCTGCGAATATACCCAAATACGCGTCAGAACCTAACGTTTAATATTATAGCTAAGTACTTATCTGTACCGAACCAATCGGGTTAGAGACTTTAATAGCCTTGAAGAAGCGAGTCCGATTCACTGATTCAATACAGATCTTTCTTAGCTGATCTGATCACTTCTTACACTTCTCAGTGCTTGCACAATATATATAT
>BMAW01019557.1:142539-474692 GCA_019974015.1 Nephila pilipes | reverse complement strand
TTTATAACATCACTAGAGTTGGCGGAATACAGTGGACTTGCAGCGTCTAGACACGCGCATTTGTTGAAGGTTTTGAGCTATCTCCACCGACAGCAGTAAACGATCGCTATTATTATACTGTGTCTATACATTGTTAGTGCGTTTGTCGGTATCATACATGTTGAATAAACCGCGCGCCGCTGAATTCCCACTCTGACCGCCACCTCTAAATATCACACAAAATCAAAGGGAGGAATGCGCGCGCGTACACACGTGCAACCTGCAGCTAAACAATAATTCATGTATGGGGTCGTCAAGAAACTCGCAATCATAAATGGGGTCGTGAATGACAAAAGTTTAAGAAGCCCTGTTCTAGACGCTAAATTAACTTTTGCCCACCACATCCGAAAAGCACATCAAAAGGCTATCGGAATGAGCAGATTGCTCACTCGCTTAATTTCTCGTAAGAGCAAGCTGGCGATCAGGCACAAAATTTTGCTCTACAAGTCGATCCTAAGACCGATCATGTTGTACGCATCGCCTATTTGGGCGTCCGCTGCAACCACCCATCTGAAACGACTGCACGTCTTTCAAAACATTCACCTTAGGAAAATGATAAATCCCCCCTGGTTTGTCCGGAATGAAGTCCTGCATAAAGATCTAAAAATTGAACCAATTCTAAAGTTCATTAAAAAACAATCATTAAACTTCTTCAACAGGATCCCTCAAATACCTAATGCACTGCTTCAACAACTCCCCGCGTATGATGCGTCAATCGCATCATCGCAAAAAGGACCAAGAGCCGCGCTCGGACACTCTTATATTCATTTCCCAGTCTTAAAAAGACTGCGAGCGCATTGAAGCAATTAATTTTAGTGATACCCTGCTTAATTTTTAAAATTCAGGACAATGATAATAAGTGGCAATGTCCCATGGTCAAAATGGACCTCGCGTAACACTGTCGATCACTTTCAAAATTTTTAAAATTTCGAAATCTTAGTGATTTAAGCTCTTAAAAGTTTGTTTACACTTTATTTTCCATTTTCCTAAGTTAGAACCAATTTTAACCACCAGGCGTTGCTAGTGGCGCATAGCTCAATTCATGTTAATTCTCTTTTTTCAAATTCAATCTCCTTGCGTTTAAATTTTCCCTCAAACATAGTTGATTACAATTAAGCTAAAATTTTATTAAATGATGCACTTTAACTTTTTAATAGTAATTCTGATGAGAGGGTATGTTTTTAATTTTAAAACAGGAACCTCGTAATTTTAGCCGTTACCGTTACCATTACTGTTCTGTTGATTCAAACTAAAGCAATCAAAGATTTTAATCATTCTAGTCCCCCCCCCCCTCAGGATCTAACTGATCACCCTAGTGATATTTTTCTTTTTTCCCATGAGGCTTAGTACCAGTAGTAAACACGGGTGATGCTCTCATTAGATACCTTAGCGATCCTTCTCTATTTTCGACCCTTTTTCCTGTCATCCAATTTTTCTGTTTTCTATTCTGAAACGTCTAAATCACAGTTGCATCTTGTTGGGCACAGCATAGGAATATCTGGCTCTTGCGTCATAAAACTCCACCATCACTCACTCGTTCCCTTGATCTCTCTAGGAGCAATAGCATCGTTTTATGCCATTTGTTAGCAATTTATTTCGGCGCATTGTGGGAGAGTGTGTTGCAAGACTTTTTTTTTTTTTTAAAAAGAAATCCAATGTTTTAATTATTCCCTTTTTTGCTGATTTTACCATTAAAAATAACATATAAATATATACAAAATATAATCATAAATGTAAATATTGCGTGAACATTAGAACAAACCTTGTTGCTCCGTCTCTAGCATTAAATAGTCTATGACATTAAATTGTCTATGAGATCAATGAAAGCCGAATCTTAGTGTTTCTGGTACTATAAAGAACCACTCAGCAGTTGCTCAGTAATAAATACACAAACTCAAAAATTAAATTTAATAAATATGGTTATGCATTCTACTTAAGTCTCAAGTTCTGAGTTAAAATACATATATGTAGGATTTTCCAGCTAATTATCAAAGTATTAATTGTATTTTCAAATGTACTATAAAACCAGTTCCTCAGTTACTCGTTAGATGGCATCACCAATCAGCGTCATGTGATAGGTGCAGCACCCCCTATTTCTGAACAAAACTGAGCGACATTTCGTTCTTGCTCTCTTTCTTCCTCTTTCCGCTTCTCTTCTCCTCCGCTCTCCCCTCGTTGAAGGTGAACTTCGAACACCAGCGCGTTCCAACGTCCTTCGCCGATATGGGTTAAATTAGGCCGCCATCTATCTTTCTTAGAAGAACTGTTAATTAAAAATATGTCAACTTGTACACAGAAGCTTTTGTATATAGTTTTCCTCCATCTCTCCTTCTAATATAAACAAAGTAAAACAACTTCAAGCCTCATCATCGAATTTCTACGAAGTCTTCATAGAATCCAGTAATGGAATTACTCTCCTAGACAAACCGACCATTTGAGGATGAGCAAACCAGTGTAGCTTCGGGATGTACAGTCTCAACCACCGTTCTACATATATATGAAAATATGATTATGAGAAAGAAAATATAAAATAATTATATTTTAAAATTATTATAATAAAATTGAAATGTGATAAAGCATTAATAAACTATATAACACGCAACCAAGATCTTTGTTCCAATATTTGAAAAAAAGATGGCGTTGAATCTGATAAAACCATTTACAGAAATTCTGTGAAATAATGATTGGTCAAATGCGAACGGTATGTCGACTTCACAAATCTCATTAAGAATACAGTTTCACTATACAGTAATCTCTTTTTAATACGGTTCATTCTTTAATTATATCAATCGAACCACTCGCTCTCTGATTTTTCCCTCCAGATTCGCGAGTTTGCTGACCTTGACCGCCAGGTCGCGACACACAGTTGCTCGCATTTTCGCCCAGTGTTTATCGCAACTGTCTTTTCAGAATAGTATTTTTGGTTTACTAGCCGGATATACATCGCTTTTGTACAATATTACCGCTTTGTACGTAAATTGTACTCTACAGTAATATGTTCTCAAAGACCCAGCAGAAGCTTTTCGAAGAGCTAGTAAAACAAAAAGCGTAAATACGTGCTAGAGTAGCTCGTCTCAACTTGTTATAACTGTCATTGAACTGAAATTAATGTTTCTTTTATACTGTGTTTTTTTTTTATCAACACAAGAACATTTAATTAAAATAATGTTCGATGTTTGAACATAATTTTGTAGTTGCCAGAATGAAGAAACCCTTTGTCAGATAATTATACCGTCTGCACAAGATCATAATATGAGTAAACACATTAAATACACGTTATATATATATATATATATATATATATATATATATATATATGGTATCCCCATTAAAGCTATATTAACTCTCGATAAACTTACATGACGGTGGCCCCGAACGCAATGAATTAAACGAGCTTCATGTAATATGATCTATCGAAAATTAGAATAAAACATTTATAAAGAGAAAAAGTTCTGAAATAATAATAGTAATAAAACAAATTTAAAATTTCAACAAGAGAGCCGCACTTATCAACAAATGCAGCTCAAAGGGCCGCATTTTTCTCCCTTGGCCTATGATATGTGAATGTGATTATTTATTTACATCGCATCCAGAAGCAACACGAGGTCTTTTGGCAATAGACCTTGTAATTTTGAGCGTCTGTCAAGTGAATAGGATGATATCTGAGTTGACACCTCCCTCTCAAAAATTCCACTCCACGCCAAATGAAAGACTTGGGACCTCGACCAGATTTACTATGCGTCAGCCTCACTACATGGAGGGTCTTAGGGGACATCAGGGCTCTAACTCACCACCCGACAAAAACAATGAAGGCGGTGCGTCCGCGACCATGACCATTAGGCTATCATGGCCCTTTGGTTGATGATAAGCTTTAAAACAATAACGTTACAGTTCTTATTTAGAAGAAAGAATGGAATATGAAAATGTTCTTATCTCGAAAAAATTGAATACAAAGCGTTTCGTAAATCGAGTATCATTGGGAATCATGTAAACAAAAAGTTACGAATCAACACTAGTTATCCAAATTCTTTTCTTTTTCTGTTCAAAAAAAAATTTTTTTTTCAGAGAGGTAACTGCTGAGATCCTCCCGAGCATTTTAAACCTCTTCGGAATCCCGATCCGATACACTACCGAGAACATGAAAATTCCCCGATCCATGTTGCAATGGCAATATCTCCATCAACTACCCAAGGTCGGGTCAGTTCTAAAGAGGAGGTTAGGAAGTCAAGATCGAAAGCTGAGAAAAAAGCACCTTCACCTCCTTTAGGTGAGGAGGCCCATGACCTTAACGAAGACAGACGATGCGCCGGACCTTGGTCCTTTCCTCTCTTACGAAACCCACGTAATAAGCCGGACTCGTTTTCAGTTCAAGAATTCAGGGACAGTAAGCGCAGGCCCTGAACTCGCGATGCTAGTTACTTACAAGCCGCTCTTTTGCTGTTGTGGTGATAATTGTTCGAACGAAAATAAACAAAGTGGAAGGACAAAAATATCAAAAGCAATTCAGGTCACAGGAATCCGTAACACGAGCAGCAAACACGTGATATAAATTAAATGAGTTCGGGTAATGATTGTTAAATTTTTTCTCAACATATCTCTTGGATGGGGCAGTTAGGATTTTATGAAACCCAGTATAGAATTTCCACAAACAGTAGATTTGAATAAATTGTATTTTTTAAAAATTAAGAGGAATAGGAAGACGACTCTTTTCCACATTTGAAAATGCGATTTCTGACTCAAAACAGTTCTGACAATTTAAATTTGGATTAAGGAAAAAAAGTTTGTTTGATAGATATTCATGCCACTGAAGACCCGCGATGAAGCGGGATTGATGCACATTAAATTTTCGAGGCTCCTAATCCTCAAGTTGGCGGGGGGTGGAAGTTTAAAGAGTGGGATTGTGACGTCACCGCTTCACACTTAGGATCTAATCCATCGAAATTCTTTAAGTAATTAGTTAATAAATAGTCAGACAGGCAAATCTGTAAACTATGTTTATTCGGTTTAATAATAATAAGTAAATGTTTGTATTACGAATGCGGAGTAATAAACCAGAGATGTAACTGAAAATTCTACTCATCTTAATAAATACAAAGTTGGATCTCAGTCAGGAACATTATTTATTTACAGGTTCCGTGACAAATATCAGCTATTTGACGATAACCTAAGTTTCTTACACCAATATCGTGAGCTCCACCTTCTCGCTTACCTTCAACAAACTATCTACATATTTATTTCTAAAGATAAAAGTTTGTTTATGGTAACTGAAATTAAGTTTATTTTTCAATCGTTAATTTTTCATATAATACGATATAAACATAAAGCAATTGTATAATAATAATTTCTTAATTCATATTGTACCTTGTATAGTTCTTTTATATAAACATGAAAGTTTGTTATATTACCAATTTCGTAAATTTCAGTGATGTTGATGAAATGAGTAGTACTTCAAAAAAATTTTTCGAACATGCTCAACTAAAGGAATCACATAATAATACTATTTTCTCTGTAGCTCTTATTCTTAAGCAACAGAAAAGGAAAAGGAAATCGTATCTTAAGAATTTCCATTCTAAAATTAAATTATAAACTATTAAAAATTTAGCAGTTAAATGTTAAGAAAACCCAAATTATCATGAAACTTTTTTTTTAACTCGCATCATCATGAAGTTTTATTACAACTCGAATTACCACGAATTTTTTTAAACTCAAATAACTATGAAATTTTTAAAACTTGGTATTGATTTGTTTCATTTAAAAAAAAAAAACCTGTTAAAATGAAAACTGTGCTTTTTTAACTTAAAGAAAGCAACTGAAAGAAAAACAAAATAACAGCATTTTCGACTTCCAATTTATTAGAATGTTTTATCCGAGACAGTTAAACAGAGCCAAAAAAAATAACCAGTCTTTTGCAGAGGTTTTAGCAAAATTATTCAATTTCGCATCAGTAGAAGTTTTTAACAGCAGTTTTTAAACTTATTAGTACACGTCTTCATAATTATTAGACAGGAAATATTTTAATGCAAAAGTAGGTTTAACAACCTCATTCCTAATGAGGGTTGCACTTCTGTAATAATATTTGCTTAAAGTCTTGAGATGATGGTGATATTTACTCAAGATAAATATTCCTTATTACTCGAACAGTTCTTGACGTGTTTAAAATATTTATTTTTAACTTAAATTTAGATGTCTAGACGAAAGTAAAAACAGCAGAATGGTTCAAAATATACATTTATTACTAAGATTACTCAGTATTGAATAAATATTAAGAAAAGAACCAGTTTGGAACGCGAAACTTATTGTTATATTTATCTTTGAGCTTTTTTTCAACAAATTAAGAACTTAGAAAGTTGATACTTGATATAATTACCTGTGCATTCGATGAAATTCAAAAAACTTCAAAATTTAAAATATCTTTTACTTTGTTTTTGTTCTCGATTATTTATGAAGGTATTTAATTTGTGGAATAAAGCATGTATGAAAAAAACTGTCTTACATTTTATACAACTTTTAACCGGGTTATAATCATGAAATATAATTTATAGATGTATCAACTTGTTGAAAATACCACATCGGTATCAACACTAACATACTTTAATTATGTAACTGCTTTTAATCTTGTGCCACCTGTGTTTCCATAGTAATATATATTTTAATGATTAGACCAATTTAATGATTTTGCGGTTGATTGAGAAAAATTGATGTTAGTAATGTCAACGATAGAACTGATTCTGATAGGATAATAACAGGTACAATGAAGCCCTCTAATGTTGCTTAAGGCTCACGTGTACTAGCCATTTTAATTTCGAGAACAGGCTGTTAATCCTATGGAATTTCTACTACCATCCTCAATTTTTTTCTATTTGAATGCATAAACAAAAACAGAAAGAATAAAAATAATGAAGGTGTATGCGATATTACATTTTTGCTCCGATTTTTAAAAATATTTTTTACTCCTATTTTAATGATTCGTTTTTAAGTGTTCCAGGTTTTAAAAAACATTCTAAAATATTTTTAAAATTCGAGAAGAAAACATAATTATACAGAAACATTAACAATTTTTGACTTTTTTTACATGCATTTTTTGCTTCAAATAGATAAAATATTGTAGTAAAGATTTGAAGACAGCTGAAGAAATTCCATATGATTAACTTAACGTTCACGAAATCAAAATGGTTGGTAGTCGGGACCTTAAGGCTTCCGTCTACCCGCCATTTTGATTTCGAGGATGTAATGTTAATCCTATGGAATTTCGACTTTAATTGTCACATCTTTACTATTTGATCAATTTGAATATAATAAAGTGCATCTGAAAGAGCAAAAAATATTGAATGCTTCCGTGGAATTACTTTTTCCCTCCGATTCTTAAGAATATTTTAAAATATTTTTTAAAGACCGGAAAACTCGCAAACGAATCGTTAAAATAAGAATAAAAATATTTTTAAAAATCCGAAGAAAAAAAGAAATTCCACAGAAGCATTCATTATTTTTTGCTCTTTCAGATGCACTTAATTGTATTCAATTTGATCAAATAGTAAGAATGCGAGAACTAAAGTCGAAATTCCATAGGATTAACATTACGCTAACGAAATTAAAATGGCGGGTAGACGGGAGCTTAACGGCTTACATGCTTTATTTATTTATTTATTTTACTAATGGATAAGAAAAATAACATTTTTGCTCTCCTTCATTTTCATTTATTTCACGTTTATAAATAAAAATTCCTAACAAGACTCTTTTAATTATTATATTTTTTTGTTTCCAACGAATAGTCACATTGAATGAAATTCAATTTTCACACGTATCGCTTTTTAGGAATTGGAAAGCCATGCAGAGAAGATCCCTTCACAATTGCAGAACAGTGATAGTTTGGATTTTCCACATGGAGGTGGGAGTGCAGGATTACATAGAATAATAGGAGTTACTGGATTTTAAATACACCTGTCCTCAAGTGTCATGGAGTAGTGGTGTCGAATGTGATATGCTAGTTCAGGTGTTACTTAATGTAGTTTTAAAATAACAAGGTTCATTCATGAATAGTCCATTATACAATTCTAATTGTGAAGTGTTCTATTTATCCCGCAAATCACAAACCTAAATACAGTAGAATCTCAAAAGTTGACCACTTTTGTAAACTGAACATTTTTTTTTATCATAGTCCAGAAACAAATGCTAATTCCTTGGAAGCCTGGTCTCTTTGTATTGATCCTTTTGGTAAATCGTACGTCGATCACTTGATAAGTAAAACACAATATTGACTTATTACATCTAATATTTATAATTTCACCATTTGGTTTTAGTTTATATAAAGTATTGGGGTGCGGATTTAATTTCTTCTTCATTATGTCACTTTATTTTGAGTTCGTTTCTCTTATGTCGTAGAATGAATGTTAATTTGCTAATTTAAATGTCGATTGACTATGATTTCAAATTTTTAATGTTCTTCACCAATATCTTATTCAGGAACAATTTTGACTTCGTAATATGCGGTGAATTAAACATATCACACAAATCTAAATGCAGCAGAGCAGGCAAAATTGCCAACCTCTGTATTCCGACAACCTTCGAAAGTTTACTTTTTTTTTCTATCATATTCCTGACATGCACCGTATTGTATTCATTGGAAGACCAAGCTTTTTGTATTGATCGTTTACGTAGTTTGGTTTAGTTTTATTAACGTCGCCTTAGAAGAAACACGAGGGCTATTGGCGACTGACCTCGTCATTTTGAACCTCGGTCAAGTGACGAGGATGACCCCTGAACTGTGTGGCACTTCCTCTCTCCTAACTTCCACAACACGCCAACGGGAGGACTTCGGGCCCCGACAGATTTAACGTGCATCAGCCCCGGCTACACGTCGGGTCTTTAGTTGCTTCAAGGCTCGAACCCACATCTCAACGAAACCACCGGCCGCGAGTCCGATGCCTTAAACACTAGGCTACAACGGCCTGATCATTTACATAAAACTGTATGTTCATCACTTGGAATGAGGCACGAAATATTAGTTTACAATGAAATTCAACCTCTATAACTTCTACAGTATGAGTCAAATCTACATAAAAAAAAGTATAGGAAATTGGCTTTATTTCTTAATTTTATTATTTTATTATGAGCTCTTTCATCATGAGAAAATGTAGAGAATTCACGCTTTTTCCCTTTCAACTAATCTTATAGGATATTCTATGACGTCACTTGATTTATGATTAAACAGTGCTTTTTGTAAATTAGCAATATGGAAAGAAGTATAGTAAATAAGTAGAGATTAGATTGAGAGATTAGACGTGTTTAAGTTTAAAGTTTACGAGCATATTATTAGCAACATTGAAGTTAAATGATCATCTGTTTATAAGTAATGGAGTTCGATTCAGTGTATATTTGTTCCTGACACGAATCCAGTTTGGTGGTGATTGAGATAAGTAAAAATTTCCGTTTATCTTTGGTTGAAAACGTGTTATAGTTTCCACTCGAAATTCGTAATACAAATATTTATTTTTGATTATTCTTAGACAGAATAAAATTTTTTTAAAGGAAATAGCCTCTCGTACTATCTTGTTGTCTGATTACTCGGTGAGTTTCAATTGAATACAACCTCAGTTATGGCGCCACAAACACATGCTGGTTATCTAGCCTACAAAAAATCACAAGTACAAATATATAGATAAGCAAAACAAAATTATAAGCATATTCATAAGCAAAATTATAAGTATATTTAATTATAGACAATAGTGTATAGGCACGTAGAACATTTGTTCCGTGTTCTTTTACGAAATAATAACTCTATAATCGAATAATTTCTCGATAACGTAGAAAAAAATAACTCGATCTAATTGGTAGAGCAAAGGATTTTTGCAGCTCCTTTTTTAAGTTTTGTTGAAGGTTTTAGCCTAGCACTCAGCATACTCGTTATTTGGTCTCTACGTTTTTTTTCCTTCTTACTTCCAATTCCGTTGCATATATATTT
The DNA here is from genome assembly GCA_019974015.1 of Nephila pilipes. NCBI lineage: Eukaryota > Metazoa > Arthropoda > Arachnida > Araneae > Nephilidae > Nephila > Nephila pilipes. The sequence continues at coordinate 464,695 of BMAW01019557.1, read as the reverse complement.
AGATGAAGCGTTAAGAGCTCTACCTGTTGTGATGACTGAGCATTATTGAATGATTGATTGTTTATTATCGCCAAGTTGAGAAGCAACACTAGGGTTATTGGCACACCCTCTTCAAACTTGCACACTCCTCGATTAGGAGTACTTGCATCCCCTACATATTTAACGTGTATTAATAATCAAACCCACGACTTGACTGAAACAACGCAGGGCATGAGCTTGCGACCATAACCATTCGGCTATCGTGACCAAGGCATTGAAATTACAACAAATAGCCAACCATACAATTGTGATTGTGCAGTGCTCTATTAATTTAATTATTGAAACGTAGTAAAATTTCTAAAACTGATAATCTCTCAATGTTGACTACCTTCGTGTATTAACTTTTTTTGATCATAGTCCCAGTATGTACTCTATTGATATATGGGAAAGGAAGAAACTGAACACCACTGTAAATTACATTGGACTGTAACAGGCGGATTTTGATTTTACATTCAACTTCAAAACAGAGGTCGCCAGCTACACTGGGCTTGAAAGCCACTTTTCAGAAAGAGTCGTTTATTCTATAACGTAGCTTCCTAGTCGACCACCTGTCTGCAACCCGGTTTTTGTTTCCCAGAACACCAAGAGAAGAAACGAAAGAAAAGTTTATTTCTCCAAATAGGACAATAGATAAGCTGCAATTGTTCATTCATTAAACACGTGGCGCTGCTACACATGTGTGAAAGGTTGATTCGCTAATGTGAGAAGGAAAAGCCAGGAACTGAGTTCTATGTGTCGACGTAACATGTCGATTTAGGGTCTATCCGTATGAATTGCGATATGGGCGTGAGTGAAACTTGTCATTGCCCTGAAAGAACGAATGGTGTTAAAACAGAGACGGAGGCTGTCTGCGCAAGGCGATGTTCATTCCAATCAAGAATGGAAAAGAATTAAAGGGGGTGTGAGACAGCCTTGCCCGGAAGATTTAAAAGAGACGAATGGAAAAAAAGATAGGAACCAGGGAGGAAGGAGCGAAAAAGCGAATTTTTGTTAGGCCTATTTTGGCGGATCTTGGACGTTATGAGATTAGGTGAAAAACGCCTATCCAACGACGAAGCTACAAAGTACGTGATAGCTAATTGTGAAAAGTCGAAAACACCTTGTTAACTAGTGAATACAATTGTAGATAAAAAAAAATTTTCATTTAAGCTGTGTGACCCTTCACACTACCTAGAAATTTTACTAAACCTTGGGTCAGTACGTTACAATTCAGTATTGTCAGATGCAAATTGTAAAATTTTTCCAGATTACTTTCCATTTCCTCCAAAAAGAAACTATTTTGTGAATTTTTCAAAACATTTCTTTTCCGATCAAGTAATTATTGCCCTAGAATCGACCACAATAACCTTTATAGCAGAACATACAGGATTTTCATTTCGCGGGATCATGGTTTTTTATTTATTTTTTGATTGATTGTTTATTAACTTCTATTTAATACATGTCAAACTTTTGAGCAGTGTATGAAAACTCTTACTCATCGATCACTTCAATATTTAACTTTAAAAAAAAATCTAAAGTGAATTTCGACAAACTCTCTTCGAGGTCCACACCAGTATGATTCATAATTCCAGATTACCAAATTTTGTTCTGAATCATTCCATCTTTGTACTATGCCATCCGCACAAACACACAAGTTCTTCTTTTTGTTAATAGATTTGTCATTTAACAGAAACTAATTATTTCCATTATTTTTAAACTGATTTTAAAAAATAAAATGGCATTAAAAACGCATTAAAATGTTTACATTATGAGCAAGAAAAGCTGAGGAAAAATCGTTTCATCTTATAAAAAATACAAAAAAAGGAGGAACGGCGTTTGAAAAATGTCACCAAAAATAAATTTGAATTGTTTTTTTTTTTACAGGAATGGGCTTTCGTTTCTTTCCATACACTCGTATCCGTGAAGCACTATGCAAACTTGTCGCGATACTCGCACGACTAACGGGAGGGCAAACAAGTACACATTCAAATTTATATATAAGAGAGATTTATTTATATTTATGACTTTATACATTTTTTGGAAATATTTTTGAATGAAGTATGGAAAACAATATCTCTAAGACGAGCATCATTTTCCAGTTCGTAAATACGGGCTTTTTTCATCACATATTTCGTAACTAAATACAGTATCTCTTGCTGTATTCCTTGAAGTTCTTGACGGCTATTGGTTTTGAGATGAACGATGGTTTAACAATTATTGGTGAACACACGAACTTAAAGGTAACCCCAGAAAAAGTATCTGGTGTGGTGAGATCAGGGGAACGTGAGGATTGATTCCAAACTCTCGAGATCAGCGCCTAGATGATATTCTTATTTTTAAGCAATGCTTTCCTAAACATGATCAAGATTTGCCTAGTTGCGGGCCGAGAACGATCATCCATTTTATGGACTACTTTAGACAGACCTTTGTCACATTTAACCAAAGCGAATATCGGAGGATTAGAACGAGGTTTTATTAAATGTAAATGACGTGCAAATTCTTTATGAAAATAATGGTATCTTTATTTGCATATTATCTCTGAAAAATTTACATACGTTGCTCAATTATGTATTTTGCCATTATTAAAAACTCCAAAGCCTTAGTTATCCCTTTTGGATAAAATTTTAGTTAAAAATAAATAGAATAAAAACTTATTCTCACTAAAGCTAATCACATTTTACACTGAAAAGTTGTAACATAGGCTATTCGTGAAACTTCTCTTATCTAACATCCGGGATACCTTACTGACTTTATTTTTTAAGTATCCAACTTCTTTCCAGTCAAATGAGCGGGGTTATGCAAATTAAGTAAACTTTAGAAGTGGAGTTAATAGATTAATCAAGTCATATAAAAGCGAAACAGAATTGATCCGAGAGAGATAAGGTTACCGTGAGTATTAATGTGAAATACATATGCGGGAATTTTCTTGTGTGTCTAGTTAATTTCTTGAGATTATAATCCAAAGCTGTCAAGTTGATTGACTGTTTGGAGGAGTTACTCGCATTATATTTCGGTAAGCGTATTCTTTGCTATATTATAGAAGTTAGAATCCGCGGCAAGAGACTTAATACTGCTTGAGGACGTTCACTTTATCAGAGAATTAATAAACTCGATTAAGAAACATAATTATTTTAATTACTTTATCTGCGCTCGAACATAAGTTGAAATTTAGATTTGATATTCGAGTAACATTTAAGATGTCAGGCGAGACGGGTAATAGGATTGCGTCACAAAGTGACTTTTTGTCTACTTTGTATGCTTGAATTTCATACATTTAACACTTCTGCATACTGAATTATCATCATATGGAACCTCAGCATGTTGAAAATCGATTCGCTTAACACCAAAATCAAACTTAAAAATAAAAATAATAAATGTTTTTTTTATTCATCCTCATTTATGAAGACCAAGCAACCTTTACTCATAAAACACTTAATTGATTTACAAGTACAAAGAATAAAATCAACAAGGAAGAAATATATAGAAAGAAACTAATTATCTCCCATACCAGCAAAGTGAAAAGAAAAAGGTAAAAAAATTATTCTCCAAGGTGTTAAGAGGTTAAGCAAACAATACATTTAGAAATGACCGATTATAAGTTTTAATCTCTATGATTGTCAGCAACAGGAAAGATTCTTGATTTACAAATTTCTAGTAGAGAAAGCAACAAAATCAAAATACATACTATTGCACAAAATAATGGAGTTAATAAGAGTGAAATAACCTCCAACACATGCTTCTTAAAAAATAACAAACTCCGATTTCCTCAATGGCGAAATAGCAAAAATATGTGAAAAAAAAGTTAAGAAGCGAAATGTTGGAACAATGAAAATTTTCAAGCATAGAACTGCATTAGACAAAATAAGTAACAGACGGGAGAAGCGATAAAATAAAGTGTATCATTCTTTTCGGAAACAAAAACGAATAAATGTGAAGCATTTTTATGTGTATGCATAGGATTTTCATTCCTGTCTTTTGTGATTCTTTGATTAATAAGATCGAAACATGACTTCTATTTCATTTCATAATAAAAGAAATACATAGTTTTTAAAATATCGGAAAACAAGCGTAATTTTTTCTTAAATGTATGAATTATGTCAAGTCAAAAGCTTCATTTTTTAATGGAAATCATTTTCATGCAGAAAACAGGATGCGTAATTTTAACTAGTTCAAGTGTATTATACACATAAAACACATCGGCTGATAAGTTCCCGATTTGACTCACAGATGGCGCTCCAAATATAGAATTAATATTATTTTAGTAAGTACTAACCTTCAAAAGGAAGCTGTAAATTTTTTATGACGATTTCACGTTTGGTTCAAAAGTTACAGCGGTTTTAGTGAAATTTTTTTATTTTTATTTTATAAACAACGGGGGAAAGAGTTTCCTGTGTTGATAAAACATTACTTTTTAATGGGAATAAACACGGTTGAAACGAAAGCATTTCTTGATAAGTGTCATCCGGACTCTGCAACTGGAAAAATCGACCGTTATTGACAGGTTTGCTGAATTTAAACGTGGTCGTACGAACACCGATGATGCGCCGCGCTCTGGTCGCCCCAAAGAGGTGGTTATATCGGAAAAACATTAAAAAAAATTAACGAAATCGTTTTGACAAACCTTAAAGTGAATTTGCAGGAGATAGCTGACACTAAATATATCAAAGGAACGTAAAATCTTTATATTGCATGAACATTTGTCTATGCGGAAGCTGTTTTCGAAGTGGGTGCTACTTGTGCTAACGATAGACCAAAAACAATAACGAGTCGATGATTCCGAGCTCTGTTTGAAGCTGTTTCAGCGAAATAAAAAAAAGACTATTTGCTTCCATACGTAATGATGGACGAAACTTGGATCCACCATTATACGCCAGAGTCAAATCGGCACTCAGCTCAGCGGACAGCAGCCGGTGAACCTCTCCCAAAGCGGCCAAAAGCGAAATAGAGTGCTGGCAAAGTTATTGTTTCCGTATTTTGGGATGCGTACGGTATTTTGTTTATCGATTATGTTGAAATAGGCAAAACAGTCAATAGCAATAGCTACATGGCCCAACCGCATAGTTTGAATTAGGAAATTGCGAAGGAACGACCCCATTTGCAATGAAAGAAAGTGATCTTTCATCAAAACAATGCACCGACGGGTTTACCTGAATAATTGACGAAGGTATGTGGAAAAAAGGCAGGGACAATATCAAAAAGTGAATATCTTATTACATCGAGTATACATGTAGCTTTTAGGTACAACAAGAATTGTAAAAATCGGCTAACTAATAAAATAATAATTACAGCAGTGGAGGCATTACTTTTTAAAGAAACCTCGTATATAATTTTAACTTTGTTTCTTCTATTCTTTTTTACAGCTATTTGAGCCTGATGTCTAAAAGCTTTAACCAAACATGGAACATATTTTCATGAAGAAAAATATCCGAATTTGCATAAATGATCATGACATTGTATCATAAACAAACGTTTATTACAATGGGTTTTTAAAATTTAAAAACATTCCATAAATACGCAATTTTTTCCCTTGATATGTGATTCAGCCTTACTCTGTAGGAGACGAAATATGGAACTTATTCTGCAGGAAAGGGATTGACTCGAATGGCAAGGGGAAGTATAGTAAAATAAGCTTCACTCCGTAAAATAGTGAAATCAGAATATAATATTAAAGTTCGAACCTTTTTCTATCCAACAAAATGTTCCGAATAAAGTGCTTATTCTTTAACAATGCGCGATAAGAACCTTAAGACCTTAAGTATTGTTTTTAAAAAAACCTAATCGAATGATAACCAAGAAAAGAAATCAAAAAGAAAAGCAGCCATTCAACTATATTTTACCGACCAAATGACCATTGAGTGTTAATTAAAACTTCGAATTAAAATCAAGATGAAAAAACTTCGAAGTTAAGAAACTTCGAATTAAAATGAAGATGGTAAAAAAACAATGAAATTGAATTTCGTCTTTCGGGATTAACCTTTTATTTATGCCTTTCGTGTGTGGAAGATGTATGTACTACAAAAATTAATCATTTAATTATTTAGCTTAATTTGCTATTTGTGTGGCTGGATAATATTTGAGAAATTCAGATTTAAATTGTCTCCAAAATTATCAGTCTTTGGAAATTTTGTGAAATGAGGTGTTTTAGGAGGCGCAAACTTTGTGGCTTGAAGGCAAGGATCCCGAGTAAAATAATGGAGAGTATCTGCGCGTTAAATCCAACAACTTTTAAATTCGTCCAAGACATGGTGTGAATATAAGGCGTCTATTAAAAAGTCGTTGATAATCTATTATGTAGCTCTAATGTGGTGATGTCAAATAAAATTAAATGTTTTTTTCCCCCCCCCCTTTCTTTTTTAAAAAACGCATTTCTCTTCACTTCGCTTTCTTTCGCTATTTTCACCTATGACCTGGAAGAAGACTTTTCAGAGTTATTCGAACTGGGTTTTTCAATAAGAAAATAAATTGCGTTCAATCGTATTTTTATATCCTTTAAGGAACTATTATTACAGAAAGGATATTTCTTTAAAGAAACCAGAATTCAATAGTTGTTTCTTGGCAATTTTTAGAACTATTGAGAAAAAAGAAGTCAAAATTCAGCATGAATAATTTGTATACATTTGTGGTATAATCTGTTTAAGTTATGCAATTGTAGTTATAGGAAATCATTCGCACTGATTCCTGAGGAAAGATTTGAACGAAAATGAGGGAAATAATCATCCATTCTAAATTGTGAGCGATAACAAAATGTAAGTGAAATTACAAGCCTTGAAATCAACAAATCAAAATTAATTTTAGTACTAAATATATAACGTTCAAAACACCAAACAGTCAATGTATTAAGGTTGTTCTATCCGGGTTGTAGTTTAATTCTAGATTTCTTGATTTTGTAGAATGAGTAATGGCCCAGACTATTCGATTTCTCCCTTGTTTTTGTAAAAAAAATACAGTCTTCTAAAGGAGAATACTTAAAATAAAAATGATGTAACACTTATAAATATGGGGCTTTAACAATTTCGAATGTATTTGATGAAAGCAGTGATTGTTAAAGGAATAAAGAATGTGATAAATAATTAAACTTCTTTTGAACTTCATTTCTCGTCAGAGCTCTTAAAACTGTGTTATTTAATTAAGTTTTTACAGGAACTTTGAAAGAAGAATTGAAACATCGTCAAGCGATAGAAATTTTTTAATCTCAAAAGTGATGAAATGAGATAAAATAAAGTATAAGGTGCTCGCCAAATTTGGAGATAGTTTGGTTCGATAACGATTTTATTCTGACGAGCTTTTTTCTTTCAGTAACCCTTGTCCTTTTGGCATTCCTTGAGATAATTTGGCGATCTGTTTTAAAATTCACTTATCTCATTTCATCACAAAAAAAAAAAAAAAAAAAAAACACCAAATTCGTCAGTCTACATCCTAAATTTTATTTTGACAGTAAAATGGCCTATAGAAATATGAATGAAATTCTTAATAAATAAATTACGTTATGCCTGTTCGAGTTCTCAAGATTGCCGAAAAATGTTCGTCAGTGTTATTCTTTTTCACGTACTATTTAGCACATTGGCCTTCATACAAGGACTTTATCTCACTGTAACTATTTAATTTCTTACTATTTTTAAATAATTTTAAAGCTTATTCAGCCGTGTCCAGGTTTTTTACGGCATTAATCAAATTCAAATGTTTAATTTAAAGATAGTTTTCGTTAATTTAATGGAATAGAAAAAAAAAAACTATTTACTTCCTTAATCTAACGTGCTTATTTCTTCGTCTCTTGCGTAATATATAAATGACTCATGCAGATCTTTGGTAAAGGAACGCGAATTTGGTGCAATCGCTAGTTTCTTTCCAATTCAATTGCATTCAAATCGATTCGAGAATTTTATTTCTGGTTCCATCAAAAACCCAGGGTGCAGAGTAAAAGAGAGCTGGTTCCATCAATTCTATTTTGATGCCCCACATCAAAAGGGAATTGAGTATGTAAATTCTTTCACGACTTTGTGTGAGAGTTAAGAGACTGAGGTACTAGTTATCAACTATCGTTTTTGTCACTTGACTGTGGATTGAGATTGTCACTCGACTTGATTTGAGATTACGAAACACATTTTGGTACAAACTCTAAAAAGCGAATGAAATCAGATAGACTGAATCAGAAAAAACTTTGAATGATTAGAAGGGAGAGAGCGAGCGAAGAAATCCATTGTTCCTCAGCTGTTGGAAGATTATAAGGCGGAAAAAGAGAGAAAAAAAAAAAAACTGAAATTGACTTTGCTTTTGTCATTTTAAAAGTGCTAACGTTTCGTTCTTCCAATCATTTGAAGCTGAAAGGCAAGCGGGTTGTTTTCGGATATTTGATTCCATTCGATACAGCTAGTGATGGTACCTTATCCGCTCGAAGGCAACTCATCATCTAGAACAAAATTGACCGTCATCCGTATGTGTTGGAAAGATATGTTCAATAACATCGGCACTGATTTTTTTTTGTCTCGGAAACAAACTTTGAATTAATAAATTTTGATTTTTGAAGCCTATGTACGGTCGCAACAAATATATCCATGAATTGAACCATCAGGCTAAGTATTTTGAAACGATCTTGCCCCATAAACGTTCGATAGATGAAGCTTTAGTTAAAGTCGTCAGTTTCAAGAAGCTTATTATTAACATCATCCGAGCTTCTTATTAGCGAGCCGAGGAGACTTTTTCGGCGTTTCCGTCTCAAAAGTTCTTCGTGTTCTTATTTATGAGGGTCGGCCCTGGATTTTCGTTTAGCGTTCAAGTAAATTTTTGTGCCTATCGTTTTTATCAGAATAGCTGTGTAGCTTCACGTTCGGCACGTTTCATTCAGCTTGTCTTTTTTCGTTCTAATTCTTGACGCCTTTCTTAAGTTTCTGGCCTTTGTTTGCTCTTTCGTGTCGAATCTCGCTTTTTTTTCCAAAGCTTCTTACAGCGACAAATTTGGGTGACCCATGTATGCTTCATTTTATAACCATGGATTTTTATTGATGCCATTATTTTTTTCCTTTTCTTGAAATAGTAACATTTTAGCATATGTTAAAAGTAATTAGGTTCAATTTGCTTTTTCCTACCTACTTTTTTTCTACCTAAGAATAGTAAAAAGCTAGAATCCTTAAATTAATTTCATTCATTGAAAAGCTAACATTTAAATAATTTTTTGTTACTATTTCTAAATAAATAGATACTATTCTATCAAAAAGACAAGCTGTTGTGAAACAAAAATCCGTTGTGAACTCAAATCCACTGGATTATATATATATTTTTTTGATCATGACTCAGAAATACGCCAGGGTAAAAAAGATTGGGAACGGTTGGTTGGTTTTTTTTTTAAACAGAGACTTTTAATTCAAAAAATAACCTAAAAGTTAATTGTTATTAATTCAATAGCTCTTAAAAAACTCACAGAATGACAAACAAATGTGCTACAATAAATTCCATCGTGTGCCAAGCCCCATTAAACTTTTACGCATCAAGGATACTGCAGGAAGGGGACAAAATCATCTAAACACCTGTAGCAACGGCGTTCAGAAGTTCCAATCACCTTGAACCGCATCTGCGTCAACCGATCAGCCGACTGAGTAACAATTAGGTCACTCGATCTTACCTCACTGCCTCTAATTTTCTTCTTTTGGTTTCCATTAAAAGAGCTCGTCCTCAACAGGGCAACTAACCTAAATAAACAAGCATCTGCTGATACACTGACCTTCACTCAATGCGGCGATCGGCGGCGCCGCTTGATTTTTCGCTGGACGGTGCTGGTTCAACGCTCTCGGAATCGAGAATGAGTGTGTCGAGTAGTTGACTTCTCTATGTAATAAAATAATTAGCACCTTTTCGTAATTTTTTCAGTTCTGGTAGCAGCAAAAAAGCAAACGAAGATCATTTTGAACGTCAACATACTTCTTTGTGTTTTATGGTCGTGTTAGATATAAGTTAATTTTCTCTTTAACATGAACAAGCCGAATCTAAAACAGCAATTTTTTAGACCAAAGCATATCCCAAAATCTGTTCATGTATGAGTGATTATAATATATCTCCAAAATATTTAAGCAATCTTACAATCTTAAGATTTGGAAACAGTAATTATTGGATCACATAAAATATTAACACTTGTTCGATATTCTTTTCAGTACTGATAGCCGCAAAAAATAAGAAGCAAAAACCATTATCAATGTCTGGGTCTGTATTATATTCAATAAAAAACTTGATTTAAGGTTTTTTTTATGTTTAATAGGAATGTGCCGCATCTGAACCCCCAAAATATTTTAGGTAGAAAAATATCCCAATTTCAATTCAAGTGTGAGTGGTTATAATAAATTCCAAAAAAATTAAAAATGATCGTAGAATCCTAAAATTTGGAAATTTTAATTTGTAGAATATTTCAGAGAATTAACACTTGTTCACCCTTTTTTTTTTCAATTCTTATAGCTGCATAAAAAGGAAACGAAGATCATTTTAAACATCAACATACTGGTATATATTCTATCGTAGCTTTTGTTTTAAGTCTTTATGATTAATATGAATGAGCCGCGTCTGAAACCATAAAATATTCCAGATCGAAAAATATCCCAGTTTCAATTTAAGTGCAAGTGGTTATAATACATTTTCAAAAAATTTTAAGAAAAAAACAATTTTAGAATCTTAAAATTTTGAATATATGCCTAAAAATTAAAAACATTCTTAGAATCATAAATTTTAGGAACATTGAATGCTGCATCATATCCAAGAATTAACACTTGTTCATCATTTTTCTCAGTTCTAGGTGCATAAAAAGGAAACGAAGATCATTATGAACGTTAACATGCAACATTGTATTCTAAGGTAGCTTTTGGTTTGGTAACTGACGCACATAATGAAATCAAACATCTTAACTGTTATGAATGGCATGTAATTAATCCTAAAAACTTACAAAAGTGATATTCATAGGTAATTTATTTAAAGAAATAAATCATTATAATGAGATTTATGTAGCTGTAGCTTTCCGCTGACAATTGTTTGTAGTTGTGAATGAAGTTTACTAGTGGAAATTATCAGCAGAGACTTCAAATATTGATCTATTAAATTGGATCAATAAACATTTTTTACATGTTTCATTCCGAATTTTGCACATTTCGTTATTCAAATTCCAGTACCTCTTTAAATTTAAAGTACGTGAATAATATCTTTTTGATTATGTCTCGTCATAGTAGCTAAGCAAATCACTGTATTCAGTAGAGGCGACCTTCCCTCTCCCATTTTAAGGAAAAAAAATATATTTTAATTTTATTTAGGTACCTAAAACCAAGAATAATTAACAAAATATTTACATAAAGTCTGTTATCTTACTTCCTAATTATTTTCCATATTAATTTCTTTAATTATTAAAATATTTATTTAGCGGAAATATGGTATAAGTACAATGCCATGCATCGCGGTACAATCGTTAGATTCTCGCATTGCTGTTAACCTTTGAATGAACTTACTGTTTGGAATTTGGCAAATTAACATCTTTGGTGTTCATATTTAAGCAAGACATGCTTTTTATTATGAAATTATCGCTATGATCATTTTTGATTTCTCAAATTACTTCTAACATATAAATCACATTGTTCCTTTGTTGAAAGTTATACTGTACAGTTCTAATAACAATTTTAAAAAAAAACATTACACTATAGCATTAAAACTAAACAGCAATAAGGGGCTGGTGTAAACTATCCCAACTTTTACTTTTATGTCCGGATTCACTCAAAGAGAGTCAAAACGATACCCTTTTGTACCTTATTTTTTTTTTAAATTTTGTTTGGGCATGTGTATCTACTTCTCCAAATTTCCATTATTTTTTTATTGTTTATAAATTCTTCTTCTCCCCCCTTCACTTTTAACTCCCAATCGCCGCCACTGTCGTTATTTTAAAAACAAAACTCATTTATTTATGTAGTGATGGCGCAAAATACCACAAAGTATTTTGTTTTAACGTTAAACATGTTGTTATGGGAACCGATTCGATAAAAACCATCAGATGCAATAATTCTCTATAATGTTACTCATAAAAGTTTAAAAGTTCATTAAAATAAAATTTCTCTTAAAACTTTTGACAGACTAACGTAATACTCATATCAGAAGCAAATCGTTTGTAACCAACCGATTGATTTAATGTTTAAATTCATACTTTTACTTAATCTAAAAATGACCCCTAAGAAATAGGCTCAAATTAATATACAGTCTCAGTTTTATTAAACAGTGATATGAGAATTTTTTATCGTGATTTTTAGACCATTTCTTCTTACCTTGGATTCCTTTTTAACATGATTAAAGGAGAGGAGTGAAAAACACGAAGTTGCTGAAAATTTGCATTCCTTTTAGCATATTTTATTGAGGAATATCTCCTTTCTATGGCAATATCTTTGCATGATATTAAATTTGCAGAACAGTTGAGCTCGCGGTATATATAAAGTATTTTCATCCAAATGAGGAAACTTTATTTTTTAATTTCCGAGTTCACGCTAAACAATTTTAACTGTACGTCTGTATTTAAACCTAACTGTATCAAAACTAATAATTCTTTCAAATTCTAATATCATTTTTCAGTACAATAATATGAAGGCAAAATAATAAAGAGCAGCCATTTAAACACACCTTCACATTATCAAAAGTACATTGACTTTACATTACAGTAATTTTAATAAATTTGCACAGTTTTTTCACGGATAAATGAAAATGGGAAGAAATTACCTTGGAAAACAATTGACTTCGAAGCGATGACAAATATAACTAAAACTAATTATAATGACAAAGCTGATGAAAACACACGCTGCAAAATTGGATTTAAAAAGTTAAAAGCATACATATTTAACCTTGTATGCACATTGACATATGTCATGTAAGTCATTGAAAACTGTCCTGTGTTTTTTTGCTCATAGAAATACCCATAAAATTAGATGTCGATTCAGCTCTTTAGAAAACCCAAGGTTTAGTTCATAAAAAATCTGTATGAACATTTTATCGAAGACCTTCATCGATAAAATCTTAAGAGCTTTCATCTAAATAGGTCACTATTAGAATTGAATTTTTTTCTCTTGAAGCTCATTAAATAACTTTTTTGTTTTAAATTAAAATGACATTTTGATTTAAAATTGTAAATCAGTCAGATATATTTCAAATTCTTCTTTGTAACGGACTTAAGTCAGAAAGAATTAAATGGTCTCTAATTAATCTCAGTTAAGTAGGTTGGTTAAGATTTTTGGCGCTGAGTCCTCTTGGGACACATAGTGAACTAAATACAAGGTAAAATAATTCATTAAGTCAAATAAAGCATATTAAAATTGCAATAATAAATAAACTATAATAAGTAGCATGTTTTTTAATAAAATTATATAAATGGAGAAAAACCCATGGCAATTCAGAAATTAAAAATATTTGGTTGGGAATTTCCCCGATCAAGTCAGTTATCCCAGGTAAGAGCAAATGCATTGAATAATCTTTTGTTGAGAGAAGTTCATTTAAAGTTCGTTTGACCAATTTCAAAAATTGATTTACAATAAAAAAAATTATACATGGCATTATTTCGGACATTTTGAAGAAGAAACAGAAATTAGTTTAAGGAATCGACATCAACTAAAATAAACAAATTACATCATAAAGAATTTCTCCCTGTCCTAAATAAAATTCTAAGACGATCTAATTTTTAATGATGTATTTACCAGCTCATTTGTTTCCGAAAGATATAATTTTTTGCATAAAGAGAGCAGGGAAAGTGACTCCTTTCACTGGCTAACTATTTGGGAAGTAGGTTGTAACTTATTCATAATAAGTTGATTATAATAATTAAAATAAAGTTATAAAAAAGCAATTCTATTTATTTTGCTATAAAGCGATAACATTTTAACGCATTAGTAAGTAAAAATAATTTTCCAAAAGAATAAAAGTCTGCGTAGTAAAATTTAAAATATTTCCTCTTAACAAGAGAAAATTCATAAAATAAGTTCATAAGAAAAGATAATTTTATTTAAAAAGGAAAGATAATTTTAATTTAATATTAAGACAATAGAATATTACTAGAAGGGAAACGAACATACTATTATAAAATATAATTACATTTTAAACATTACTAAGAAAAGAGAATTTCTGTCTCCTTTTCTCATTTAAAACAATAGCAATAATTATGAATGAAGAAATCTTTCTTCATCTTGATTTTTTCAAAAGCATTTGAAAACAATCGAATTTAATAACCATTCTTTGGGAAATTAAATTTTTCACAGAGGAAACTCTGCGAGATTAGAAAAGATAAAATGATGGGAAAATTATTACAATTATACTTAAATCGACAATTGTTGAAATAACTGCTATTAAGCATATATAACAAGAAAGCAAAAGAACTATCCGTAATAAAAAAAGAAATCCTATTGAGGAAGACGACTATTAAAAGAGGTCTCAGAACTCTTAACAACAAATCATCTGTGAATGTTAAAAAAAAAAACACCCTTTAATTTTCAAACTAATTTAACTTATCAATGAAACAAAAAGCAAACACTTTACACCATTACCACATAATATTTATATTTCTTTACATTTAATTCCATAATATTATGAAATTTTAAACAAATCTTCAAAAGTTATAAAGAAATATAATAAGAAACGTTTCAAAAATACGAACAAATGAAATTTTAAACAAATCTTCAAAAGTTATAAAGAAATATAATAAGAAACGTTTCAAAAATACGAAAATTAACATATTACTGCGCACAAGATTCTAAAGCACAGCATTAATCAAAATTTACAATAGCTAAATTATTTTGTAGAAAAATGTTCGGTTTTGAAGTTATGCATATTTTTAAAAAAGTTAGAGAAAAACATTTCTTAATACAATTATGTAAAAAATTATGAAATTTTAAGGGAAAAAATTCCAATTAAAATAATTAATATTTCATTTTTTCTGTCAATTTATTTAAAAATTGTGCGTGTGTGTGGTGCATAAGCCATGAAGACACTCTTGAATATGTGTGTGAAATTTCAAATTAATATATGGTTAACAGTTTCTGAGAAATCCTGCACTTGAGCTAAGCAATTTTTTTGTTTTGAGAAAAATGAAGGTATGAAAAGTAATAAAAAACAAGCTATACATCAGTTCAAATTCAGTTTTTTCGCGATAAATATAAAAATTTCGGTAGTATCGTTAAACTTTTGTCACCAAAAGGTTCGAAACAGATAGAATTCTAACATATATATTTTTCAAAAAATCGCAAATTTTGGAGTTTAAAGGTCCTGAGACCCTTTCATCAGATGTATTTTCACCATGAAGTGAGTAGTTTAGATTAAAGTTTGGTTTTTGACCGAGAGTGTGTTTTATAGAAGGGTGAAAATAACTCATTTAAACTATCATTCATTAGATATCTAAATTTATTCGTGTAATCGCTTTTAATCTCACCGGTTGCGTTACCATAAAAAACAGTATATATCCTTGAAACAAAAATTCTCGGTAGCCCCTAAGCAATTTTTTTACTATACATTTTTTAGAAATAGTTATATTTACCATATTTGAACATATATTATAACATGAACAGTATTTTAAAATTCCTACTATTTTTTCAAATTCTAATATTATCATCAATTCTTTGTTCAATTTCTAAGAAGTGTTTTTTTATAATTCGGTGCAGGTTTTTGGCTGTATTAATATAATTAAAAGTCTTACGAATTTTTTCCTATCAGACACTACGAAAAATAGCTTACTATATATAAATTTATGGATTTTTTTAAAAAAAATAATTATTTATTTGAATGTTTATTCCGTTCACAGAATTGTCAATATTATCAAGGCAACTAAAACAAATTTCCAAATTTTATATTGATCACAAAAAAAAACCCTTAGTATTTTAATTATATGATCATCAAGAAAAATAAAAACTTAAGAAAAAGCAATTCCCAGTTTTGAAGGTCAATGAAATGATTCGGCACTCGGTTAAAGAAATTTTATATAATTTGCTAAATAATGTAGTTCGAGTATGGAATTTTGCACATATATTTAGAAAAGTCATACATTTAGAATAAGATAATAAAGTTTGCTTCGATGTTTTGATTATTTTTAAGGTATTGTGTATGCTGAAAACTTTATAAATAATTTACATTTTGATTTAAATGTTCCTCGGCACAAGTGTTATGAATGTTTTTCAGAGTATTTCTTAAAGGTGCTTGAAATGTAAGTTGGTATTTGGAAACCTATTTGATTGTTGTATCTCCAAGGCTGCTAAAGACGAGTGCCTTTCTTTCGGTTATGCCCAGCTGATTGTTACAGTTTTCTGATCGTTTAGCTTTGATTGTGTAGTCACGGAATTACATTAACGTTGTTTTTACGTATGTAAAATTTCGTTTTATTCTGACAACTCTTTCTTGAAGCTCAAATTTTTACGGTAATGACTGTATCTCAGTTCCCTGGCCGATACTTTTTGGCTTATTTTTCATTAAATTTAAAACAAAATAAACAATGGACGCTGCATTAGTTAAGTTGCCGCTTCTTTTGGAGAAGCCACTGTCAAAACATTTCAATGCACCAGTCAATTAGTTTTTGATTTCGGTGATGAATGAGTTTAAGTCGATTGATTTTGTGTTGAAATCTGTGAAGTTTGAATCAACATCGGCGAATTTCGAGTATTTTGTATTTTTATTGAGTTTATTTTTTGCATATACAATTGTAAAAAAATCGGGTCGAAAATAAACCAAATGTAGCTACTAAAGGCAATTGATGAAAAAAGGAGGTCGGAAACAGAAATCTGCTGAGTTAGTTATTGTGTTAACTCTATACGGTGGATGTTAATTAAAAACAAAGATGAAATTACTGCAATATTTGAGCACAGGATGCTCGAGCCAGAAGGAAAACGTATGAGAACGTATGCTTAGACTTTCAATGTATGTAAATGCAAATTTTAGCAGGAAATCAAATTAATAAAACTTCACGACATCAAAAATATTGGTGAGTTGTTTTTCGTACGCAATAATTTAACAAGACATTCTTTTAACATGAAAAAATACTTTGGTCTCCTCAGTTTTGTGATGAACATTTTTCATTGTGATAATCATATGGAGTTTCTAAAAATCTTCTTAAATCTAGATTATTGTATTTAATGGAATGGGAAAAAAGTTGCATCACATAAAAAATAAAGTATTTTATTTGTTCTCTTATTTATTTCCTATTTTTAAAACTGAAAGTATTTCTATGTCTATTTTATTAATTTTTCTGAGGGCTATTCTTATTATTATGTAGTAGAATGCTACTTTCACAGTGCAAGAAATGTCCGTGAAATTAAACAGCAGGTTCTTTCGGTGTAAATATAAATTTTTAATCTGGGTTTCTATTTAGTATGTATGATAACTTGCTTCTAAAGGAAACAATCAACGCAAACATATAAATCCTTTACAGCACAAATGCACAGTTCCCACAATCGTTCCGTGTATTCTAATATCGCATTAACTTAAATACTAAATCTACCCATACACTAAATATACATTCTCATATGCAAGTATATACCCGCCAAAGAATGTTCTATACAGAATGTTCCAGAGGCATCTAGTTTTGTCAACAAAATTTGGTGACTAAATCTATTGCAAAACCTGCTGTGTATGTGTCGAAGTCACTTCTACCTATTAAGTATCAATGCCTTGCATATTGTTGCCTTGACTGTAACATTATATTTACGGCCAGAATAAGCGTTCTGCCGGGAAGACGACAAAGCTCAAATTTTCCGTATATCGATCAAAAATACATGCAAAAATCTGAAGAAAATTGTAAAAGAACATAAATATTTTTTTTATTCTTTAACTCTTCAGGATGTACTTTATATTTTTCAATACGGTATTTTAATCTACATTTGAGGAGGTCATTATTAATTCCATAGCATGAACATTATGTTAACGAAAAGAAAAGGTCAGGAAAAACGAAAATCCTAAATCAATTAATTTGCAATGAAATATTATGGTGGTATAATTTTCAATCAAAATTATTTTTAAAACATGATGCATATTTTACTTAGAAATTTTATTTATATACTTTATACCCGTTTATAATCATATAAGTATAATAATCAAATATATAATTCTTTACGATTTGTTTGCCTTTATATATCTCTACTCTTTCAAAATCTCGTTAGGTTTAATAGATACATTTTTATTTTTAACATTTATTAATAAACTTCTCGAATACAAAAAAAAAAAAAAAAAAAAAAAAAAAAAAATATATAAAATTTCCGTATTTGCATTTTCTTAACTCCACAATATTTTATGAGATTCTTGATAGGGTTTGGAAAGATTATTATGTGTTTATTATTAATCTTTTTATGCATAATCATATGTGTTTATTACAGACATGATATACGCTCATTTCCCACTTATGTAATTGAGTTCAATGCTAAAGAAAACATAGACTGACGATTATCTTAGCAATCAGTGATGTTTGCTTGCATTATCTCTTTGAAATACCGTGAGAAATCTTAATTATGCATACATATAAAGCGAAGGACGGGTGGGTATTGAATGATTCATTGCCTGTGTTTTGTGGGCATGATTAGTGTTTGGTAATTTTTTCCATTTCGCGTCCTCCAAATCAGTTTAATTTCCATTAAAAACTTGTCTAGTCTCGTTCTGTAGAGCTTTAAGCAACATATTTCAAGATAAAATAATTTAAGAAAGGAGAAAAGTTGCTTTTAAAGCCTTGAATTTTCATTAATTTGTGTTTATTGAGAGTTGTTCTGATTCTTACTCCCTGTTTTATTTTTGTTTTAATTCTTCTTCGTCGTCCATTTACGGTAGAAATTAGTATTTTATACAGTGTAACGACTTTATATGTGTTTGTAAATGATTTGTCTTTCTATTTTTATTGTCAGTATAGCAGAAAATATTATTATGCGTAACTTTTGTTTTAACTCTTTTATTTTAAGTAAGCATTTTTTTTTATTTCTAGAATCGTCTACTTATTTTTTTTTATCCCCATAAATATATTGTATTCCAGTACTTCGAATTTTCGCCAAAGTGACACATATGGCTAATTTATTTCGCAACGCTTTTGGAGCATTACTGGACATTATTTTTTTCAAAATCTTTTTAGCTTTCTTTTTTAAAGTTTTTCAGCAAGCAGGTTTGTAAGGAAATTCCCAAATTATCGCTAAGAAAACAACCAAACTAAACTGGAGAGGGAAAAATTATGCTAAAAAAGAAAACAATATAAGGATTAAGCTGGAAAATATCAATTTTTTTTTCTCTATTATATAGAGTCTTTAATAAATACATCTGCCTCCCTTTAATTCGTATGTATCTAACTGTAAAATGCTTACAATAATTAAAAATGGAAAGAAGAAAATTAAAAAAAAAATTAATTTTTACTCAATGAAATCTACTCATCAAATACTTTTCTGATGAGAACTTATAACTTCTTTTACCATATATAATTTCTCGGAGTTTTGACAAATTTTCCACGTAATTTGTTTTCAATTTCTTTATGAAAATTATATAAATCTCCTTTAAAAAAAACGAAAAGAAGATGAAGAAATAAATTTAGGAATGAGCTATATTCGTCTCCGAATTTTTTTTGCCTAATATCACAAATAAGACTATAAGACTATTTTATAGAAATAAAATTCATTGATTAAACTAAACGGAAAGAATGAAACTATAAACGTTTACTTAAAAATATTTTAAAAAGTAATTTCTTAAAACCAATCTTTTAAGAAAAGAATTGTACGAAATTTGAATAGTTCTTACGTAAGAGAAACTTAAGTAAGGAAATTCTGTATATAATACGAAATGTTCATCCGAAACAATTACACGATATTATTGAAAAATGTAGAAAATTCTCTATCACATGGCAAACATGAAAAGAGGAAAACACAATTGTTATGATTGTTACTATAATAATTGTTCATTTTAAGCAGTATTATTACACATTTCAAACAAAAAGTTTCTAGAATTCTTGACAATGTCACAATTTTACAATAATTTTCTGATAGAAATTAAATATGAATAACTTAGCAACTATTTCTCAAATGTCGGAAATATGCCTGGATGGATCTGGATGAAATGAGTCATAAATAATGCGGGGAATTAAATTTAGCGATTAAGATTATTATTGAAGATTCTTCCCTTTCTCTTCATGTTAAACAAATTATTTGTGAAATCAACATTGTTCGATAATTTTAAGCTTTAATTTAGGTTACTAGAAAAAATATTGTTATAAAATGAGTATGGTAATTTTTTTTGTTGATAGAAGGCTTTTTAAAATCTTCACTTTGCTCAAGAAAGTGATATAAAAAATTAAACAAATTAATGGCAATTTTTATTTTGCATAAAATCTAAGCAAACGTAGTAGTTTTCCTAATTTAAGGATGCGATGTAAAAACCAGTTAAGTCTAGAATCACAAATTATTGAGGAGAGGAAAACGAAATCATATAAGACAACAGATGTCTTATGTACTTTCGTTTGTCTTTTCTCATTATTTGCCGGAGAGAGGACCGACAAAAAATGCGTTTCCGTATCTTGCACCAATCGAAACGGCTACATTCAGTACAGAGGATTTTTTTTTTAAATTTGGATTTACTTGTTTTTGTACCAAGTTCCTGAATTATAAACTGTGACAAATTTGTTTTAGATGTATGCATTTGATGAAAAAGAGCCAATCCTTGATTAATCGAACTTCGAGACCAAATTCTGCTTAAAAACTGCACCATTATTTCCTTCACTTTCCGTTTCAAATTTTATTTAAAGCAGTTAGGAATCAAAAGACCAATGAATAGAAAGTAATACAGTGACGATAACCAAGTTACTTTATTCAGGCCTATGAATAATCAAAATTCAATTCCTACCCTACTTTGCGACAAAGGTCCCCAAAAGAGATTGATCTAATATTTAATATAAGTACTTATTACTTAGTACTTATCTTACCAAACCAGCCGAGTTCGAGTCCTTTGAAGATTTATAGATGAGGGTTCGAATCCTTGACCTTTTGTAGATCCTCTCAATGTTCACTTCTCGGTTCCTTACTCAAAAGGCTATGGTGCAGATATCTCACTTTGATAACTTCAGTTCACTATCTCTACTACTAACTAAATTATCTACACTTAAATATTCCGCTTTCAGAGAACCAGAAATATGAGTTAATTAATTTTGGAAATTATTCTGTGTCCGATAAATTAATATTCAAGAAAAAATATTGACTTTTGTTTCAAATTTGTATTATTTTGTGTTAATGATGACTCGTCTATTTTAGGCTCTTACATTTAGTATACTTTTATCTAAATCCGGTGGTGGTGAAACTAAACGAAAAACAATTGAAAAACATTGGTACTTTCAAGATTAATGGAAATTATAATATTTTTGATGTTATTTAAAAAGTAAAGTAATTTGCTTGATACGCAAGAATGCTATTGATGCACCGAAGCTATAAAAAATAAAAACTCTCTAAGAACAACATAAGTGCTGTAAAACAAATCATAATTAACAGCACACCTGTTATGAAATACGAGTTTCATTGAATGTTTTTAGAAATTCCAAGAGATGGTGCTCGTAACACTGAAAATTGTTTGATTTTAGTAAGCATCATTACTCTCTAGACAGCTCTCGAAGTTCAGTTTACTTATACTCATGATCATGATGGCTTTCGCATCTCAAAAAATCTTCGTCATAACGTTTCCGGTCGATGAGATCATCCTCTCATTTTTTGGAAAAGATTCACCGGCAGTAACCTATTGTTTTGATTTTTGCTTGATTTCCGGTGCATAATGACGAATCCAGTTCTCACCGGCGGTGACAATTCGGCGCAAAATGACCTCGACAACTCGGCGGGCAGCAATTGAATTTTGATTCGGCAGCAAATGATTACCAAATCAAAACTAACTTATGAATCAATGACAAATTTGTTTCGGCTCCATTTAACAGATACCATCATCCAATGGTAACAACATGTTCTCTTAATGATGACATGTCTTCAAATACAAGTACTTTTTGAACACCCTCATATAATAAGAGAAGAAAAAAACTATCACCTTATATACATATAGTGTAGTCCACGTGGCCTTTACTTGTTTGAGATCGGCCCTTAACTATAAATCAGTTTGACATCTTTGATTTACAATAATTATATTAACTCTGATTGAATTCTGTGTATAATTTTTATAACCTGCTTGAGTGTTGAAAACTATAAATCCGACTTACATTACCTGTTAGTCGAGCGAAATTCACACATAAGTCGACGAGGCCGTGTGCTAGCATTTCCTAGTAACTATTTTATGTAAACAGCAATGAGATACCGATGAGTTCGATGCCTTTATTTCTAATGCATTGACAAAAGAACAAAGCTCTGTAGAATTGTCTGAAAAAAAGTAGATAGTAAACTATTAATGCAAAAGTTCAAAAAGCCTTTTACAACTACTTGAAAGAAATTATCATCAATCGTTAATGTACGAGTATCGACAAGTTAATGAAATAAACGAGTTATTCATTTATCTTATTATCACAAAATTTATAAAGTAATTATCAAGTTTATAAAGTAAATGAGTAGAATAGCTTTAATTTTTCTACAAAAGCTACACTTCAACTGGGATGGAATTTTAATTATTTTTATATGGGTTCAATGATTCGATTTAAAGATATATTTAGAGGATCTGATTGATTGTTTAGCAGATTTCTCAGTCAATTGCTTTAACGAATAATGGACTTTTTACCTCAAAAGTTCACCAATGGAAACTTCTACATTGTTCTGCTATGCATACTCGTATATTAAAACTTCCTGGATTCCCTTTAGATATGATCGAAGGCTTTACATACGCAATTTAATAAGGGTATTAATAACTTTATAAGATTAAGATACTATTTACACACATGTGTCTTGAATTTGGTATTCCATATTTTAAGATATGTTGCATGTTTATTTTGGTAAAATCTTGTTTTAGTGTACACTTTGACGATGGAAAACAAAATGGAGCTAAATTGCGTCAGAAGTAGGGTTGTATCAGTATTAAAGTCTAATCCGTAGAACGTTATTAACTAGGATTGCAAATTCGACACATTTATCTTGTTTTTCGGATGCCGTTTTATTTTCCGTCACCCGAGCTTGGACTAAAACAGAGTCCAACTTTTATTATTAATGTTTACCTTTCAAAGATAACATTTCACTGATTTCTTGAAAATATTTATAGGATATTACGCTTACACGTTTAATTTATTACGCGAGCGTTTCGCTTGTGGTTCACAATTGAAAAGATAAAAGTTTTGTTTATTTGAAACCTAATTGCGAATAATTTTACTTTACTGATTGCAGAATTAATTATCAGGAACATAGATAAAATATCATTAAATCACTTCAGTAAAAATATTTAAATAATATTGTGATCAAACCTTATAAAACAATGATTAAAAACTTCTAAAAAGGACCATTAAAGTGAACCGAGGGAAATCAAAATATATTTATGAGTGAATCATTATTAATAATATTCTAGATTAAATTTTAAAATAAATGTTTGACAGATATATACTTATTTTCATCGATATTTTCTTTTTGTAGAGAGCACAGTGCATATGCGAAATTTTTTGCTTACGGACGATTATTTGCATTGTATTTGATTCCATTATTTATGTCTCAGAAATATAGTCACTTGAGGCCATTTTTAATTAATCCCTCCTATTTTTGCTACTCTTTTGGGATAGCTAATTATGTTTTATAAAGTCATTGTATATCAATTCACTATGTTTAAATTATACTGCATCAAACAGTGAGATAGCAAGGCTTTATATAAAGCATTTTTATATGGTTTTATATCGAACACTATAGATGGTTTTCAGCAATTCACGAAGAAATTAAATTTATCTAAGCATAATATTTGATGTACAACCATAATACTGGTCAATTAGATTATAATAAATTAAATAATGCTGTTTATGAAAAAACTTGCTACAATATGAACTATATATGCCGAACATTTCAATCATGCAGCTAATGCTAACTTGAAACATTTAATATTTTATAAATTCCAACCTGTTATTTTTGTAAGAGTAATGTCCTGGTACTGAAAATGAAATAGATTTTATTATCCTCGGATAACGTACGGAAGATATAGTATGCAGTACCAAACATAACGGAGATTTTTAAGCAACATCTCCTGGGCTTCAATTGATAAATTATTTTTGCTTTATTCCTCTCAAGTGGTCTCGATCAGTTGAGATTTGAGCTACAGAAGCTTAGGTTTACAATTTATATCCAGGAAAATGAAGATAAGTCATAATTATGGAAATATTATTTGACTTGCAGTAAAGCGAAGCAATAGTAACAAGACTAAACACAACAATAATCTATATTAATTCTAATCGATTTAAATTATCTATATTAATTCTTTAGCGGTATAAAGTAGGTATAAAGTGTACCAATGTTGCTTTGTAACTCAAAGCAGAATCAAGCAAGGTGTAATCTGCAACCCTTTTGAAGTTATCCTTAGAGGTTCATTTCAGTTGATAGTTAAGAAATTTCATTCGATTTTTGATCTGCAAAGGATTATTTGCAATCATACGCGTCAAATATATACTGAAGTTAAAATATAAATCACCTGACGAAATTTTGCATTATTTGTTTTGCTGTTTATATGACATTTTTCTTATGGAAATCCGAGAACATATTATTAACATCAAGTTCTTGAAGCCTTAAACTCACCATATCTTATAAATTCATGAAGTTATCTAGAAAACGTTATTTATATTCTTTGGTTTGTTGATGAATATTTGAATTCATTTTTTTCTAGGATAATAGCTATTTTACAGAGTGATTTTATTGGGAACTGGATACAAATAATTGGAGCCAAATGATGTGTACACTAATTTTATCTCATTCACAGTTTCTCACCATATTTCAGTTTCTGATTGATTGATTACTAACACCGCACTTAGAAGCAACACAAAAGTTATCTGCGATGGACGACACCTGTGCTGGTATCCCACTCTCCATCCCAATGAGAAGACACTGTGCAGCAGGAAATTTAACGGATATCAGCCCTAATACACGACGGGTTTCAGCAGCATCAAGAACTCAGACTCATGGCTTGATGGAAACAACTCTGGTCGTGAGCTCGCATTCAAAACCACTTGGCTACCGCTGCCGTATTTTATTTTCAACGTGACTTTATTATAAGGTTCTGTGAAGGACCCGAACATCACAAAAACCTTAGACCCCCTCCAAGCATTCATACGGTCTTGTTAGTCAAAGATGTTGTTTTACAGTTAAATACGAGTATATTTAAATATTTTAGAAATCTTTCTTGAAATGAAGAAGAAATTTCTTTTCGATTTCTGTTCTTGGAAAATAAATCATATTTTCAATGCTTCCTAATAAGTCTAGAAGAAATAAATTCACCAAATCCTACCCACAATCTAATTTTTAATGTGGACAGTCCATTAAAATCCATTCTAAAGAAATCTATATTTGTTTCCTTTCAGTAATATCTCAACAACATATCATTGTGTAAAACTATCTGCTTTGTCTTGGATTAAGATTTCTTTTCAATGAACTCAGAACCTTGAAAGGCTATTAATTAATTTCATTTTCCCAAAAGATAATCTCTTACCCATTCAG
The DNA here is from genome assembly GCA_019974015.1 of Nephila pilipes. Lineage (NCBI taxonomy): Eukaryota > Metazoa > Arthropoda > Arachnida > Araneae > Nephilidae > Nephila > Nephila pilipes. Next base: position 439,094 of record BMAW01019557.1, on the reverse strand, counting down.
AATAATTTTATCGGAATTTAACTTCAAGTTGCAACGAACAAGACAAAAAGAGGAGACAATTTCTTCCAAAATGCAACAAGTAAGTGATAATCTCAAATTCAGATTGAAAGATAGATGGCGTGCGATAGGGAAGAGAAGTTGTGAACGAGGTTATGAAATAGAATAACAAGAGTTGCTTCAAAGTATTATAGAATCGAGTGGTGAAATAAAATTGCATATATTATTTGTGGCCGGAGACTTTTCCTTTCCTTGGACGTTGCAGTGCGATTTGTGTTTAATTATATTTCGGGGGTGGGGAGCTTGAATACTATGCAACTCAAGACTTTAATAAATAATAATACGGAATTAAAATATTTTTAAGTTATCATATACATTTCTTATTAATGTCAGATATTAAAGGATATTCTCAATAGTAAAACTAGTCAAGATTAAAATGAAAACAATTATAAGTGATCGAGAAATTGATCATCTTCGTTTTATGAAATAGTAATATTAACAATATGTGTTTTTTTTTTTAAATTCTATAATAAGCATAAGTTAGCAACAGTGAGGCGCATGAACTGAAGACGTAATTGTCTGAAGTACGAGAAACAGAAAAAAAAAGTGTGTCAGCAGAGGATGGTAATTGCCATGAAGTAGTGAAATTCCATGAAGTAACGACTCATACGAACGACATTCTGGAAATAAGTTTCATCATTTTTTTCACACGGAAATTTTATTGCCAAAAAATAAACCATGGAATCATGAATTGTACTATTTTTCGACATACTCCCCCCCTCCCAACACTCAGATGTAAAATGCAATCAGTTTGAAGAACCAATCTTATTTTACTCGGTGCTTTACAATGCAAATAGTTGTCACACAACTTGCTCCACCCAGCATTGTTTTGGATGGTCCTGATGAACGACATCATTATGCACTTTTCCACTAACACCATGTCCTGTACTCTAGAAGTGTTATTTTCATTCGTGGATGTGGAGGGACACACACTTCAATCTTCATCCACCACACTCTATTTTCCTTCATTGAGAATGCAACACAGGCGTCCAATCAATTGATGAACTGTTCACCATACACGGTCTGTAGGCGTTTATAGATGACAGGCACACAGATCCCACGCACTCATCTGTAGCGGATAACAGCACGCACATCCATTGCCGACAACATTGTAAATACACGTCTGTCTGCTACCGTGATTTGTACTAGAATAATCTTGGGTACCCCAATTTTCTGCTATTCTTTGTTCTTCGTTGCTCTGTGCATGCGTCATTCCTCCTGCGCTGACGCTACTTCGGTCGTTGAACAAGGAACGAGTGTGAATTCTTATTGCAATTGTTTGTTTCACCTGATGTCCAATCTGTCTTTAAAAAATTACGAAACTTACTTTCAGAACATCCCTCACATATGATTTAATTTCCAATTTCCCGGAATTCTTTCGTATGATGAGTGATAGCCAAGAAAGAAGTTAACTGTTGTAAAATTTGTGGGAAGTTATTTAATTGGTTGTATCATTTAGAAATACATAGTACCTTGCGTAGTAGGCAAGACAGTGGAGTTTCTGATTCAGATTTTTTTAGGAAAACAAAATTTATCAGTGTATCTCGGTGTTGATTCAAAAGATTTTATCGAGTATGAAGTTCCTTGTCCAAGAAAAAGTTTGAGTGCTATATTTGCGGTGAATGATATTCTTTATTTAAAAAATACAAGCCACATTTTACATTTCAGTATAAAGGAGTAAAATTTAATTCTTGTCATATATGTTCAAAACAGTTTAGCAAGTCATCAAAAGTTAAGCGACATTTGATAAACCACATTAAAAGCAGAAATAGAATGAAACCTCTTCAGAACGACTGGCTTGTTATCAATGTCCCAAAACATTTGCATATAAAGTTGTCTTTCAGATACATGTTTTAATGCTTGAAAAGTCTAAAAGTAGCAATTTTAAGTGTGCACTATGCAAAAAGAAATTTTCTGAAGTAAAGCTTCTTAATAAACATATATTGACCTTCCATGATTTTTTCACTGATTTTCAGTGCAATTTGTGTGAAACTAAATTCAATGTATTTGTCTTTATGTAATTTATAGGTTTCTTAAATGAAAAGTAGAGATTGAGAATGATTGGCAAGTGAACTCATGCGAATTCAGGTGCGGAGTGTTGCATAATTCCCACGCCATTGTGCCGTCATTCTGCCAGAGGGAGCTAGCTGCTTGTGCACGATGAGCTCAAAAAGGATGTTGCTTGTAAACGAAGAGCACAGTGGCAGGCGAGAAACCAAAAAGTGTGCTGTGGAAGGTGGAGATAGCCTAATAATGTATCGACTTTTGATTTGTTATTTTGTTAAAAATAAACGTTCGGTTTTATTTAAGTTCTTATTGCACCTATCCTACACTTGAACCACCATCAGCAACAGCTGTAAAAAATCAATTTATTTATGGTAATCGGTTTTTTTGATTGAGTCTGATTATACTCTCTTAATTTGATTATATATCTTATTTTTATCAATATTTGATAACTGATTCACAATTTATCAGTTACATCTTTCAATGAAAAGGAGCAGTTTTTGTAATTATAAAATTTTCCCTTGGAATACAAATTATTTTGCGTGCATATTTCCATAGTTGAATAAATTTATTTTTCCTGCTTCAGAGACTTATGAAAACAATCAATAGACTTTAAATTTAAGTATATTACACCTTATTTCTACTTATTTTAATTCAATTTATAACATATTTTAAATAGATTTAAGTCTGCACCTTGATTGATTTTGAGAGGAGAATCACTTTCACCTCTGAATCCAAGAATACACAAAAGTCCCCAAAAATTTAGAGCCTCCTCCTATCTGAACCTTATAGTACTGATGGCATGCTGATCATAAATGGAATTCAGATAATAATCATTATTTAACTTAGACAGAACACTTAGTTTAATATAAATAAATTATTGTTTGTCACTATTGAGAGAGAGGAGCAGCATTTGCTCGAAATTTCAATGTTACGTAATTTAAATAGTGATATAACAAATTTGACTTCATTGCATCTTTAAAACCCCTAAAGGTTTCTAGAATTACTACAAAAAATTTCATGCATTTGAAAAAATATCTGTAAAATACCTTAAAAAGTAATATAAAGAAATAAGAATACAAATAGCCATAACCATAACAATAAAGATGGTTTATTAAATAATTCGAAGACTTAAGGTTTGATAAACTATATTATATTAAAAATATATTTAAATCATTATAACTCAATGAGTAGATATTGTATATATAAATAGAACTGTAAGAATAACTGTACCAGAACAATGTTAAACCTTTCCCTGTGAATATATTAATAAGATTCAAAATAAATATTATACTGCAGGGTTTTTAATTATTTTTTATTTTTTTGCTGATCATTAATGAATTTTATTCACTCTTCAACATATGAAGTATCTTAAAAAAACCATAGAAAAATATAAAATAATATTTCAAATAAAAATTATTAAATAATTTCCCTAATAATTATGGGAAATAGTAATATGTTTTATCGCTTCCCCTCCCTTTAAATACCACTTTTATTCTCTATCCAAATAATTTCATCACGACTTCGAAGTCTTTTTTTGTAGTTTTTCTCATTAAAAAGAGAAGAAATTGCAGCAATTGAGCTTAGCTTGTTGTGAACCTTGAACTATTTATTTTTTTTTTCATTCCAGGCTTTTACGGAGGTCGTTCTTTGAATTGCTCATGAGAAGCTGAGAAAGACAGTAACTATAAAATAAAAATGACTAAATGACCTTTGTTGCGTAACGTTTCGAAATTTTTAAAGCTTTTTCACTCGTAATGCGAATAAATTCGAAAAATATCGTTTGGTTTTTAACTGGTGATGCGGAATTTTCAAACTTTTTCATTAGCCACTGCAGGGGCAATTGTTTTAGTCAAAGACTAAATAGTGTTACTGACCATTTTTCAATATTAAGTGTTAAATACAGTGACTTGCTTACTTTCATTTTACGCGAGAAATAATTACATTAGCTTAAAATACATTCAGGTGAATAATTTATCGTTTGCTTTAACTTAAATAATAACAATAATATTCTTTTCAATTAACTTTAATAATTGAAAAGAATATTATTGTCCTCTTCGAAATATTTTATTATTTACTTTAATTCTAATATTTAATTGAATAATTTAATAATTATTAAAAAGTTAGCATCTTTGGCGGCTAAATCTATTCTTTGTAAAACATTGCTTTGAATTTATTTTTTATTTTTCTTGTTTTCTAATATATGTACTAAAAGAGTAAAAAAAAAAAAATTGAAATCCATTTGCATTAGGAATTTTATCCTTAGGAGCTTAATACAAATATTGCACAAAATTTGATATTTACTATTCATTTGATCATGATTTATGATATTTCATCATTAGTGTTCTCATTTTTTTTAAAAATACTCATTTGAGACATTTATTTTTAAAAATTAAAAGCCTTTGTATTTAAAGGGAAATGATGTCATCAGTGTTAAGATTAATTTAACATGGTTAGAATGGAAGAGAGAACAGTTTTACTGAAAATTTAAGAACAAATTTTCAGTTCCCTTATATTTCTCAATTTCAACTCTTTTGTGTAATAATTGAACGTTTGAATTAATAAATTTTATAAAGTAAGAAATCATTTAAGGAACCATAAAGAATATATCACGAAACTTTAAAAACAAAATAAACGCTTCTCCGTATCTTGGAAAAAACACAAAGCCAAAAATAAACAATATTGAACGAAAGAAAAATAAATACATTAAACAATTCAAAGTTAAAAATAAATAATTAAAAAAAAAAAAAAAAAACTAAAAGACACAGAATTAAAGACTCAGATACTTGCAAAGGAAACAGAACAGAAAAATCAACAGAAATAAAACCACCACATAATTTAAATAAATTTTAAGAATAGAGAAAATTTAAAAATTGAATTTATTTACATATATTATTCAACGCAATTTAAATCAAAGTACTTATTAATCTTTTAAGTCTCTTATAATATTTTTTTTTTTGTTTTAGTTATATTTTAACCTTTACATAAAATGTGTTTTTCGTGATGGTCTATATTTATACCCAAATTATTTATGTTATTACACACACACATATACACACACATTGTGCTTCATCAAGAGTAATTTGAGAAATTTTGTGCTTAATGTGTAGAATAGAAAAGAAACAAGGAATAAGGAAGTTTTCTATATCAAGAATTAATCTATTCATACATATTTCCTTTTTCATTTCATTAACGCAAAAAACGCAGTAATTAACTTCCTTTTTCTGCAAAAAAAAGATATGCTGAACAACTCTCCGATATTGTAAAAAAAGCATGATTTTTTCTTTAATCTTTTCTCTTTATTATGCATTTTTTTCCTTACAAACTTGACTCTTATCAAAATCAAAACAAGTGATTGACAAATGCCGGGTACTAATTAACTCACAATTTATGACGATTTATGTACGCAGAGAACGTTTCCGGTTACCTATTTCTGCCGGATTCGATTAATGGGAAGGACCTCCACCTTTGTTTGGGAAAATATTAAATTTTTATTAATTAAACTGGACATTTTATGAATAAAACATTTATATTAACTATTTTGTCTTACCTCACAATTACTTTTTATTTTAATTAATTAAATATGTAAAAATTTACTAAGCTGTAATAAGTACAAAATGCAACACCATTAATCGCAGCATGGTCGTTAGATTTTGAGAAACTTATTTTGCATCAAATATCTTTCTACCGATAGTATAATTAATTATATTGCTTTGAACACCTAATTTATTGTTATTAAACATAAACAATCTGTAGGAGTACTTAATTCAAATTTTTTCTTCCTATATTTTGTAATATAATGAGCTATAAAACAAAAACTTGAGTGAACTCATTGGTTATTATTTGGAATAATTATCTTTGCGTGTGTGTGTTTAAACAAGCCATACACTTTTTTTTTGATGAAATTAGCCCTAATCATTTGTAAATTCTATAGTACTTCTATTTAATTATAATACATTAGTAATACTGTTTCTTTGAAGAAAATTATATTAAAAAAAAACTATTACACTCTTCTATTAAAACTAAAGCACAGTAAAAAGTTAGTATAAGTTATCAACTTTTACTTCCCTTTCCAAATTCCCTCAGAAAGCGTTATAAACTTATCACTTTGAAAAGCCAAATATTAAAATTTTTTGTGTCAACCCTGCGTATATTCACCAGACTCCCGGTTACTTTCTGTTATCCATAAATTATTCCCCTTCACCCCCTCCTAATTCCCTTCCGCCGCCGCTGTCCATAGGTCACGAGTGTGTTTTTCAACAAGCTCTTCTAATAGCACTGTTTTCCTCTTAACAAAAAACTTTAAAGTCATTTTAAATTAATCTCGATGGCCCCCAGTAACCTTGTTGATAAAGTAACGAACTACTAATCGAAGAGTTGCCGGTTCGTTATTTATTCCCCAAAAGACTGTCATACAACGGGACTGATGCATGTTGAGTCTGTTCTGTCTCAAAATTCTCATGATGGAGTTTATTTATGGATTCCACGAGTGTATTGGAGTCTTTAAATCACTCACATCATTTAAGTCCCCCATTGATCATTCATACATTAAAATAAATTCATAAATTAAAGTTTAAAAACATCCGATTGATTTTCTGTTGCATACCATCATATATGGGTATCAAGGGAAATCTGCATCAGGTCCAATCTATCAACCATTACTTAGTGCTGTATCATTAAATAAATTAAATTAGCAATTCATGATTACTAACAGGATCAATGGAATCTGGAAATAAACCCTAATTTATAATGCATCTCGTTAAACCTATAATTTCTAAATGGAATTCATTCTCATGTATAAGGCAGGATATTATTTTGATACGTCTACGCATTGGAAACATGAGATTGACACACAGGTACCTTTTCTGGAAGAAATTCTCCCTATACATAATAATTGTGTTTCTCCTTTGACTGTGAGACACATCACGACTGAATGGTCTGCATTTAACTCTTTTCGTTTTAAACATTTTAAATCGTAAATACTATTTTTTAAAATATTTAACTTGATAAGGGTAAAACCTCAACCGAATATTTTTCAATTATTACATAACGGTGATTTTACTCCTTACATGGAGAACACTGCCATCTATCAGAGAGAGAAAGAGAGTACTATATGCAAGATCTAACGAAAAATTAAATTTTAGAAAAGATTTAATAGATAAATAGGGGAGAAGTTTAAAAAATAAATTAAAATTTTAAAACAAAATATTTACTCTATTTAATAATTATTCTGTTTTAAATTACTCTTCATTAAGTTTATAGGATAATGAGATTTCTGACAAAGTTTGTGAAAATTATCAAGGTTTTAATAAAGAACATGTGTATTAGTCACGAATTTAATGTTACGTAATATATAATTATAAATAAAGTTTTTAAAGGTACTAAGGATTAAAAAATTAGCCCATCACGGCAAATTATGAGTTAACAACCTAAATTTATATATATCCTATATATTACTAAAAATTTCATTATCTATTTTTTAAGAAAATATCTTAATATTTCGGTTCATTAATATTATCATTAATTTGCTGTAACTTTAAATACTTCGAGTAAAAAAATAAAAAGATTTAACATCTTTATCATTATTTTTTGAAAGTATATGACATCCTTAATGCATCTAAACATAAAAAAAAAAAAACTTTTATATTGAATATAATACCTTCAATCTGTCTATGTATTTTAATATTAAAAATGGCATAAGTTTCTTTAAAAAAACTAACTTAAATAAGTAATTTAATTATTTTCATACGCACACATACAATATAACTTAATATATTATATTTCTATTTAATATATTTCCATATATATTTAAGAATATTGAATTTCTTATCTCTTTTAAAACTTTAATATAATCAACTATGTCTATATTGAATTATGTATACCCAATCACTGGTATCCCAATCACTTAACTTCCCCACCATCCAATCGTGAGGGTTATGAATCCTGAAGGATTTCATGTATATCATCCTCACTACTTGATAGTTGCTTAGAGTGGTATTTGGACTTGAACCCACGCCTTAACTGAAATAATATTGCTCATGAGTTCGTGATCATGACCCCTCGACTACCATGGATGCTTGAAAAGGTCTGGTGTTTTATTCCTATCCCTTAATATTAGAGGAAGACAACCAAAATTAAGTATATTGTTAATAGGAATTACTTTAAAATACTGTTGTTAAATTAGAATCACTGTGACAGTACTGAAATCTAGAGAGGAGAACATTTTAAAAGAATCTAAAAATGGAGGGGGAAAAAACGAAGATAAAATATCACAAGACTAACAATTTGTTAGTTCTTTCTGTTTTTAAGAGGCAATAAAAATTGTTTTTAAATTACTAATACACCAATAACTAGTTTTCTATGTTTAATTCATTTGTTATTCTCCTTGAATTTATTTTCCTCGACAAACGTTATCTTTCCAATATTTATCTAATATAGTAAGTAGACAACTTGTTAAACCTGAAACCACATTTAAAAACCAAATTAACTATCTTCAACGGAATCTCAAATAAATTCATTTTCTTAAAATTAGTTTCTTAGCTAATTTAACAAAATAAAAATGTTTTGTTTCCGGCACATATTTATAAATTTTGTATAATTACTGATGCAAAATGGAAGGCAGAATAACAGACAAATTCCAAGAAAAAAAACTGTTTCAGGGAAGCAAAATATAAACAAGGAATTTTGAGCCTAGAAAAGGAAATTTTACTATAGTCAAGGTTTGTCATTAGAATACGGGATTTAATTTTTCTTTGCTCATTATAACGATCTCAATGAATAATTAAAAATTAATTTCCAACCGAATAACAAAAGTGTCATTGAAGAACAACATGAACGTTAAAAAAGATTTTTTTTATCGGTTTTATTTTTATGTTCCGAAAAATAGATTTTTCAGTAACATAATTTTCCAGTTTCGTTTTCTTTATCGTTCACTAAACTATTCAGGTTATCATGTCTAAAACTGTTCTTATATTTTAACATCGCAGTTTATAATGGTCGAAAATTAGAACTTGGAATCTTTTTTTCAATTGACAATTTTACTTTAGACAGCTGGTAGTAATCGTGCACATCAGATCAAATTTCATTGGAACTACTTGTACATAACGAATAGGTTCTTAAGTGAAGTAAGTGTATTATTGAGAATACTGATCACACACTCTCTTATAATGTCTATGAAACCCCTCTTTGCATGATGATGGAAATTTCCATCATAACATTTAGTGAACATAAAATGATACTCAAAATAGGCGTACTGTAAATTGGTTGTTGCTGGCAACTTTTTTCACGACTATTGCGTAATAAAGAACGTATCTGTCAAAAAAAAAAAAAAATCGAATGTCCGAATCATTATAGCGGGTTTGAACTTTTCATTCTGCTATTTGTTGTGGTTGGAAGAAACGTGCGATTTCTTGAACATGTTTTTATAACTAATGTGAGATTATTATTATTTTTTTTTTTGCTAATAAAAGCAATAATGAGTGGATAATGAAACAAAGATATATTACTTTTTTATTTATTTTATTCTGAGCTTAACATGTAAATTTGCGAGATGATGGGTATTTCCATCATACTTTTTTTTTTTAAATTATTTGATATTATATATTTATGCAAGGATATTTTCAAACTTTTTTCCTTTAATCTAGAACATGAATTATATAAACCCTTTTTTTTTAAAAAAAAAAAAAAAAAAAAAAAAAAAAATCATGCAAATAAGGATTAAAAACGGTAAAATAAATTAATATAATTTAACGTGAGTAATTTTGTTTTTAATGGAACTTCTGCCTTAACATGAAAACTTGGCTTCATGCCGATAATATTACTGAAATATTAAATCAGTCCTTAAAAATATAACAGAAAATAAGTTATTTTAATTTCCAAAACCTTAGTTTCTCTTAAAACAAAGTAAAAAAAATAAATAAACAGTATTACTCTAAATTCCCGACAGCAACTATGTCCTCTTTACTGTGAGTCATTCTCATATTTTTATCTTTATTCGTTTTCTCAACATTCGTGAGCAGGCATATGCTTCTGTATTTTTGGAATCTTCGCGTTGGTGTGCTGTGGAAGTTTGAAGAGGAGGGTGTCAAACCAGGTGTCGTCTTCATCACTTGACCATGATTCAGAATTTAGAGATTCGCCACTAATAGGCCTTCTATTCCTTCTTAATCGATTTAGGGGCTCCTACAGCTCTCGTATTGCTTCTTAGAACGATTTTAATAAGCAATCAATCAATCATTCGATGTTTAATGCACATGTGTACAATATCTCGCCATGATCGTGGCCGCGATAATCGAGTTTGATTCGAGCGCATGACCGGAAAGATTCAGTCGAGTTTGTTGGTGTTCGAGTCTTAATTTCAGATGCATCATGCGGAGGTGCTGATTCTAGTGGTTAAATCTGTCGAGGCTCCACTCACTCAGGGACTTACCTTCATTGAGTTAATACGAGAATCATGAATTCGAGATACTCAAGTGATCTTTTTCTGTACTTAGGGAAAAGCACGGGTGATGCGCCCCGGGGATACCCTATCGATAATTCTCTATTTTCTTCCCTCCTCTATACTGGTCAACAATTTTTTCTCACATCTCTCTTGCATCTCTCAAGGGCTTATCTTCTTTCGGTAAAAATGGACATCCTGATCGCGAGGTACCTATGAGATCGAGATCCTTTTCTTTCTGTTGAAGTTTACTGTTATACAAGGGTGATAAACGATACTTCTCTATTTTCAAAGCCTCGTTAACCAGTTTATACCTTTTTTCTATTTCTTCCAACGTATAGATTAGTGATACGCTTTATTTGGTGCATCATGTCCCAATTTTCACTCATTTATTTAGGGCTCAAATTTCTCACCTTCGGTTGGTGTGGAAGTTAGGACACTTTGGGTAACAACTCAAATGTCGTCCCAGTTACTTGAACGTGAATAAACTATCTATAACTCGATTCACCATGATTGTTTATTTCACACAATTGTTACACACTCCCTCTCATATGGGATACCTTTTCTTCTAAAATAGACTTTCATTGATAAGTTTACTTTTTTCCCAATTTGACTTCTAATTAAAAGAATTAATTTTTCAAAAGAAAAATTCTCTTCAATATTGATTTCTTGCTTTCTCTTAAAATTTTTTATACTGGAAGGAACCTTTCAAGCACCCATGACGTTAAAGTAAAACGCACGTCTGCAGAGCAGGAACTTCCGGGTTTAAAACCTAGAACTTGTAACTTTAAAAGTTCACGTTAAATGTTTGTTTAATTGTTCTCTGTTTTCTTCTATAATTTCAAAAACCCACCTGAAAATTCTTTATGTTTCCAGAGCAGTGTTCCGGAATATTCTCTTGTAATATATAAATCCATGTTTTCTCAATCTGAGAGAGTACTCAGCCAAGTGTATCTACTCTTAGTCTGTTAATACATCACGTTATTTAGTTATCTGTTGTTTATTCGAATCAACCAATTCAATTCTAATATCTACGTGACAATATTCAGAAGGAAAAAAGGGATAAGTGTACTTCCCAGATTTTACAACAGTTTCTAAAAATAAAAGGGCTTTTAATCTTAAACATACGTTCCAGCTTAAATGTTAAAGATTTTTGTTTCTGAGATTTTGAAGAATGTATTATTTATGCAATTTATACATTTTAAGGGAAATTTTATTATTAATGTTTGTACAAAATTTTTCAAGTTAATGGGGCAAATCGAATCCTTTATGTATTTACATTTGTGAGAAACAAAATCAGCAATTGTAATGAATTTGGATTATTATTTTACGTCTTTGTTAACTATTCTAGTGTTTTCAATACATTCTGGTGGCCACGATAGTCTTGAGGGTCAAGGTCGTGAAATCGCAGGCGGCGTAATTTCTTCGAAACGTTGATTCGTAGTGAAATTTATTTTGAGTGCCTAGCCCAGTTGGGCCTTTACCTCCATATCAGTGTATCTAAGGCAGGACGGGTTCCAAGTATTCAGAGTAATGCGAGGTGAGTGAGCTAGAGAAAAAGTGAAGGTATGGTTAAAACTTGTTTTCTTATTGGTCGTTAGTGGAGGGTAGGAAAGAAGCTTGCTTCTGATTGGACGTGTTCATCTGTTAAGAGTATTCTTGACTGAGAGTTCTAAAAAAAAGGTCTTACATTAAAAGATTTTGCACTTTACTGAAAATTATGGTAGTGACGATGCAATTCCTTGCATGAAAATACTGAGCTTATCAGTTTTATCTTCAGAGTTTTTCATCTTTTTACATGCTTCAAGCAGTTATGGGAATGACTGGAAAAGGTCCTGGATTTCTTTAACGGCGTCCAGAAAACTGAATTTTTCAGGATCTTATTTATATTTGGGTTATTTCTCTGTTTTGATTTTTCTTGCGTGTTTTCTTCTTGATTTTCTTGTATTTTCTTATCAGGGTTGCAGACTTTTGCGTAGGTTGTGTTTCTTCGGATTGGTTTTGAAGTGAGTTCTTGGTTTCTACTATTGGTTATTAGTGTTGACTTTTCTTTTCTAGGTTTCGGGAAACTTGGGCATCCCTCCCAGGATGCGATGTGACCAGTTTGTTTGCAGTTAATACATTTGTGATTGATAATTCTTTCTTTAATTGAACAGTCTCGAGTAATGTGCCTTTCGCCATACTTGAGGCATCTTGGCGAAGTAAAAAAGGTGATGCTGCGTTTTTTTGATGAGCGATGGAAAAAATTGCATCTATAGCATAGCGTTTCTTTTTTCTACCTTTCATATTGTACTATTTCAACTTTTAAGAACATGCATTGTTTAATATTGTAAATTTCTTCGCATTTTCCTTGGTGGGTAACTTCAAGCATAAAAATGGGAAGTGGTCTTTTTGTTTTAAACTGTCTCAGTTGGGCTACTTTTTCTATTTGAAATCCTTTACTTTCAATGTTCATCTTGATTTCATCGACGTCAGTTGGTGATGTTGGTAATCCTTTTAAGATAAGTTTAAGAGGCTTTTTAGATGGTGGGTAGGTTACGTAAAAGCCGATTTTATCTTCTTTCAGGTAGGAGGTGATTTCCCTGTGGCTGTCGCTACAGTTAGGAAGTAATTTTATGAAGTCGAGTGTAAGCACCTCTTCAGTATTCGTTACAATTCTATTAATTTCTTGGAGTATTAAGTTGTAATTTTGAGTTATCCTCATCATTACCGGGTGATTTTCTCTTCTTTTTCTTTGGTTGTTGGAGGGTCCGAGATTTCCGTTTCCTTAGTAAGTGCTTCGAAAGGGTTTGAGATTGGTAGAGCGAATTTTTCTTTTCTAGGTTATTTGGCTGTTTTTGTTGGATATTTGAATCCTTCTTTTTGGGAGGCTTTCATCTAGGTTCCAACGTTATGGGGTGATGTGGGGTTTTTTCTGAGTGATATAAATTAAAATAGAATTGACGTATCGCGGTGCTGTCCGTGTGGCTCTCACATTGGTTGGGGCAAAGGGTCTTATCAATTTCTTTTTCCATACCATGTTTCAATGCGAGAAATTTGGCTAGATTTTAACTGTTCTCTTCAGATTCTTTGTAATTCTTACTTAGAATTTCATCCTGTTTCATTAATTAGTAGCAATAATAATTTATTGCTTCCTTATAATTTTCTTCCATCCTGGTTCTTAAAAGACAAGCTTCCTTATTTCGGTCTTGGTCGGTGGAGTTTTCATTCTCCGTATCCATCGTTTCCGTTTCATCTTCATCCTTATCACTTTCTAGATCGTGAGGATCCCTATTAGCGATTGATTCGGCCTTTCCCTTCTTTACCCGAGCTGTTTGCTTAGTTCTGGCCATTTTTTCATCGTTTGTCAGAACGAAAATGAAGCGCGCACAGTAAGATTTCGCGTTTTTCTTAGGGAGTATCTGCGTGTATTCATCCACACACACACAGCTCTAGGTCTTAAGATAGTCTTTCGCTCCTACTTTGGAACGCTCATCTATGTCTCGAGTCGTTGATTCCAGCCAAGTTGCTACCCATCCAGCGAGGCTGATATACATTTAATTTGTAGAGGTGCCAAGTTCTCCCATTGACGTGGTGTTGCAGTTTGGAAAGGGAGGTGTCAACTCAGGTGTAACTCTCAACGGAGGCTCAAAATTAAGAGGTCTGTCGCCAATAGTCCATGTGTTGTTTCTGACATTAATAAACAATCAACCAATCAATACATTCTGATTCAAATTCAAAAATATTTAAATAACATATTTAAATTTGATTTCTATAATAATAAGAATTTTGTTTTAATTGCAATAAAAAATTTTGCATTAATCATAATTATTTGCATAATAATTTTGCATCCTTCAAACTGGTCAACACATTATTAGCAAATTCCCTGCCATTGCCAGAATGTATTAGAGATGACGCTCCAAGCAACGCGAATATGTCCACTAGGTTGTAGGCTACATCTTCAGCTTTTTTTTGACATTAGAGATTTAAGAATCACAAATTTTGTGAGATGATCTCTGTACACCATAATAAATTTGTGTTCTCCATCTAAATGAGACTGAAAGTCTATAAGAGCTACCTGACAACGGTAATTAATTGCAAAAGAAGTCAAAGATTTCAAAACAATGCCCTTTTTAATACCTTTCTATTTTTCCTAGCACAGTTCAGAAGGGTAGATGCATAGTTCAATATCATGACGTGTGACGTTTTTGTAATTAGTTTTAAGTTCTCTCAACATTCTATCACATCCTCTGTGATACCAAATGAGCTTCATGAATTAAGTGAAATAATTCTGAGTTCATTACGTAATACTGTATAGTACTGATGCTTTCTTTAACAGAATAAAGGAGTTTATTTTTGTTTTCTACAGTCATCACATCATAGCGATTCAGCTGCCATTAGTCTGTGGGTTCCTTCTTAGTAGTCAATTTGGTCATTTGTACATCATTTATCAACTTCTAGTAGGTAGTTTCGGTTAAGAATATACTATTTTTTGCAGTATTAACTCGGATTTTGGACAGTTCATTGACGAATTGTTGTTTCATGTCTATAGACCATGACTTCATCTCCAACACTACAGCTTACTCCTCCATTTTCATAGAGCACAGTAAAAAACTAATTTTTTTTGTTGAACGAATATAAGTAAAATTGCGTATTTTGACACTCCCGAACAAATACCATAGTGCAATTGACAAATTCTAAGCCACAGGCGCACATTAAAATTCGCGGGCCTTGCCACGTGATATTCGAAATGAATCGGAGATGTATTTCATACTTTGCCGGTTTCTCATTTGCATTTTACAGAATGCCAAGGCAATGTGTGAAAATATGAATCGCTTCATACATTACCAGCTAGTTTTAGGCATTATATACAATGCCTAGACATTTTAAAGAATACCGCATTTCAAACTTTGCAGGTAACATATATTAGATGAATTTCTACGGACTCAGTTTATTCGTGATATGTATTCGTATAACGTGGGGTGTCAGAATCATAATGAAGAGGACCCATTCGTTACTTATAATTGAATTGAATGGGGCTACAGAAATTATTGACGCGAGCTCGGAGGGAATCAAACCATTTTCATTGGTCCCCCGAAAATTACTCTAATTTTTATGATTGACGGATTTTACAGAGTATTCAAATTGAAATACTAATCGAGACATAAGACGCAACCAAACATTGGAAATGTTCTGTGTGTGGAATTTCGATCAGATAGAGTTGTTCTGTGTGTATATGTGAGTGCAGCTCAATACTTCAATTGATTTTGTAGAATTAATAATCTTGTCTTTTGTATCTAAGGTCGCTGATGGCTTATTACATTCGATCAGTAGTTATTATTCATATTGACTCACCAGGCCTTCTAAAGACATGATGTCTTTTAAATATACAGGTAAGCCAGTATAACATACACTTCTACATACATATAACAGAGTTTCACTCAAACATGGTTTAAGAATTAGATAAATCCCCGAGCATCGCTTTAAGTGTTAAAGAGCAAAACTCGAAATTAATCAAAGCCCCGAACAACGCAGAATGCAATAGAGATTTTAAGCTTATCAGATATTTTATTGGATCTTTTTATTACAGCGTGAAGGTCGTAATATTAGATTTTCCACATGAATTTTGAAATGAATAAGAATTTGAAATCAATTTTATTCGTAGAATATAAAATACATTTTAAAATTTCAGGTTTTTTAAAGTATTCTTAGAGTTTGTGTTTTCATAATTTATAAAAATTTCTCAGCTAAAAGCAAGTGTAATATGCTGAAGAATTAAAAGTAGCGTCAAGGGAGAGAAAGAGAGAGATAGAGATTTAAATTACTAAATATTTAATAGCATTAACTATGCAATTATGTATATTCGAACACATATAAATTCCAATAGACTTCTGGTCAACAGGGTTTGAGTGATCGTTCCCTCTAGGATCTGCCAAGGGACTTTCTCTGATCGACTTTGTACGTAGTATCCTTCATCTTTTCAAGGAGTGTAATAGCGATAGCCTAGCATCCACGGTCATGGACTCGCGGCAAGCGGTTTTCGTTGAGTCGTGGATTCAAGCTTTGACCAACCGCATAGCTGGAGTTGATGCACGTTAAATCTGTTGAATCTTGAAGTCTTCCCGTTGAGTGCGGTTTGGAAGTTAAGACAGGGAGATGCCAGCTCAGGTGTCGTCTTCGTCACTTGACCGAGGCTCAAAATTACGAGGTCCATCACCAATAGCCTTCGTATTGCTTCTAGTATAGCGTTTATAAAACAAATCAATAAATCTTATCAAAGAATACACCGAACTATCTGGAATTTCAAGTATTTGAAGAGGTTTGAGATTTATTAAACTTAGACTGTCAGAATAGTATTAGATAAAGAGAGAGCTTGACTATTTATGAATTCTGTAACATCTCTACGGTATATATATGTAACAACGATCGCTTGAATATAATTTAATGTAACCATTTCGGCATGTCATAACTTTGGAACAAAGAAGCCGACTTATAAGAGAGGAAGAAAGATGAAAATCGTTATATATACAATCTAAAACTGCACATTTATTGTGAAAAGTAGTCCATAGTACTCAAGATTGTTTAGATGAAAATTCAGAAGGAAAAAGGACCTTGGTTGTTGATACTTAGTAATGAGGACCTATAAAACATTGTTTAATACATTTTAATATATATTGCTTTGATGACGATTGACTTAATAAGCATATATTTACCCGAATTACAAAAACAAAATAGTATGTTTTTCTTTCTTGAGCTTTTCTCTCCCTTTTTTGCGCTAGTTCTTTGTTTCGTATAACATGGAATATTTTAGGAACGTGACAATTATGTTATATGGAATTTCTTGGACTTATAAATCATACTCATAAAAAGTATCTCTCTCACTCTTTCTTCTGGTCATTAGAACCACAAAATTTGTACTTTTGAACTTATTAATTTTCTTTTTCTTTCGTTTCTCTGTCGAATGGGGAAAAATTATTAGAATTCTGAATTATCTGCTAACCTTAAATTTTATTGTAGATCACAATACCTGAAATATATATTTTTTTATTATTTCTTAATTATAATTTATCAGACCTTTTTTCCCCACGCAGGATGAATTCATTCCCATTTCTTGCACTTTTAAAACACTTTCAGAAGATTTTCCGAAATTACTGATTTAGAAGTTTGTTCTATTCTAATAAATGTAATGCTTCTTGTAATGTTTCTTGCAGAACTTGTAGATAGACTTATAAATGAATATTTGTAATAAAACATTGAACAGAAAAATTGCAAGTTAACGTTTACATTACAAAGGTTTTATCAAAATTGATTTTGTACTACTGCTTAAAAAAAGATTTGCATTCGCACAGACAGTTTAGTCGAATAGAATGTGACAACTCATTGCAATTGAAAAACTACTTATTTATGAATCACTTTAATAAATTTTAAGAAAATTTTTTCAATATGGTGAAATTTTTCTTTCAAGTTATATTTGTTCACATTAATTTTTGCTCTAGATGTGTTACAGGGATAAGTATCCTCATAACATATATTTAAATAAAATGATGATCAGTAGCATATTGCCATATTGCACTAGTATTAAAACAATAATTCATTATTATAATATCTGTAGCTACAGCGTTCGTGAGAGCATTGAATTCTTATATTTCTTATTTCTCTATTGCCCGAACATCTTATACTTGAACTAACAATTCCGTTGAGTCGTGTTCACGTGGGCACAAGAGCAACTCAAGGCAACTCAAGCTTTCTAACGATAACAAAATAGGATTTTTATTTACACGTCGGGGTTCATTTCACCCATCCCTCTTACCAGTACATCTCGATCGCGTCTCTCCTAAGACGCTCCCTGACCCTCTCCTTTATAATGGAGAGGTCACTACAATTTCTTTTCGCGCCAACAAACGTTATATACTATTTGCCGAGTTGTTATCATTTCAGATGAATCTAGAAGAGTAAGTTGACTATATGTTGACTACCCACACATCTTCTCTTTCCTAAATAAAATTTTCTCCATATCTGAAGATAGATTAATCATAGTAATTTTGTTCATGTATGTTGTTACGAGAATTTCCTGGTAGTATGGGAGTGAAATCAAGTTCAATTCAAAAGATAATGACAATTGACGCTTTATTCGAAAATCTTCTGGACAACACACAGGTACTACAGCTTGGATAATAACAGTACAAACAGATACACAGCACTTGCACAATTTAGTGACACGGGTACAGGAACAAAGTACACTTTTAAGGATAGTCATAGTTATAACAGCAACGTTCAGCTCACCAGTTTACTAATTCTCACTACGGACTACCTCCGTAGTAATACTCTACACTCCCAGGGCAGGCTCCAACAAGATCCCAGCAGATACGCGCTGCTTATTCTTAAATTCACCAGGCACGTTTCACTCGAAGTGCCGACAGCTTCCAGTCGATTTCCCGATCGATCTCCGCAACACAGACTACAAAGACTGATTCTTCCACAGACTGACTGATTTGCTGCCTCTCAGACTCTCGGCGTATTTATTCCTCTTCCTGCCGGGCGTGATATAACACGAAAATTCCCGAAAAGTCTGTAACTTTCTTTCCAATCAATAATTCGCTTAGATTCCAGCACATTACATTTCTCACCAAAGTCATCAAATCACCAAATCCGTCTCCAAGTCTAAGGGTCATTAATGAAACTTCCTTTGTTGACTGATGACATTTCTGTAAATGTTTCTTTTCCTTCCCAAGAGAACCCCTGCAGAGAAGCGGCATCTCATGTTTGTAACAATATCAAATACTTGCGTGATCTATTTTATAAACTATTTGGGTTTAATGAAAATTAAACAAAAAATGGAGGTTTTAAGAGGCAGTTTATAAATTTGAGGTTTTCTTGTGTAATTGGCGTTATGCTCTTATTATTTTTTTTTAAAAAAAATTAAATAGTTTTGCATCTCTTAAGCTTTTGCAAGGAATAAATTTTAACTCCTATACTTATTATTTCATCATCAAGAATCTTTCAGTAGCCCTTTTATCAGATGTAATTATAGTCGATTTTACGAGTTTGTGCATATAATCATGAGTTTATCACTGGTTTTTTTTTATATTTAACTATGTAATTAGGAATACTGCACTAAATTAGATTAAAAAAAATTCTTCTTCGAATATTTCGTTATCCACTACGCGACACTGAAAATGCAACACTAAGAAGGAGTGACCAGAAAAGTATGTAAATTTCAGGGTGACGCATATCACCGAGTTATGCGAATGATGTGAAATGCGCAACTCTCTAAGCGTTCATTGAAGAATATATATGGGAAGAAACCTGCAAAATGTTCAATTTTCATGACTTTATTTCTGCTAGAGAATCGTTTCAGAATTTGTTCTTGTTTCAGAGGATGCGTGTAATAGCAGAGAATGGTAGGCCGTCGTCAACGGAGGCAGTTCCAGCAGACAGGCGATTTTACGATGGATATGGTGATAGGACTGAGAAGGGTAGGTTGGCTCATACGATAAATCTCAGCTGACACACAACTGGAATCGTCCACAGTGTTCTGGCAGAGGCAAAAATGGGTGGAGTAAGAAATGTGGCAAGTTTGAGGGATGCCGGTGCAGCCAGAGTGACGTCAGCACGCGTGAATTGACGCATCCCCCACAAGCGACCCCATATCGACCAGAACAATTTCCCGTTGATTGGTTGCCAGCATTGGCACTCATGGTGTCCTTTAAGAAGACTGTCATTGACCCCACAATTTGCAATCAACTGACGCCAACGTCTGCAATGGTGCCTAGCTCGAGCGATGTGGACGACGAAAGGGCACAAGATCGTATTCTCAGATGAGTCACGCTTCTGTTTCTCCAATGATAGTCGCCGCATACGAGTGGGGCGTAGACGTGGAGACAGGTCTAATCCGGCAGCAATTGTGGAATGCCCCACCACACGGCATCATGGGTTGGGGCGCAATTGCGTACGATTCCAGATCACTTATAGTTCGTATTCAAGGCACTATGACACACCAATGATACGCGGATGATGTGCTGAGGTCGGAGACAATCCCCTGCCTTCAGGGATGCCCAACGTCTTTTATGAGCCGGATAACGCCCAACCGCACACTGCTCATATCAGATAACGTGCTCTGCAAGGTGTATATGCTTCCCTGGTTACCATTTTCTCCTGATCCCACACCTATTGAATACATTTGGGATGTGATTAGACGCCATTTGCAGACCCTGCCGCGTTTAGAAGACGAACTGTGTCGAATGGTTGACAAGGAATGGAGAGCCATTCCTCAGGACACCATCCGTACTCTCATTGAATCTGTACCTAGACGTGTTATTTCGACATAGACGTGTATTTCCACTCTAGTCCTACAATCAGCAAAACTGACACTCTTCTCGCACTGTATTATATATATCATTTTGAAATAAAGATAACTTATATAATATTCTTTGCTGTCTCACTCTGTTTGCCGAGTTTCATTTTCTGGCCACTCCTTCTTGGTGTTGCATTTTCAATATCGAGTAGTGTATTTTGAGTTAGATTTTAAATTTTTAACTTTTGTACAACTTTTATACATACAAATACATGTTGTAAATGGATTTTTTGTCCGTAATGTAGACTGTTTAAATAAATAATGTATAAAATATTTGTAGATATTACTAAATTACTAAAAGTAGTATGGTGCTATGAATTATATTTTATTTTCCTGTTTTGAGTTTATCAAACAAATTGCGTATTAGAATTCGAATTTAAAATAAAAGCTTGTTTCTTAATGTTTTATTTTGCTATTATTACACTTGCAACTCTATTTTTGTATTAATTAAATCTTCTGCGTAAAGATATGATTATTGAAGTGCCTGCATAAAATAGTTTCCTATTTCAAGTTACATAAATTTTATGATTCTCAATTAAAAAACCTAAATTTATGTGAAATATGTATAATGTTTCTCCCGAAATTACCCCAATAATTTTAAATTACTCTCTGGAAAATGTATGCAAAAAATTCAAAATGCAAAAAGAGAAAGAAAGAAAAGAAAAAAAAAAAAAAAAAAAATCATCAATAAAGTAAAAAAAAACCGAATTACTAAGAAACTGCCCAGAAAATAGCTTCATAATCAGAAGATAAGATACAGCCAGTGCTAGTACTACTTGTATAGCCACTTGGCGATTTCAGTGTGAATTTCACGTTTAACAGATGACTATTATTTTTTTAAAAAACGTTAAGAGGCTATAGAAGGCGCCCCGAGAGGGATTCGTCGATAAACTTTTCTTGAAAACGAGGATATTGATGTTTGTATGGTTTCCGAGGATAGCCTAAGTTTGGATTTCATTAGAGTGATTAAGAAATCGGAATAATGAAATGCTCAGTTGATTCCGTTTGGTTTTGTATTTCACTTCATTAATATGTGATGAATTTTCTCACATCTTTCACTGGTTATACTTGAATCACAATTTTCCGAAAACCTGTAGTAATCAAGTTATACAGCCTCTGATAGTTGTATTACTTTCACTAGAGTTGCAATAACTGCATGTGAGCATTTTTTTTTTTTTTTCATATTATTTCTCAATGCATATTTTTATCTTTCATGGGTCAACACGTCACCACAGATAAAAGATTACAAGGTAATAGAGTCAAGATTATATTCACTTGGTTTTATTTCTTATTTACATTCGGCACATTCTCAAAAGAAATAAGTGTTTTTTCCCCCTTGATCTTTTTGTTTAAGTGAAGTAAAACCTGGTAGAAAAAAAATATTTATTATAGGAAAATGTGGAATGGTTACCTTCATTGGTCATAATATCTGTAAAAAAATTATTTTGTAAAATATTAAATTTAAAAATAAAAACCCATAGTGAAAATCAGAATTCTTTTAAAAACTTTAAAAAAATGAAAGATTGGATTAATAACCGCCGTTGTTACTCCATTTCTTCATTATTAAATTCTACTGCCATTGTTCCTTCTATTTAAACACGGTTAATAAATACTAGACTCCTATTGAAAGAACAGGATAAAATACTTTATTTATCACTGAAAGATAGATAAGGTTGTTCTCTTTTTAATCCCTCTTAATGCTTCTATTCTAAATTAAGATCAACTAATAAACTATTAGCTTACCCATTCACTCGTTCTGATTCATTCACTTCAACGAAACAGCAGATTCTTATCTTAATACTGTAACTAAGAGATTAATTTCAATCTAAAAGATTAACTACGAGATGTTTTAATGCAGTTTACTATTATATATCTGAGCCTGACGTTATCTTCTATCTCCCTTTATTTTCCTTTCATTTATATATCATTATTTCTAATTCAAGTAATTTAACTTCTATCTTCATTTAATTTACCAAGTCGTGTTTACATTTTGGTCGGAAAGAAATAGTAATTTTATGTATTACTGTTTAGTCCCCGAGGTAAGTGAAGAGAAAATCGTGAGTCGAAACGTCACAACATAATTTTCATTTTTTCAACTTCACAACAACCATCACAATTTCAATTTGCCAGAAGAGTGACCGTATTATCTACAGGTACATTGAAGTTCCTGATAGTAATACGACCTCTCTTTAGCTATCCCTCGCGTTGATTAAAAACTGAGTAAACGCGTATGTATACTCTTAGTATAACTGATTATCCATCATGACAAATACTGTCGTGATTGTAGACAAACATTAATTCAGGTCAAATAATTTATTTAAAATTATTTATTATTCTATTCCGAACTACGCTAAGGAAAGCTAATATAAAAAACACTAAAACAAAAATAAGAACAAATTGATTGTTGTTAAAAGATATCAATAATGTAATGAAAACAATTTTTTTTCAAAACTAAATGAATTGTCTACCTTCGATTCGAAATTAGTTACGATCCTAAATATAAGATCCCTATAATGAAAGATAACAGTGTACTAATAAACAAACCGTCTTTGTATTTTACAGTAGTAAAATTGAACGCATCATCAAACATGTGAGAAAACGATAACAAATTCGCCGTTTGTGCTTCCAAGTGAAAAAATTCATTCTTTCCTGAAGCAATTCAAATCTTTTTGTTATAAATTGAGATGGAGAATTTGAATGGGCCCAGCGAAGTATAAGCCTCACTTGACAATAGCTCAGATTTCTTTAAATAGCTTATGGTGTTTAAACGCACTTTGAACTCTTTATGTCGTAGTATTTAAATTGAACCTATTCGAATGTTTTTTAATCAAAGATAACATTACTGAGTTGTCGGGCACCATAAAAAGCGGCATTTATCAAAAAATCCATTGTTCTTTTTTTATCCGCTTGATATAACAATAATTGAAAAACAGGAAAACAATGAAAAGGACGCGCGTGGGCTTTGTCAGAGATTTCAATACATTTTCCAAATTTAGTTTCAGAAGGTAAATTAAAGAAAGAGTTTTGTATTCGAAGTATACTTATTTTCAAACTTGACCTTGACATCCGTATATCTAGTGCATGAGATGCAATTGTTTAGCGGCTCGAATTCGGAGAAATGAATAGCAAGTCTTGTTTCTCATACAATGCTTCTTTTAAAGACTTTTATTGAATTTTTTTAAAACAAAAGATAGTAATAATATAAACCGAACAAATAAATGATAAATATGCTCGTAATATTTTTGTACATTTAAAGGTGTATAAAAGCGCGGTGGTCAAAAATGGCTCTTAGTTGAGTTAAGTACGGCTCTTATTAAAAATTTAAATCCTTTTTTTTTTTCAAGAATTTTTTCACTGAATTTCATCATATCAACTAAGTTACTAATATTTTGTTTTCAGATTTTACACTATATTGATATGGGCTAACATGTTATTTTTAGAAAATGGGGTCAACAAAAATGCGTGCGTATAAAATAAAAGATACATGTTGTTAGGTTTAAAAGATTGACATTGAAATACATCATGATTATAATAATAACATTTAGTTTGTTTAAAGTATATTTACATTGCTAAGATATGTTTAATTTAATATTTCTTATCGTCTACTGTTATATTTTAATATCCGAACAGAGTATAATTGTCTACTTTAATAATTTATAGTTTGATCTTATTTTTTAATTTAATAATTGATTTTTTAAAGCAGGAGCATTTGTTTTTATACTTTTCATTGTTAATATTCAATACGTTTTCGTACTTCAAAAGGTTTTTCTTGTCAAAATAAAAGTGCATTAGGAATTTGAAGAACGTATTTCCTATTCTTGATAGTAATTGCTTCTGAGGAGCCTGGAGCTCGGAAGTATGCTTACTTTACACTAATTAATATTCATTTTGGTGAACCAGTAACAAATATTGGGAAGACGATGGCTACCCATTATGAAGACTCGAAACTTAAATCGTAGAAAGTGCTTGCTTGCAAAGATGTAGGTTTTTCATAACCCGAATAAATTCTTAAAAAATGTAAGCACATGTTAAACTGAAATTAGCAAAGCAAACTTCCTTTTATTTATCTAAGAATTTTTTCTCTGAACAATATCAAATTGACTAAGCTACTAATATTTCGTTATATAAATTATGCACTGTATTTATTATTATTATTTTTGTTTCCAGATATTTTATTCTTTTTATATTGAAAATTAGTAAAAGCGTGCTTATTTGTACGCTTTTTGCGCCATCAGTGGATTTCTGCAACACTGCACTGGCAGACGTAGAATATTTATTCAACTTTGTGGGGGGTTATGTATAAAGTGCGCCTATTAAATACCGATACAGAAGCTGTAAGACATTTTATTTTGATGTCAGTCATTACTTATTATCGCCTTCAATATACACCCTTCCTCTATCCCTACAACACTCCATGAGAATCTTCCATTTTCGAATGGAAGTCTTCTGTCAGCTCCTTAAGGACGCGCGCCGCTTTCCCTTTCACAGCTCCAACGGACTCAAATCTTGTTACGTTTAATGCATAGGAAACAGATAGAAGTCGCATGATGCAAGATTCAGGGAATAAGGAGGCTTGTTTAACACTGGGATTCTGTTCTTAGCCTTGACAGATTATACGGAATGATTTGTCCCTCCCCGATTAAGATCGTTTTTTCCTTATTTTTTCACAATCAGCAAAATCGTAAAGGTAGTAATGTTGATCAATAGTTAGATCTTCAGGAACCTAGCGAAGATACACAATCCCAAGAATATTCAAAGAAACAATCATCATTGCTAAGAGTTTTGATTTGCTCATTCGGGCTTTTTTGGCTCTCTGTGAAGATGGATTCTTCCAGTGCATGAATTAGTGCTTCATTTCAGGATCATAAGTAAAATACTACGATTCGTCATACGGTATTATCCTTTCCAATAAGTTTGGCTCATTTTCAGTGTCATTCAAAGTGTCAGTACAAACGTTTTTGAGAGCTTCTTGTTCACACGTGAGAATTTTAGGCACCATTTTAGAAAACATTTTTTTGCATATTAAAACTGTTATGTAAAATTTACTGTAGGGATTCTTTGTCAATTTCTACAGTCCCATCAATCGCATAAATTCTTGACTGACGGTCAGATCGAACCAGATTATAGACTTTTTCGATGTTGTCATCCGTTTTTGACATGGAAGGGCGACCAGGGCGTAAATCCTCCCCAACGTCTTTTCGGCCATCATGAAAATACTTAAACTACTTAAAAACACGTGCATGCGATAAACATTCATTGCCATACATTTCTTTCCCTAAATTATAATTTCCAGTAAAGGTTTTTCAAGTTTCTTGGGAAATTTCACAACAATTTGTTACTCTATTGCTACACTTGTCATTTTCCTAGCGAAACTAAAAAAGTAACTGTAATGCGAACGAAGGCTATGGCTGTACGGATTTGTTTATAGAAACGAGAGGCACTGCATTCGAAAGAGAAGACTTCACGTTGAATAGCTGTCGGCCTCTGGCGTTTGGCGTATGCGTACTTCTGTAGCAGCATCAGTTTTGTTATTTAATATCCACACCTCGTATTTCAGTGATAGTGAAGGGCTTTAATCAATTTTACGTTAAATTTCAAAAATTCATCATAAAATAAGCCCAAATTACACATTTCGTATCAATATGCTTGAAAGTTCCGAAATTACAATGGTTTAAAAAATTGGGTTCATTGTGTACGGTAAATGAGAGTTTCGAACATTTGATGATAAAAAAAAGTTCTACTCTATACTTTTCTAAGCTTTTTACGCCAAATCAAACATATTATTATAATTTTTGGATTTAAAAACAAAATTGAAAATGTTTAAAAATATAAGTCATAAAAAAAGAACGAAGAAAAGTGAATTGTAGCATACCAGAATTTTTATGTATTCCTCGTGTTATAAAATTCTAAATTCAATGTTTCGAGCAATTTCTTCCAATATTTCAAAAAAATATCCAAGGGAGAGTGTACTAATTTACAATTTTTTTAACTATATATCCTCATATCACATACTATTGAAATGCGGTGGCAAAATTATGAATCCCTTACTTGAAATAATGAAGTATGGCCCTTAAACAATTTCTTCGAAATCTCCGGAATTATTGATCTAATTTGAAGTAAAATTTTGAACATAGACTATTTAAATAATTCTCAGTTGAACTCTGTGTGGACTTCTCTCCAGGAATAAAAGCTCCAAATAACCAATAATTCGCTATGTCTTTAAAGACTCGACGTGTAGCGGAGCTGGTGCCCGTTTAATCTGTTGAGACTCCAAGATTTCCAGTAGGCGTGGTTTTGAAGTTTAGAGAGAGAGGTGCCAGTTCAGATGTCGTCCTCGTCACTTGACTGAGGCTCATAATTATGAGATTCGTCGCCAATACTTCTTTTGTTGCTTTAAGTGCGAGGTTTATAATAATTTAATCAATCCAATCCTGTTATATATGTCATTGGGAGAAGTGTTAGGAATAGGAAATGAAAATGAGGTATCTCGCTATAGAATTGTTTATTAATCGTTTTTCCTTTTTCTCAGAAGTACCTGAATATGACATCCTTCCATTCCAAAAATTCCTACGCGTTGCGATGTTCGGTATTTTCCCCCTTAAGTCTAATTGGAATTTTGATCTCAATGATCCCTTCGGCTCTTTGTGAAATATAACTCTCTCCAGAATCCTTCTGAATCACTCAGAGATATATGAGATGAATTTGAATTTTCACACAAACATATATAATTATCTTCATAATTCACGATTTAAATATTGAAGGAAATATTTACTCTGTTCAAAACCAAATAAAAATAAACCTTGAGGTTATGTAACATTTGATTGAATGAATTTATCTTACTTAAGCATTAATAAATCAATAACGCTTGAATGGATATTCTGATGAACATATTTCTTATCCTTAAAGATACTTAATTGAAATCTCTCAAATGTATATTGTTATCCTTATTTGATTAAAAGAAAGTGGGTTCAAGAGAGTAAAAAATATCCATATTTACGGGGAAAGGAGAGAAATGAACTCAGAATACGTTGGGTCCTTTCCAAATTTAATGTCATGCATGGATAAATTGCCTTGTTCTGCAGATATTTTATGTTGTGCTAACCTTCAAGTACAGTTTACTCAAAAGCTTATTTTGTAAAACAGAGTCTTTGTATACGATGTGTTGCGAGTTTGGGCCATGTGATACCAGAAATCATCATATAGCGGGAATTATGCATAATACAAGGGCGATTCAAAGATACCCGAGGTTATAAATAAGCAATGTAATGTTAGGAATGAAAAATGGGAACGATGTACTCTACTGTAGTATTGACTAATGATCGTTTTTCCTTTACCCAAACAAGTGAATATGCCGCTTTTCGCATCCTAAAAAATCGTCGCTATAATTATTTTCGGGCGAGGGGACCGTCTAAATCTTTTATAGACCGTATTCACCGGAAGTAAACTATTGTTTGGTTTCTTGTTTGGTTTCCGATGAATTATGAGAAATCCCTGTTTCATCAACGGTAACAATTAGAAGCGGAAGCCATCACATTTTGATTAGGACCCAAATAAAAACTAACCAATAAATCAGTATCAAATTTGCTGAGATCGTTTAACAGATAGCAGCATACAATGGTAAAACAAACTTGCATTAGCAACACAATGTCGTCAAAAACATATATTTTTTGAACCACCCTCGTACCTTATAAAATGTTTCTAGCATTGCTGAGTCTGATAAACATAAATCCCTTTCTAAAATGTACAAGAATACTTTTGCAACAATTCGAATAATGATGATGCAGCATTTCGATTCATAAAGATCAGCATTGCTATTCGCTATAATATAGCGATAACGATAATGAATGTTAATTAATATCACAGTGAAAATTGATTTGGCATATTTTTATGTACTTAAATTTAAAGCGGAGCTCAAAGAACATTATTATTTAGATTTTATCTACCCTTATATATCTTTAGCACTGTAAAAATGATAACATTGAGGAAGAGACACATATGAAACCTCTCATTGGTTAAATGAGGCAGGTTTCTCGTATTATGGATGGTGAGAAAATAAAGTTTCTTTTCCAGATCATTTCGGATATTAATGATTCAAATGCTAATTTTTTTTTTATCTCATGTACCTGAACTAATATATTTTTAAGAGCAATCAAATGTATACGAGATAATGAAAGAAACAAAGTTTCCTTCTGATTATTTCTTCCTGACCATTGAAGATGTTTTATATTCTTTTTAGTGCTTTCATGTGTGAGCTTTCAGATCTCTAAAAAGTTTTAAAACTATTTTCAATGATCTAATGAAAAAGAAAGTACCTAATTTCCGTTCTTTTAAACAAGGGTCATGCATATGTAAAAAAATCGATAGGTCGTATATTGGATTTCTGTACAGTTATCCTAAAGTATAAAAAGTTTTACTTTCAAAATAAAATTCTTAAATTACTTTCATTTGAACATTCATTTCATTTACATTCTTTATGCATTTGAACAAATTTCATATCAAAATAACGATCAAGCTATACATGGATGCTTTTCCATTATAGAAAACTTCTTCATTGATGCATGCTAGGAAGCGCAAATGATTGCAAAATCACAATTTAGTGGACATTACAAATTTCGCATCGCAAGAAAAGCAAAAGCATATTTATGTGATTGCCAGCAAGGGTACATAATAACTGTTGGCTCGAGAGTAGAATAACTGGTACTTTTTAGCGATTTCTCACCTCCAACTCGTTCCAGTGCATTTCGCATTCACACCAAATGAATCTAAATCAAGAAAATTTGACTGATTTATATTAGGCTTAATGCTTCAAAATTCAAATAGACCTAAACTCAGTTCCCGCCTTAGCACCATTCGAATTCGGTTCAAACCACCCTTGATTTAAGCTGTAACGTATTTCCTTCATTATTTAACTCTACAAACATCTTAAAGTCTAATTAAATAGTCAATAAGTTCAAAACTCCATGAGAAGATACACAAGAGAAAGACAATACAGTTAATTAGTTATTAACATAGAATCTTCAAGATCACTCTCTCTCTTTCGATTCCCTCTTAACTCAGTTAATCCTAGCTTGCATTCAAATAATACAGTCTTAGCTTACTAAATTACTCATTCCGATTCAAGCATTTCTTGATCATAACAGATTCAACCCTATTATTTTGATATGAATCATTTTCAACATAAGCGATTAATTACTATGATTCACTTTAATCTAAATATCAATCATCTAGTTATTATTCTGCTTCTTATTCTTTCTTTTTTTGTTCACTTCTGTTTCGCTTATAAATCCCTATCCTTAATTCAATTTACAGCACTTCTAATCTTCACCTAATTTATTCCATCAATTTTCTTTTTGATTGGGAAGAAATTTTAATTGTATTCAATTCAATTTGCCAAAATGTCCCCAAGGTAAATGAAGAGAAACCCGCGAATAGCCCAGCATCACAGAGTTCCTGCGTGATTCGGTAGGTCAGAATTCCTCCCTTCGGTCATGAATTAAAGCCAGACTTCGAGATGTATTCGGAACTTTTAATTTACATCATTTTTTTAACCGTCATTTAATTTTTTATATAATTTAAGGGTCGTATGATTTTAATCTCGTAAAAATTTTGATTTTATGTAAAAAATATTTTTTTCGCCTAAGCTTTCCTGAATAAAACAAACTCCAAGAAAATATCTCATTTATTACTAGATATATGATTAAAATATACAGGTTTACTTATATAAACTCTATAAAAAAAGGTTTAAAGTTCGGTTTCGAATAAAATGTGTTTTTTCACCATTTTGTAGAATATATCATATAAACTATTGCAGACAATCTCGCGCAAATAACACTCAAGAACATTATTGTATTATTTTATATAATATTGAAAGTAAAACTATTTTGTTTTCGTATATAATTTGATACGGTAATTAGCGGTAGATTCATATTACAATATGAATTTTTTAATTACAATTGTAGCAAGACTTTTAAAAAAAACTCAAAACAACTCTAAATGTGAATGATTGTGAATATATTATATTTTTAGTTTAATTATAATCTTAAAATTTGTATTATGAAACAAAAATTGCATTTCCTAAAGCAAAAACTTATTAATGATTTTACGCAAATCGATATACCTATAAATGATATCAAAATGCTTCATTATTAAGCACAGTTCTATAAATAATTAAAAAATTTCATGTATATTAAAATTAACTTATGGGAGTAAAGAAGATAAATTATCACAAACAAAAAAATATTTTTTTTGTATTGAAATTTATTTGTCGATTTCTTTTGTGAATCCACGACCTATACTTTTCTATTTACGCCGTTGCGTTCTACAAATAACACAGCATTAATTATAACGACGTCCGTGCTGGGAGTTCAAAAGCTACTGATAGCAGAAAAGTTGATTCGAATTGACTTGACCGG
Source organism: Nephila pilipes (assembly GCA_019974015.1). Taxonomy (NCBI): domain Eukaryota; kingdom Metazoa; phylum Arthropoda; class Arachnida; order Araneae; family Nephilidae; genus Nephila; species Nephila pilipes. The sequence goes on along the minus strand of BMAW01019557.1, from coordinate 407,851 downwards.
TGATAAAGCGAGTCCATACGAATAAAATCCTCTATTATTCCGATTGCTTCTGGATGAAATTCGTTTGGTGTGAAGGGAGTATATCGAATCTTTAAAAATTAATCTCTCTTTCCAATTACCGATGTAAACCTCGTAGGAGAAAACTCCTTGCGACTTTTCTCATGTCGGTTTTCAAATAGAAGACGATTTAGGTTAATTATCAGAGTCAATGTAATACAATCTCAAAAATATATAATAATTTATAATTTAATATAATTAAACAAAATTAATTGAATATATCGATTCAAATTACATACACTTTTAGAATCGTTGGAGAATGATAATTTTTTTTATTTCATGCTACTTAAATAATTTCCTCTTAACTAGCATGCCAAGGTAGATTATTAAGTAGGGAAATATCAAATTGGTTTGATGCAACCGTGATTGGCTTATTAGTGTAGCACTAGAGGTATTAAGAAGACTACTAGTGATGACCATCATAGTTGTGAACCACTGTCAGATGACGCAGCTATGCAGGAAGCGGAATACTCTTGAATTTGGAAAAAGGGAAACCGACCAATGGACACTACCACAGTGAAGTTACTCATTCCTAATAGTCCACAACTCATTCCTAACACGCGTATGTTTGAATCGCCCTTGTAACATGCATAATTCCAGCTATAGGATGATTTCTGGTATCCCAAGACCCGATCACGCAACACATCGTACACAAAGACTATATTTTACTAAATAAGCTCTTCGGATTAAAATAAACAGTATTTTAAGGTTAGTACAACAAAATTTTTTCGCAAAACAATAAAATTTATCTATGCATGATATTAAGTTTGGGAAGGACCGAATATGTTGTGAGTTCATTTCTCCCCTTCCCTCGTAAATGTGAATACTTTTATTAACTCTCTTGAACCCACTTTCTTTTAATCAAATAAGGATAGCAATATACATTTGAGAGATTCAATTAAGTATCCTGAAAGATAAGAAATATGTTCATCAGAATATCCGTTCAAGCGTTATTGATTGATTAATGCTTAAGTAAGATAAATTCAATCAATCAAATGTTACATAACCTCAAGGCTTATTTTAATTTGGTTTTGAACAGAGTAAATATTTCCTTCAATATTTGAATCGTGAATTATGAAGATAATTATATATGTTTGAAAATTCAAATGGATCTCATATATCTCTGAGTGATTCAGATGAATTTCGGAAATAGTTATGTTTCACAAAGAGCGGAAATGATCATTGAGATCGAAATTGCAATTAGACTTAAGGGGAAAAATACCGAACATCGCAACACGTACTTAACAAACGCTTTCAACGGAAGCAACCTACTTCAGGTACAAAAAAGAAACGAGTTTTCATTGATGATATTTTAAAAAAAAAACTTCATAAGAAAGTAAGTTAAATTAGAACAAAGTTGCGTTCTTTTTTTTTTCTTCATTCGAACAAGGAAAGACAATTGTGTGCCCAGAGCAAACAGGAAGTGAATTACTTCTGTTATGATGGATTGATGAGAAAATGTCACGCACATTTTGAAACTAAGCAGAAAAAATGGAAATAATTGTCATTTTCAAAGATAATTGTAATAAACGGTTGATAAGTAATCAGAAATAAATAGATCCTACACTATGTTTCAACTATAATTTTATTTTTTTAAAAAATGATTAAACACCATAAAAATGTTCTTAAAAATACTTTGACCAGCTAAATTCTAAGCAGAAATTAATGATTCAGTTAATACTAAACTGAAAAATCATCTTGTGAAATGGGTGGGGAAATGAATGAAAATAAAGGTTTAGGGAGGAAAAAACAAATTTGGCTACGTTTCGCAAAAAAAAAAAAAAAAAAAAAAATGTTTTGGTATGTGGGAGGGTTTAAAAAATGGAAAATTGATAAAGAGGTGTGGGGGGGGGGGAACAAGACGAAGACGAGATTGACAAGAAGTAGCATCGAAATTAGGGATGAAATCCGGGAGGCGCATCACTCGTGTTTACCAGTGAGAGTAAAACTCACAGAAAAGAGAAGATCACTAGGTTTCACCTGGGTCATGATTTCCTTATTTGTCTAAAAGAGATAATCCCTTGAAGGTATTTTATGAACTGGAATAATTTGTTCAATATACGAAGATATATAGCAAAATTTCTCTAAGAAATAACTAAGATATCTTGATAATTGATCATCGTGTATATAATGTTATAAATTACAGCATATAATGGTGATTTGTTTGGTTTCAATAAGCAGTAGATTGAAGTAACACGCAATATCATAAAGTTTTCATTATTATCCTGGATATCTTTAGGTTTAAATTATTACTGAAAATAATCGAAATAGAAATTTAATATTCTTTAGCCTTTTCTACATAGTCACCATCCAGAGTAATGCATTTCTCCCAATGTTTCTTGATCTTTCGAAGGCCGTCACTAAGAACTCAGCAAATGGAACATCTTCTTTTTACTGTGGATTTCTTCAATTTACAGTTTCCTGAAATCAAACAAAGCACCAATAGAATATTGTCTATATAAGGATTAGTTAATACGCAAAATACATTTTATACAGATATCTCAATTAGTAATAATTAAAATTTTACGATACTCTTTCGTACAGAAGTTTAGAACTATACCTATTTTATTGTCCTTTATTTATGACACAACTTAAGTGAAGACACGATACGAGTATATTAATGATATTAACATAGAAAAATCCTATAACAGCAACATTCAGAATTATTATATTATCTATTTTTTCTCATTATTTAATCATCATTCTGACAACAAAATTGGCGAGATTTTCAAGGCCATAGCTTTTTGTATTTGTGGCTGATTTTCTAAATTATAATTGTACCTTGAAAGTTACATATATACTCTATGTCAATGGCTCCTAACTGGGTAGGTATCGTTCACCGGTGAGAGTTGAACATATACAATAAGACGTTATTGGACAGAGACAAATTTAAGAGGAGCCGCCTCCGGACAATATTCACAAGATCGGACTGAAAAGCATCCTTAATACGAAACTTCATTGAACACGTGTTCCAAAAAATAGTTCTAAATGTTTTTAAGCAACATCAGACCGTATTAAAAGGGAGTATTGGTACTTTATAGCTTTATTTACCAATACCTATTTGACTAGTACATGAACGAGTCGCACCGGGTACAGTATACCACACGGAGCACCACAGTGTATGTGCGTATACTTCGATTTGATCAACGAAGCAAAGATTTAAAAGTTTTGACAGGTCATGACAAGATTAAGGCTCCCCCCAGTACGTCACCACGAATTTCCGAGCAAAATGTTAATCCTATGGAGTTCCTTATTTTTCTTCTCTAGGCTAAATTATTGCTTTTGATTGCATGGCATAAAATTCATTCGAAAAAGTGGGAAAAACTGAATCTTTTCTGCGTGATTCCTTTCTTTTTCTGATTTTCGGAAGAACTCTTAAATATTTATTAAAGATCTGAAAATCACCACTACATTATTGATTTTAAGAACGGGAGTCGGGTTTTTTTTTTTTTTTTTTCCCTTTAAAGGGGCAGGTGAGATTTTTTTTTCTTCGAGATGCGAGCAGTAGACCAAAAAAAAAAGTTTGGATCTGATGTTCTATGTAATGCTCTATTCACTTCTCAAGTTACTCTCCATATCTTTATAAGCATTTCATGTGATTAGTTGTGTAAACCCGTGAAATGACGCCTCGCTGGCTCAACCCCATCTCTCCAAGAGCATTGCTACTTTCTCCAATGTGAACACGTCAACGACCTCTGGGAACAAAGAAAACAAGTTGAAGAAACTTATTGTTTTCAGATGTAACAAAAATTTAAAAAGCGGTTAAAAAATTGAAAAAAAAAATACTATAGTAATGAAGGCATTATTTTTTATTTAAAAGTATCATGATCTGTTGCTCATTAATGCTATAAAATTAGGTGGGGAAAAAGTCTCTCAACATCATTTATATTGCCCTGCATAACTGGGCATTATCTAATTGAAAATGACTTAAATAACGCTATCTGATGTATGCCACCCTAATCCAATTTCAATTTGTAACACAGATTGGGATAATGTTAAATGTTAGGTTTTCGATGTTCAATTTAAACTATTCGAGTACTTATTTTTGGTAATTGCAGATCGCACTTACAATGGATTCAATTCACGATGGTCACGTGACATATGCAATCACGTGTTTTCCATTGAAGTCATAGCTTGTACTTGTACTCGTGTGAATTCTGTTTACGATTTCATATATAATATTTGACGATGATGTGCTAATATAAAATTTTCCCAACGTTTTTTTCGAAACAAAAAAAAGTAACATTTATTTTGCACTGATTGATTTATTATTTGAGGTTATGAGATATGGAGCAACAACGGATATTATCACCTTTATTTTGTTTTTTTTTATACAACTAAAGTACTTTGAAATAAAGTACATTTGTTAAACTTGTGTGCGTTAATATTTTAAATGAGTATAGATTCTTAAATAAAATTTATATAAAGCAGAAATTAGAAACAATGATCGCATTAAATGATGAAATAATTAAGAGGTACAACACTGATGTCAGTTTTGAACTGACTGGAAACCCGTGATTTCATGTCATAAGAATTAAGTCCATTCTAACATGTTTTACGCATGAATAAAAAATTTTGTATTGTGAAAAGAAAAATAACTTAAAGCTTAATAAATAAATACAAAAAAAAAAAAAAAACCCGAGGAAAAACTTAGGCATAAAATAAAATGAATGATAATCAAATTCCATATCCTTTACTTTTTTGGGACTGAGTGGATTCAATAAGTAAAACTATCAATAGATAGTGCGTCACTACCCAAAGGATCAAAACAAAACTTGAGTTGTCAAGCGGTTGGTCTTCCAATGAATATTATATTGGTAATAGAGAAAATATGCTAATTTTCTTACATGACTTATATATATATAATATCTTTATAATGAGAATGATAATCATTCATACTGGATGAAAGTAGTATAGTTAAAATGTCAATTTTAGATGTCTGTAAAACGAAATAAAAACATCGATGAAACTTTCAACATTTAGATGCCGAATTTTTTTAAAATATCACTAACAGTTTTGAGAATATTAAGTTTCACTAAGTAAAAGGTGTATTAAGTTTACCAATAAAAGGATTAAAAAGTTTAAGAAATATTTTTAAGGAGTATCCTCAAATTTTACAGTTACAAATACTTCAAATGCATCTTCCTATTTTAAAATTTAACAATGTATGAAACTTTAGGTCAAGTGTTTTGATATCTCGATTTCCTCTATCTTTTTAAAAATTAAAAAGGAATAAATAAAAAATAATATAAATAAAAAATAATATAAATAAACAAATAAAAACAAAAATAATAAAAATAATTAAATAAATAAAAATAATTATAATAATTAAATAAATAAAAATAAATTAATTAATTGAGTCAAAATTATTTATGTTAAAATAATTGAAAAATCATAATCACGATTCTAAATTAAAGAAGAGAATATTTATTACATTACTTGTTCATCAGTTAAGGATATTTTGCAATTTTAAATCATTATTTTAGTTATGGGACTTTTTCTAGAGAAAATTAAAATTAATTTAATTCACTTTTAAATATTTCAAAATATTCATTATTTTTTAATAGTTTTTAGGTATTTTTTTCTTGAACAAGAAATCTCGGAATCAACTGTAACTCAGATTCCTTCTATATATCCATACGATGAATAGAAGGAAACTGAATGATACTCGTAAATGTTTGCAATAACACTTTTTTTGGAATGTAGAGAAGGATTATCCTATAATTAATCTAATTAACAGAAAAATCCCATAATTTTTATGGTAGGATTAATTAATTAAAATAAACAGAAAAATTTAACAGAAAAATCCTATAATTTTATCTAACAAATCTTTTTATGAGCTTATACTTTCATATTCATATTATTCTCAAATTACCTTAAGAAATGTTTTTAAAAAAAATTTAGGTCTTTAAAATGGCATTTTCTTATAATTTTTTAAGACACTGGTATCTAGATCCTGCTTATTAATATACTTTAATATTTAGTTTTAATTCGCTTGTGTTTCTTTAGAAATCAAAGCGGAAAAAATAATATTATGTATAACATCAAATTTATTAACATATTTTTTTAAAAAAATCCTGACAATTACGCTGCTTGTTCAAGTTCATTTCATTTATTTTTAAAAAATATTACAATTCTCTGTAAAGTAATAATTAAATATTTTATTATACAAATTATTGTACAGTACATATAATCTTTCTCTTTTTTACTTGGTATCTTTAATCTCCCTTACAATTTGAGTAAAATACAAAGACGGTCATATCCTCCCATTTTACTTCATAGGAATTTTTTTCTTTGTTCAAGAAAAGTTTTCTCATTTATTTCATATTACTTAACTTATGAAGTAAATGATCTTAAATTATTAATTTTCAACTTGTTATAGGACATTAAATGAAGCTTTTTTTTTATTTTTATTTTAAAGAACTTAAAAGCTATTGTTATGGGGACAGTGAAATGAAAGGGGGATTTGATTGATTGTTTATTAAGGTTGACTTTGAACGAAGTGTTTATTAAGGTTGCACTTTGAACAAAGTGTTTATTAAGGTTGCAGTAAAATATCGCAGCAAGAGTTGAACAACTTATGGGGATTTTAGAAATATTCTAAATTTTAGAAATGACCTTCATGAAATCATAGGAGTTGGTATTATAATTTTAAATTAAATTTCGAAAGATAATTTTTCTACTCAGAAGTTTTGCAGTTTTTATATTAATGACAAAAATAATAAAAAAGATCAATCAAAAATGCATATTTTAAAACAGTTATATCTAAGTTCAGAAACTTAATTCGTTCAGAGCAATTTTTCTCATTAAAATTAAGGAAAATAAAATCAATTCATTCAATACCTGAACAAATTACTTTTATGAGTGTAGTAAAAAATACATATATAAATAACTGAAAACAGACTTTATTAGGAAGAAATAAGACAGAAATAAACACCTGATAATTGTTTTGTATTACATTGTAGCTTTCTAGTGGAAAATATTGCTGGAACAAAGAATTGATTGCTGAAAATGGGAGAACTATAGGTTTTATTATTTCAAATGAAAGTCTATTTTCATAAGAAATACTGGACAAATCTGATTTGGGTGGTTTTTTTCTGTATCTCTGTATTTTTTTCTGTTTTTCTGTATCGATGCAGAGAAATTTGTTTTTGTGCTTTTCAACAGAATTTTTCATATGTGGGACATCACATTCTAAAGTAATCAAGCAGAAAAATTATTCATTTCACTCTTTCGAATGTCATTTGTTCTAAGCTATTCAAATCAATAATCTATATTTAGATGAAAATTAAGAAACTCCATAGGCTTAACATTAGACTCGGAAATTCGTGGTAGTGTGTCAACGGAAGCCTTAAGCTATACCCGAAAAGGAACAACTGAGATTTGCATGTGGAGTGTTAGCAAATTGAAGCATAGTTTGTGAACCGAAGCAGGATTTGTCAGAAATTCTTTCTTGTAAACGAATTTAATCGTGAACAAAGTCGTTAGTAAATCGAGGTATGGTTGTATTACATAACAAATAACGTGTCATTTTTCAACTAACACTTTGGGTAATTTAATACGATATTGTTTGAGCTAAAAGTGTTTCCCAATGAATGAGATTATATATAGAATTATTGATGCGTAGTGAATAAGATTGAGTAATAGGAATTACACGAAGCAAAGAATTTAAGGCTCATGTCTACCGGTCATGTTGATTTCATAAATGTAATGTTAATCCAGTGAAATTTCTACTACTGACAACAAATCTACCCTATTTTAATATAGTGAAGAACGAAAAATAACAAAGCTTTCAGTGGAATTACATTTTCCCTCCGATTCTTAAAATTATTTTTACTCCTACTTTAATTACTCGTTTGTGTATTTTCCTATTTTTAAAAAATATTCTAAAATATATTCAAAAATCGGAAAGAAAATGTAATTCTGTAGAAAGCTCCATTATGTTTTGCTCTTTCGTTTGCTTTTTTTGCATTGAAATAGATAAAATAGAATAGATTTGAGAATGGTAGTAGAAATTCCATAGGATTAATAATAGCTTTATGAAATAAAAATGGTCGATAGATGATAGCCTTAATATTGAAATTAATGTTGGAGAGAGAAAGTGAGTTGAAGCTATAAACGAAGGAATAGTATCTGTATTGACAAGTAAAAGGAGTAATCAGATCATAACCAAGAAAGATCTGAATAGGTCAGGGGATCGGACCCTCACCGCTGTTAAGTCTACTAAGAACTTGAACCCGACTGGTCTGCATCAGATAAGTAATTCTTAGAATATTAATTTTCCGAATCAGAGATGTGTAGGGAACTTTCTCTACAGATATGGTAAACAAGGAATTAATTTTTAAATATTCATAGATCTGAATAAAATAAATTGATTATCATTATTGTAAGACTTTCTATTCATTTGACTATTGATTCGTGACTATTTTAAATATCAACTTGTAACAATATCCTATTTCCCGGTCATCTATCATCTTAAAGAGAGTTAATCGCTAGATCTAAATTTCACTTAAGTTCTAGCCCAGGCTAATTAATTATAACAGTCAATTATATCCAAAATACCTTTATTTACTCCTGAAATATGGGAGATTCTCTTTACAGTTAATATTTTATCCTCAAGTACTAACAACTTCTATAATCTGTCAAAGAATTCTCTTACCGTAATAATATGCGAATACCTCTCGGGATCGATCTGACAGCGTCGAGTCCAAATCTCACCAAATTTGCTAAGCAAGTCAGAATACTAACGCACACATCACAGCAACAATCTTATTATTACCATAACTTTCATTATTTCAAATAAATTCTCTGTAGCCATTATAAGACTTGATAATGTCTATTCACTCGACTTCCGAAGTTTACTTAATTTGGTTCACGTTCCATTTGATTGTGAAATAGCTGGTAATAATAAACTAGAAGTAGCTTTTAATTGAAATATAAAATCAGTAATAAACCCCAAATATTAGTTGAAGGGAAATAAATTGCGAGAAGTCCATATTATAGACTATTAATGGCAATCCAAGTGAAGGAAATAATTTTGGGACGTCATAAACACGAGGTTTTTATTATAAGACATTAGAATGACTTAAAACGCCATAGAATGATGCAGATGTGAAATGTTAATAAAACAATTTGAATTTCACAATAATGTTTCCCTAAATTCCGATTTACCAAGCCAATATATAAATATATTAAAAAAGCGGCATCATTTAACGAGACGATTCTTCGAACATCAGAATATTTTATATTTTAAATTGAGGAATGAAATTCTGGTTAATTATCTTTTAACAACATTTCTTTGAAAGTGACGCGCAAGCCGCACACACACACATTGAAAATTTGTTACTATTCTTAGATTTGGTACAAGTTGTTATTTTAAATAACTGTTGAATGTTTTTTTTTTTCTAATGATTATGAAAATACGTAGAGAAAGTAGAAATTGGTGGAAATGATAAATGTTGTTTGTAGGAAATAGATCCCATAATATTACAAAATCGATGTGAGACTTAATTTCTTAAGCAAAGAAACTAATTTCGCATGTTTTTAAAAATGTAACATCTTTGTTACCAATCAACAAGGAAGAAAGTTATCTGTTTTACATAAAGCCATATTTTGTTTTGAAGACACTCTTTTGAAGTGAAAATAGAATTTGCGAAATATAATAGCTAATGAATATCAGTAAAACGGAGGATATAACAAACAACATTATCTACATTCTTAATATAAAGCTATTAAAAGAATATAATAATAAAATATTCTACTCCCAATCAAATCATGAAATATTATTGACTCAATTTTATTCTGATAGGAAAACCGTTTGACCTGAAAAACGTCCGTTAAACTCGATTTAAAATAAGTCATTTCACACTTATAAATATAGCTCCTAAATTCAATTTTAACACTTCGAATTCATCTTACTTTTAACTCTGTTTCTAAACACAACAAACCCACTTTTACAATTTTAAACGTAATGAGAAAAAAAAATGTCCTCTTTATCATTTTTAACATTGTTTACCATCAGCATCGAAGTGATAAAATACAATAAACCTTCTCTTATTTATACTTCGAGCGCTAACCTGAGAATTGTTTTTCTTTCACTGAAACAGGTGGTCTAATTTTAACCAAACGATATCAACAAGTCTTCTTAAAATCGAGGTGGTTGGCGGCAGGGGAGTAGTAAAAATAGGAAACGCCGACTGACAGGCTGACACACTAACAGTGTATTCACCTGGGAGAAAAAAAAAACCAGTTACATCTTGTTGGACACTTTCACTTCTGCCGAGTTGAAAAATACTTCCTCTTCTAATAGGTTCAGGTCTTTATATTTTGCACATCATTACATGGATGGATAAGCAGTAGCCTGAAAGATTGATTTCTATTTTTCCCATCTGAGATGCATTCGAAAATGAGAGTTGTGATAATGGAAAAAAAGATTTTTTTTTTGTTTTGAAAAAGAAAGGAAATTAAAAAAAATTTATGCAAAGAATCTTGTTTTGTTTTATATATTCTTATGTTATTAGGTTTCTTTTTTAACATTCTACAAATTTGTGGAATTCTTATTCATAAATAAGATTTTTTAAACATTGATTTTATAAGCACTATAAAACAGTATTACCGATTTTGAACTTCTGTAAAACACAGGAATATGATAGTCTCCAAAATTTTCAAAATTTTTAAGAATTTCCTCTTTTTTGAAATTTTCATACTACACACATTTTTTTCATTACTTGTATGAACTCTTGTTAACAAAGTTTCAAGACGTAAATTATTTAATTTATATATGTTTCAGACTTATAAAAAGAGCATCAATTTCGTGTTTAAGTTTTTTTGACTTTTCAAAGGTATTTTTTTTCTTTCAAAACTGGCTTAAATGATAGACCCTGTTGTATTGCTATATGAATTAAATGAAAATTATTTTTTAGATTTTTGATACACAAAATATTATTATAAATATCTATCCCTCCTTAGTTTTTTCCTCTTTATTTTAATGCGCAATTATTTCATCTTAAAAATAAACAAATCACAATTATTTCATTTTTCATCTCAATTTTCAATTAATAATTAACTGCAAAATTTCTCCTTTCCCTATTTCGTAATTTCTGTAAATAATACGACTATTACAGGCTTCTAAAAGTCATGCTCTCATATACGTCTCTTTCAATGAATTTTAAATATACATCTGGGCAGCATTGATAATTTATAACAATTTCATGTTGCTTTTTTATTTTATCTCAAGATGAATTTTCACTTTGTAACAAATAAGTTATAAAGTTAATAAGCATGAAAAAGTATTAGAAATATTCAAGGTTTTACAGAAAATCATATGCTCTAAATTAAGTTTGTCGTGGATCATTAATTTCACAAAATCCTTACAAATTCCATAATTTCTTTTTCAAGAAAAAAATATTCTTCCCTTTTTTGAATTTAATGACTCAAAAAATAGTTGGATTAAATTTATTTAGTAAATTCATTAAATCTAATTATTTTGCATTTATTCCAAATAGTATTCATCTCTTCGTAACATTTATCAAGTTAATAATTTAACAATTTTATTTAAAAAAATAAATCGTTAGTGTATGAAAAGAACATATGCAAACAAGAGGTTTAGGAATATTTTTATTAGGAAGAACTTACACATTTAAATTACTTTCTTTTGCATTTTTGTTTCGAAAAACCTGGCAATTGCTTATGTGAATATCATATGAGCTTACTTTTGGGGAATAATTTTGATAACAGATTACAGGGTGAGAAAATTAGAGAAAAGTTAAATATTTATCACTTTAAAAAGGGGAAAAAATCTTACATATTAATTTTATCAACGAAAGTAAAATGTCTTAGCATTTTGTGGTGGGTCATTGATTTTATTTTTGGGAACACTGTAATATTATAACAAATGACCAACAAAGTAATAATTTTGGATTTCTCCAATAAATCAAGTTTTTGCAACGTAAGATATTATTGTAATGAAAAGAGTATTATATTAGAATCAACGTTTGGAAATCACCAGTCATTATTTAATTTTCTGCTGTTGTCATAAACGGTTTGTTTAAATATCGTTGCGTCCTGCATATTATTAAATGACTTAGCTTAGTAATATTTAATAAATGTTATCGTTTTCCTGCCACAAAGTATTTTCAAACACCCATAATCATTCTGACTTAGATTTATCTCTCCCTTTTATCGCATAATTCTTCAGACGATTATCAAATGAAAAAAAAAAAAAAAACTTTTGTAAAGTCTAATACCGTAGTGATTAACAAAATTGTTTCAGCAAAAAAAAATTTCAAATTTCCTTTAAAGTTCATTATAAGTTCTGAAAGGCATCTATTTTCTTTGATTTAGGTGATAAAAAAAAAGATTCAGATTCTATTTTTTTGTGTTTAGTTACAAGGTTCGATAAGCAGTTGTTTAGTAATCGATTTTCATTTCTTTTTGTTGAAACTCCTTTGAAAATCGAAAGTGCGACGCAGCAAATAAACTGAAAATTTTGTAGATAAAAAAAGAGATAAAATATAAGAATGAAAACACTTCAACACATAAATTTTCTTCCTATAATTCACCATTTAGTTTTTCTTCATTAGTGCGTATTTACGGGAGTGTACAAAAAGTGCGTATGTGTGCGAACGAAGAGAAAAAGAATTTAACATATACAAACATTTTTTGCAACGGCAAAATCTAAAATATGAAATTTTTATCAAGTTTTATATGTTCGATAATATAATACGGTTTTATTAAAATAAATTTCAAATCTTGGCGCATATACTATTCACACATGCGTAACATATATTGTATTGTGTTAAATAAATCTAAAAACATTTAAAAAAAATTTGCAAATAACTGTGAAAAGATTAAATAACATCGACAAATTAATCATCCCATTTACAAAAAAAAAAAAAAAAAAATTGCATTTCTGGCACACAAAAAGGTCCTTTCTGTTGTGAGATTTACAGTCTCTCATACAATAAAAAAGTGCGGTTGCATCCTATGCGATTATTGCTAAGCGATTTTTCTCTGTTTTTGACCCTCTTTCTTCTCAACAAAAAAAAAATTATTTTATGTTTTTCTTCTTTCTTCAACTTTATATCTAGATCGCATAAATGCATTTGAAAGAATTATTTACTTGATTATCAGTAAATTAAAAGTGTTGAGTGTGTGTGTATCTTGGTTAAAAATGGGCTAATGAACCAAATAACATTCTTGCAATAGAATTCATGAAAAAAAATAATTAAAAGAGATGAAATTAAATATTTATATGGGTAAAATATTTCAGGATAAATATGTAAATCCATTATATTATGAAAAATTGCCACCGCTGAAAAATATTCTTTCATTCTTTCTCCATGTATCTGAGTCTTAAAAAAGGCCATTTCTACATATTATTTGACAAGAATAATAGATAAGCTATACATTATTTTACAGGAGCATATTATGCAACATTTATAAAATATGAAAGAACATAATGATACACAAGTTTTCCCGAAAAAAAGTGATTGAATGCGTTCCTGTCAAAACTCTTGATACAACCCGTGCTTTGAGAGAAAAACATTAATATAACGTTATTTCATCTTACGAAAATTATTTCTTAAAGTAATTTTAAAACATCGAAAAACTATTACATCTTCAAATTATTCCTTTTCTTAAGCATCTGCTTTAAATTAAAAATAAGGCATTTCAGACATAAAAACAAAATTAGTATTCTTACATTTCATAGATTCTAAGGAAAATACTCTGCTGTTATCGATCCATATCTTTAAATAACACAGTAATGATTTCTATTCACGCCAGAAATGCATTACAACTTCTTTTCTATTGAACAGATGAATATCAAAGTGTGTTTTCCGTTGCTCAAAATGCATCAATTCTAAATAATGAATGCCAATGCAAATAACCTGCATTCGTTCGAAATGAATTCTCTTATGAATTACTGATACTAATCATGCTGAAAACTAAATTAAGGTATAGGCATCAATCAACATTTTTCTAACACTCGCGGGGAGCTCAAAGCGGTATTTATTTTTGACCGACAGATGGCGTTACTGAGGCAAGTTGGTGTTACCATTGTGTGCTGCCATCTATTAAATGACACCAAAATAAAGTTGACAGTCAATCATTTGTCACTAGTTTGTTTTGATTGGTGCCGCATCGGTAAGTTTTCGTCATTTAGCGTCGGGGTTGCCACCATCCATGAGACATGGATTCATCATTAAACATCAGAAACCAAGCAACAATAATAAGAAGAAAAAAAATGAGTTACATATCCTATCTTTCAAGTAACATTATTTTTTATTGCTTCCGGGGAGTCTGTTCCAAAGAAAATGAAAACGGTCTCAGTGGCCGAAAAAGTTGCGGCAGCAATTTTTTAGGACGTGAAGGACGTCATATTCATGGACTTCTTGGAAAAAGAAGAAATTATGAGTTATCCCTTCCCTCATTTCCATACCTAACAATGGTTCTTTTTAAGAAAACCTCGTATAATTACTACCTTTAAAAATATTCAATGGCTTTATGATCAAGAAAACGCTTATAAATAGTTTACTGTCCAAATAATATGATTTTTTTTATTTACAATAATCAATTATCTATTTTAAGCCTAAATTTGCTAACATTTTGTAACATGAATTTATAGTTTGCAGTGCATTCTCTTTTGATTTCATGCAACACCACAGGCATTCTATTAAACAGGAATTCAAATAGTGACGGGCAGCACCTGCTTGGCGTTTATACCGCCATTTTGAGCTGCCCCACAAATATTAAACATATTGTGTATTATATTAATTGTATGAACAAAATAAGTATGACTTACCGTAAAATGTTAATATCCAGTAACTGTCATTGGCAAAACTTTATAAATCTCAGTTTTTCGCACTATAAGTAAATGAATCGTATGACAGTAATGAAAGGAATGTGCGACCCAACAACCCACGTTTTTGTTCAAACACCTTTCTCTTTCCAACAAGAAAGAATGTAACAAAGTCATTTCAGCTTCAAATCATCACGGCAACTCCCATATCTGGATATACATTGCGGGAAAATATTGCATCGTTTTAACATAAGAGTAAACAATTAAGAGTTAAACTGTGTGTAACGATTCTCATCTACTCTCTCTCTTAAGAGTTGGCTTCTTTGAGCCTAAGTTCCAACGTGGCGGAACAGTCTCATTAAATTATTTGATCATTGACTCATAAGTATTCCACTTTTGGCTTTAGATAATCCATAAATAGCTAAGCTTTTTCTTCATCTAAAACTGTTTCGACAGCTTTTGCTTATTAAATCTCAAGTCTCTTCAAACACTTGGAATTCCAAATAGTTCCGCATATTCTTTAATGAGAAAAAAAAAGACCTCAACAGAGTGGAAGCAGATAGTCCCTTGGCAAACATTAAAGAGAACGGTCTCTTAAAACCTCCTTTCCAAATATCTGTATAAATTTATATTTGGTTGTATATAGATGCATTGTTAGTATTATAAACTGAACATCTCTCTTGGAATAATTCTTTTAAAAAGCTACCTATAATTCTCCTTCAACACGGTACAACTGATATTATTAACAATAAATTACTACCAAGTAAAAGAAGTCGAGCCCAACTGGCGATGCATCGCTCCGAGAAAGCTCACAAGACAAGAAAAATGCCAAGTGGTGTAGTTGTTATGGAAAAAATACCCTTTTTATTTCAATAGTTAATTTATGGAATCCTTAGCTTAGGAGATATAATAAAAGTAAATCTTGACTTGAAGAACTTAACAAAAATTAGTAACATATGCAAGATGCAGCTAATTAAATTCACGAGCTAAACAAATTAACTCTAAATCCATATTCAACATATCCCAAGTTAAAATTTCATCAGTTTCTACAAAAAGGAAGTAAATTAATCCCCCGGGATCACTACATTTTTTAAAAAATTCTTATCTCGATTGCGTCCAGGAGTGGCCTTATATACTAAATTACAAAAGACACTTAACTTAAGCTCTTTGCATAAATATTTTAGGGAAATGAACGTAAAATTTCTGGGAGAAGAATAACGGTAAGAAATAAAATAAAAAAGGAATAAAATTATATTCTACTACATGAAGCAACACACGTAAGAGAATTCAACGAATTTTCTATCTACTTCGTGATTTGGAGATATTCAATCTGAGGGATTTTGATTTATGAAGCATCCGAGCTCATAGTATGTAATCTATTTATTTGCGAATAATTTCTCAGGTTTAAAGAATACTCAATTTTTGTTAATCCTCCATGTTAAATGAAATTGGTTCTCAAACTCTTCCCTCTGTAGAAATTAAGAACGTTTGATACTAAATCCATTGAGATTGAACCTTATCCCTCGACCACGATTCACAATTCTAAGATCCTTATCTATTTGACTTAATGAATGTCAAGAGCAACGTTAATTCGTCTACACATCTTCTTTGCATGTAAATAAGATACATAAAATGAATTGTTAAAATCATGAAAGATTTATTGCGTCATGCTTTTAGTGAGTGTGACTTTTATAATAGAATTAATTTTGCTATTGGTTGATCGTTTTATGTGGGAATAGTAAAATTGACGAATAAAATTATTTTAAACTTATGATTATATTCGTATAGTTCTCTTGAACAGGTCAGAAACATTGGACTAACGCTACATTTTTAGTTCTGTAAATAAAATTTTCAAAAGTTAATTGAAGAGCAATTTTTGTTGCAACCTACAGTATAACTCTGCTATATCTTAAGAATTAAACATCAATATACCAGTATTACGTGTACGAGAATTTTTGCTCTCGAGCTTGCCAGGAAATAAAATAAAACCATGTTGCTTGCAATCTGTGGAATGAAAAAGCTGCATAATTTTAATTTCAAAACCATTCACCGCACTTTAATTTCAAATTGCACTGCGTGAGAGAATTTTACCTCAATGTAATACGCATTTTCCTTCAGGAATGTTTAGAAGATTTCCTCATTTGATTATCAGGGTGAATTTCATTACAGTAAGGATACCACGCCAATCTGATCTTTATGCACGAGGAACACTTTTAATTACCCTATGAAAGCTAAGTAATTTTCTAAGACAAGATGATTCCTGCAAGAAGAAATCTAGACTAATTGGATTTTTATCGATATTTTCTACAGTGTGTCTAGAAAATTTAGACATTTTTTATAAGAAAAATTGAATAAAAAAGAATGTGAATTTTTGTAAAGTAGAGCTTTTATACTCATTTTTAAATTTCAAATTTGAATTTATGTATAAGTTTTACAAAAAGATTTATTTTCATCGAATATTCTGAGTTTCAAACGTATTATTAATAAAAAGAGAAAAAGATTTCTTAAAATATTAAATATTAATAAAACAAAGTACGCACTTATATTAAAAGTTAAAAACTAGATAGTTTCTAAGTTTTTTTCAAATAAAATTTTGTTTGGAAAGCGTTAAGTGATATTTAATGATTTTGCGATGAGGTTATTTGTAGGAATACAGTAACTTTATTGATAAGACTTAACACGTCTATCTCACAATTATGATCAAGTAGTTTTAAAGGACTATAAAGGTTGGGTTTCACTTTGAGAGGGAAAAAATTACAGTTTTGAGCTCTGATATTAGAAAATTACAGTGAATGAAGAATTAAAGAAATATGAAAACTAGCCTAACACCAAATAAACGTATGACATAAATTTAGCTTTCCTTGTTTCTTGCTATTAAAGTAGTGTTATAATCATTTAATTGCTTATTTTTGACTTATAATTATGATCTGCAATCAAATAGTGAAAAATACTTCTATTTTATCATTCCAACCTTCAACTTTCACCCAAAACTACGAAAACTGAGACAAACGAATTGAGGCCCAAATTGATTTATTGTGAGGTAGTTTCCTCCTTTCCCATTATTTTTTATAACAGTATTTAACGGAATCGAGTTCTGAATTTTCTTGCCATCAGTTACTAAGATGAAGCTTTACTAATCAGATTACCGTGGCTTATCGTTATATTATAAGGAATGAAAAAAAGCAAGCCTCTTATATAACAAATAGATTCATTGCCTGAATATGGGCATTAAGAAATTGAATGAATAATCATATTGTTTGGTAATCAATACAAAAAGTTCACAGAGCAAAAATAGATTCGAAATCTATTCTTCA
Organism: Nephila pilipes; assembly: GCA_019974015.1. Lineage (NCBI taxonomy): Eukaryota > Metazoa > Arthropoda > Arachnida > Araneae > Nephilidae > Nephila > Nephila pilipes. The sequence continues at coordinate 389,680 of BMAW01019557.1, read as the reverse complement.
CACCTGTGTATTTTCACATCCATCCGATGTATTGTATTTAAAAACTTTGTGAAAAATTGTTTTTTTTTCTTCAGGATAGAAAACTCAGTTTTGTTTTGTTTTACCATTTTTAATCAATTATTAAAATAGCTGATTAATTAGTGTGCATTTAAAGATGCTAAATTTACAGCTTAATGATTGGTTATTGTTATCGGTTATTATAGTTAGTTATCAAAACTCTTTTCATCGTCATACTAATGATAGGATATGTGAAAAATTATTTTTAAAAAAAAAACATCCTGTCAAAATGATATTATGTGTATCAGCATCTATGGACCTTAATTCTAGTACAAATATTTAATAAGGGTGACTCAAATCATTAATAACTCGCTTGGTTACCTTTTTGGAGAGACTAATATAGCGAAGTCAATAACGGCCAATTCATTGAACTTGACTATTAACAAGATTAATTGTTCTAATTAGATTTAACTATATTTTCGCATTTTCTCTTCCCATTTTACTTTTAATGAGCCAATAATTGATTTTGAAATTCCGCTCCTTAAAATCTGTTGCAATGTCACACTTTTACTTCCTTTATGAAATAAATTTATTTAAAAAATGTGCAAATGACATTTTACCCTTTGAACCACATTGGATACCTGTCTACAAGAGCTTGTAAGAAAAGTTGAAGGAACCAGGAAAAGTTTTTTTTTTTTTTTTTTCTGTGCTAAGTAGGTCGCCTTTAATCGACATCACGTGGTTGTCAAAGATGCGGAAGACAATCCGAAAAAGGGAAACTGAAGCATCAAAAACTCTCCATTTTAGCTGAAGGCGATATGTAAGACGTGGAGGAAGTGCTTACTTCCTGACATTAGTCTAATTATAGATCAGGATCGGGGTTTTAATCAGGTCTGCGTTCCACTTTAGGCTATTTGCGAACCTCTGTGACGTAACATACACGAGTCTAGAACATGTGAGAGAAAATTGATGGAACTCTCTCTAGTTTCGGACAAAAAGGTAAACAACAGATTCGAGGAAGTGGCTTTTGTTGTTCATGCAATGTCCGATTTATAGTGTTCGTGCTGCATGTAATATTATAAATTGTTTTGGAAAAGGTTGAATATTTGGGTGAAAAGAAGTCAATGTTTTCAACAAGGAAAAGTAACTTTCGATTCTCCTCAATTAAAAAAAATAAAGATTCAGGTTGCTGGGCTTGTACTTCAAGATAGAACTTAAAGAAAAATAAGTTTAATATGTGTTTATTTAACCTAAATCTCACAGCTGTTAAGAATTAACTAAATAAAGATGTATGGTAGTTTATCAAGATTATTTTGTAACTGGACATTAGTGTGATAGGTTTTTGAATTAATTTAAAATCTAGATCAATACTTACCTGAGATTAAATTTAAAATGGGTTCTCTCTCTTTACATTAAAATGAGGTGAACAACACAATAAATATTTCTTTACTGCTATTAAAAAGTTAACTTACATATTTCTAGTAATTTTTCAATAAGGATTCTTTGATTTCAAATTGTTAAAATTATTTTTAAAAAGCCCTTTTTTTAATAAAAAAAAAAGGTTAAAATTATTCTAAGCTAAATAAATATGTGAAAGTGTAATTGTATAAATATGTTTCAAATATCTAAACTTATAATTAATATTTATTAAATAATTTTGTTTTTCATATTTTTATAGTTGCGTACAATTTTTACACTTCTAAATTTACATTAATTGCTAATACATAAATAAACATGTATGAGTAATTAATAATCAATAACTATATATTTACATTTTTGAGTCAACTAATCGTACTTACCTCCAGCTATACATGTTAAATAAACTGCACTGCCCTTATAACTTTAAAAACTTGCGAAGCATTTATATACATATCATTAAATACATTGAACACAATTATAGTTTGAAAGATTTAATTTAAGAATATTTAAAAATAGATTTTATGATTCAAATTTTCCATAGTTGTTATCAAAATATTGTTCAATACCTAATATTTATGGATGTTTATTGAAAAAAAAATTAGTTTCATTGCATAGGTTAGGGGTGGCCAACTATTTGCATAGAATCCTCCAATTTTTTCACTGACGAGATGAGATGCGTTATTTAACTCGAGCACTTTTTATACCGTTTTACTCTCTTAGTTAGGGATTGGTCAAAATACATAAGGATAGAATTTGCTTCGTTTAGGGGAGGAAAAGGAATAACTTATTTACGCGATTGAATTAATTAAGTTACCAATCTGCAATAGTCAGGAATGATCTCCTTCATGATGGTGCCATAGCTGTCGGAGAGTCTCGTCTTGTAAAGATAACTCTGGACCACAATTCAATATCTGTGAACAAAAGCGATTGGAACAGACATTGAGAGCGAGATCAGCTTGGGACTTGGATATGTTCTCTGTGCTCGTTAGAAGAAATATTGGCCCCGGTGTATGTTTAATAACCTTTTTAATAGAAGTATGTTTACAGATAAAATTAACTTTTTAAATTGACTTAATTATATATTGTAAAACAATATCTATTACAGCACATAAATATTACTTATCATTAATGAAACTTTTGTGCCAGTTAGGATTCCACAACTCTTTTAATGATTGGAGATAAATTTGTTACTGAGAGCAGCAGAAAATTCTACAAATTTGAATCAGTTATTTAATACCTTGTTTTGCTTTTAATAAATTTTATTGATGAAAACATCTGTTCTTGTTCACATCTGTAAGTCGTTCTTAAGTGACATATATATTTTCTTACTAATTTTCTTAATTCTAGGTAATGTTCACATGGTGATGAACGACAAAGATTAATTATATCAAAAGCAATTTTATCTGGAAAAGCTCATCACATTTTATGCTAAAGAATACATTTGTTTTCAAATCAATCACTTTCACTTGTATGTTGCTAAGCTTATGTATTATGTTTCGTTCACTAAATGAACATGGGTTTATAAAGGCGAGAATGCAGTTTTCTTCTTTTAGTGAAATAATGAAAATGACTTTCAAGTGTCCCTTGATATATATTGGGTCAATGAATTGAATGAATGATTTTTTCAATGAATTGATAAAATTGCTGTTTTCCTCAGAAGATTCATTCTACTCTTTAAAACAATGACATTGACTCAAATCCTCATTTTCTAACTGAGAGATGAACAGTTTTAATTTCTTTTAAAAAATAAACTGATACTATATGCTAATCTAGGAAATACGTTATTCTTGCTTTTTAGTTTTATATAATTGAGATTGAAAATATAAAAAACATTACATTGAGATTGAATAATAATATCAACTAAAAATGCCAAACCGCCAAATAGCCAGTTGTTAAATAATAGGGTTCTTTCATCACATAGTTCATTTTCCTGTTCTGAAAAGAGTAGAAACAGCTCTTTTTTCATTTTCCAAAATTTACTCAGAACTTTCCCTCCAGAACGCCAGTGCACTTCAAATGAAAGTCAAAGTCACAATATTCCAAATCTTACAATTCATAATATTCTTTGAATTCTCGTTTGCTTAATGCTCTTGCTCTAATTTTATTCACACATTTCAGAAATGGTTACATAACATAGCATGTTTCATATATAATGTTTTGACACACAATTCCTCTTGGTGTGTAATGCAATGATAGTTTAGTATGTAGGACTGTTTAAAAATCTTTCAAACAGAGTTCCAATACCATTGACTTTATCTATCACTGATGGCGCTCAGTCAAAACACATACTGCTGAGTTTGCTACAATCTACTTTTATATTTTCTAAGCATAATTTTATTTTTTTAAATATGCCTGATTCTTTTCTTTCACTATGCAATTATTCCAGGGTAACAAGGTTTTCAAATTGACATGAGTTTTTTTTATAAAAATGTTTAACTGCAAAATCAGACATGTTCGTTGATTCATCTAAATCAAGAGAAAACGAAGTACAAGAATGAACAAGGTCTTTTAACTCCTGGGACACGTCCTGTGAGAGTTTCTCGATACATTTCATAGTTGTTTGTATTGATATAGCAATTGCGTCTGCTTTCCTTTCAATACGCTTATTATCATTATCAAGATGGAGTGAAAAACTGAGAGACAATGCTTAACAATTTCTTCTCCATCTGAAAAAGGACCAAACTAACTATTTTTAACTATTACCAAAGCAATTTCAAATGATGTTTCTGTCATTGCTAAGTCTTTCAACTCACTTTAGAAAATATAATTCGTCTCCTTCTGATTTCTTCTTTTTTCTCAGTCACATATTCTTTTCTCTTACCCAATAATAAACTTCCTTTTGTCTTCTATCTTAGTCTGATGCTAGGTTAAAAAGTGTCTCTTTGATCATGTTTTCTATTATGTGAAAAAGTATGTTCACAAACAATGCAAAATGGTTTTCCTGATGAACTTGACATAAATAATAGCTCATTTCCCCACTTTTCTTTAAATTCCAGAAAATTATCACTTTTTGGCCATCTTTTATTAATTTTCATTTTGCATTGTAACGAATAAAAGGAATTTAAAAGACATAGAAAAGTGCAAAACTATAAAAAAAATGGTGGTAAAGAACAAATAGATCACAATTACGTACTTCGTAACGCAAAAAATAAAAAAATAAAAAAAAAAAAAACCACGCAAAATGCTCTCGCATAAACTTTGTTTCAAAATGCGACACCTCACTAGTTTACTCAGATCTAACTGAAGCGCTACTTGTAATTATACAATGCGCCATGGTTTGGCCATTCTGGTACAGGGAATAATCTCATTTTATAATGCGGAAAATGTTAGCATTATTGACGAGGTAGATTTTGAAGAAAGTGTACTGTGTGGAATCCTAAAAAAATATGATATCTCTAAAATGAAAATAACTCTAATACAGATACGATAATTCTAAAATGAGAATTAAATGATAACTTTAATGATAACCCAGAATAAATGATTATTCAGAAAAATATGATAACTCTAAAATAAGAATAGCTCTAATTCTAATACTCTCTATGGCGTAGAACGTTTGTTTACTATTATAAAATTCAATTTTCAAACGCTCATAAATAAAACATGTATTTTGAATCAGTAATATATCCTTTAATTTCAAATCGCAAAATAAAAAATGCAAAGTTCGGAATATTTTTATAAAATTTAAAATGTTGTTATGCTTTATTTAACCACTATGATTTAATATTTAAACGTATGCTATTACTTATGCTCTGACTTAATATTTAAACAACTGTCGTATATTAAGATTCTACTTATTATTATTTTTTTTAATTTTCCAGTTCTACAAACACACATGTAATAATATTAGGAATATCTGTTTAATAACATATAATCGGATTGATGAATCACATAACATATGGAAAAAGGTTCGCAATAATTTGATGGTGAGGTTGTGAATCTCAAGATCTTTACGTCCAAAGTTTGAACCTTGTCTCTGAGATGGAAGCTAACGCGTTGTGAACATAACAAGATGTCAAAGTCTTTTCTTAGTAATGTATATTTTGAAAAAAAATGAGCTATATATTCAAATGTAGTTCATTATCTGACCATGAATCGAAATAATGAGGAATGTAGCCACCAAATGTTATGCAACTTTAGTCCTTTTATAAATTAAAATAACACAACTAAATCGAAAAGAATTAAATTCTAAGATTTCTAAAGTAAAGAATTTATGTTACTAAACATGTGCAAATAACAGCAAGAATCTAAATATGAACTAATCTAATAATGTAGAATAAATTAAATAACGTGGCGGTCTTGGCAAAAATCGATCACGCTGACGGCGCCAATACTGTAACCTTTCATGGGAAACATAATAGTAGTGGATTACTATACGTAAGCAGACCAAAATAAAATGGTCCAGAACATCTCACTATGATTCCCTCTCTCTAAAATAATACCCATGAACATTACGGGTTAAGAAAAAGTTTTCAACGAGCTGCGAAATTTTGAAAAGGAAGCTATCGGTTCAAATATGTCTTTCTCTCTGGCCATGTTTCGAAATCAAGAGGAACGTAGGCAATCAGTGTTATGTAATCTTCATACTGAATTAATTAAAGTAAAACACAAATACACAGAAACATCATTTCGACGTACGAAGAAAGTTTGAAACGTGAGCTATCAACTTAAATGTAGTCTTATCATCTGACTGTGACTCGATAATATGAGGAAAGTAGCAATTGGACGCTACGTAACTTCAGTTCAGCTTAATTAAAACAAAATATGTAAGTAAAAACATTATTCCAACGAGCTAACTAATTCGTTACCGGTTAAAAATACGTTTGTATGAAAAAGAGAGACGAATGTACGAGAGGAAAGCATAGTCGAGACAACCAACTTAAAATTACGTAATTGGTAATTTTAGAGCGCGCCTTCCCACGCTAATTACATCTTAAGTCATGCCAGAACAATTTTTCAAGTATTAGTCGTCGTGACTCTTGAAAGGGTTTATTGAAAAATTGGCTTCTTGGGCAATCGAAAATGCGGAGTCAGTTGAGCATTCTCAACAAAGATTTGCATAAAAACTAATAAATTTTATTTAAAAGCACTCTGAAGCGATACTATCATTGAAAATAAACAAAGATACACATAAATTAAATAGAGGCTTCAATTGTACTAAAATAAATAAATGTATTATATTTCATTTCATGTTCTGAAGACCTTTTTTAACACTTGAGTGGTTAATTCGCTTAAAAAATAACTCAGCGTGTATCATTTTTCAATTGGAAAATATTTCATTTCAATACATAACACATTTCGTTTCCAGTAATTCAATTTTATAATTTCAGAATAATGTACTTTGAAAAACAATAACTTATGAAAAAAATTGTATTCATTGAACGATTGCGATCCGTAAGAAATATACTATACCGGAATTCCCACGCCTATTTCCCTTTAAATAACCTCCAGGAACTTTCATATGACGTTAATTGATTTGACAGCCTCTCTGTGAATTAATCATAACTTATGTAAATTAGGTTATAAATATTGAAGTGTAGTGAATAAGATTGATGAGATACCATTTATAGTTTGAGATGAATTTAACGCGCGGGTCATCACAGAAAGTGAAGGATCGGAGAAGATTTGGAGTAGTAGAAGAGAAAGAGAGAGGCAAAGATTCTACGATATCTGGTATTGAAGATGAATCAATGCTGATTCGAAGCATCTAATTTAGATAAGTAAAACTATTACATATTCTTAAGGCACGGACGCGTGCAAGGTCTTGCACTACATACATAATAATAAAGGTATTGAATTTTGAATATTCGAAGATCCGAATAAAATCAATTTGATTTCTAATTTATCTGACTGTGATCACGGTAGCCTATTGGTCATGGTCCCGGACCCACAACCGGTGTTGTTTTCGTCTGGTCGTGGGTTCTTGCCTGTTGCTACAAAATTCCCACTAAGTGGCGAGACTGATGCACGTTAAATTTGGTTGAGGTCCGATGTCCTTCCAATGGTGCGGTGTGGAAATTTGGAGAGAGAGGTGTCAACTCAGGTGTTGTCCTCATCGCTTGGCCGAAACTCAAAATTATTTGGTCCGTATCCAATAGCCTTCGCGTTGCTTCTCAGTGCGACATTAATAAGATACTGAGTTTTATTGGTTAGAAATGGCACATAATTAAATGAGAAAAGTTAAATCAAGGGGTTACAAGATAGCCACCACTGTTCAAAGTCTGAAGTTCGCAAAATCCTTGGATGTGTCCCAACAAAAATTTATAAACTTGTGTAATTTGAGAGAATGAGACTCAATAAACGATTAACAACCATATAAATAGAACGTTAATATGATATTTATATGCTCTCTCTCTCTCTCTCTTGAATCTCAACTTAATCTATATATTCTAAATTAGAATCAACTAATAAATATATATTCTTAGCTTGCGAATTTACTGTTATGATTCAATCCCTTCTTACAAACAACTGAATTTTATCTTAATTCTTCAACTAGAATTATCTTCAATCTACCAAACTAATTAAAGAATTTTAATTCAAATTATAAATATTTACCATCAAATCGTTATTTTCTATCTCTTTTCATTTACTTTTCAATCTATTTCATTTATACATCATTATCTCCAAATCACTTTACTTCACTTCTGTTGAAATTTAATTTTATGTTGAAGTCAATGAATGTTAAATCAAAATGAGTGAAACTATTGTATATATGCATATTATATATATATATATATATATATATATATATATATATATATATATAAAATAAACAAATTTAAGAAAACATTTTACTTATTAGGTGTAAAGAACAGATCAACGAGTCTGCTGTTTGGGGGAAATAGTTTAAATAAAATGAGAAAATGAAATAATAAATTCTTAAACATACCGCAACTAAACCTTGACTCAAGCCAGCTGGGGGAATTCTATTTAAAATTTCGTAACCTGTCGTAAAATCTGGTTAATGGAATAAATAAATCGTTAACTAGAAGTTCAACATCTGTGTTATGTTTTGAGAATCAGTATTTGTGTTAATGATGCAATGTACGAATACGCAGCTAAACTGAAATACTACTGAAACATTTGTTGAGCTGTGTTAACGAAGTTTTTAATTTTTAAAAATCATTTCGGCAATTGCGAATGGCATTTAGAACGAATATTCTATAATTAACAAAATTTTATGAGTTTTTTTTTATTTTATTTTAATTGAATTATTGATATAAAAATATTTACATTTCAATAACTAAAACTAGATCTAAGATCTCTCCTTTAACTACGGTGACCTAAATTGATAACTTATGAACATATAAAGTTCAAACTTATTAAGTTTAAAAAAATATATGCTCAAGATTATACGTTTGCATCTTCCAAGGAATATGAAATTTGATTCTATAAAATTAAGGCTACACATTACAATTTTAATTTTGCAACTTGATTTTGAAACTGAGCCCAGACACTGGAAATTTACTTAAATACTATTTATTATATACATAAGACCTCGATTATAGAACAGATTTGATATAACGCGGTCATTTTATTTCACTTTGTAATTTCTTACAGTTTTTCAAGGTTCTCATTAATATACCAATTAATATACTATTTGTACCCGTATCGAAAAGACTACACAGAGAAAAAAACAAATCGTGCACATTAGAAGTATCGTAAAATTTTAATTATTACTAAAATTAACACAGTTATAAAAACTTAATTTTTATTTAATATTCTTAAAGCTTCTCTAAATAGCCACTATCTAGAATCATGCATGTCTAACAGCGTTTCTTGATTTTTCAAAGACGGCATTGTAGAAATCGAACAGATTATATCGGAAACTATTGTTCCTCCTCTTAAATGACACCATTTATGTTTTCTAATCTCCGATCTCGTAATGGATTTTTGAATTCTGGAAATAAGAAAAAGGCGCTTGGGAAGAGATTGGGAGAGTAGAAAGGTTGCGGCTAAATTCAAAAGCAATATCGCTTTGATTCTTAAACCGCATCTCGGCTTAAAATTATGAGTTTCACCGCCAAATTTTCTATAACAGAAAGTTCGCCTTTAATTCAAAACACCCACCGAACCAATTTCAGTTTCACTTGGGTAAACACTTCATATTAGAGTATTGACACTAAATCTTAATATATATATATATATATATATATTGAACTAGATCAGATGCCGATACACACATAGGCATTGCGATACTTCAGTATTTGAATTTCTACGTACCTTCAGCTGAGAACTTGGAGATCTTGATCGATTTAAACCTCAGCGTGTCTGTTTTTGTAAGAATTTAATACTGCAGTCAGTGAAATCGTCTAGTCACCTAGTGGAAATTCTGTCATTAAATTACAAAGAATCCAACTCGGGAGGTAATAAGTTACTTTGTTTCAATGAAGACACGATATACATTTTAAGCATTAATAAAATAGACTGAGAGACTGATAGTTGGTGTAAGCTGTTGTACAAAATGCTAACTTTTGACATGCATTGAATCAAATTTCGTACCAAATATCGCTTACCAAATGATGTTCGAAATAATATACGTATGCATGTACTTTTAATTCACACTATCATAAAAAAATTCCAACCAAGTGATAATATCCATAGAAAATCATTTAAACAAATTTAATTGACTAATTGTGCTTTAACCTCACACTTAGAATCAATGCAAGGGCTTTGGGCGACAGACCTCATAATTTTGAACCTCGGTCAAGTGACGAGGACAAAACCTGAATCAGCATCCAACTCTACAAGCTTCCATACTATCCCAAAGTGAGGAGGAGATTGAGTCTTGAGAGACTTGGCGTGTATCAGCTCTGACTCGACTCAACAACGCCGACCATGAGACTTCGACCATGACCATTCGGGTACCGAAACAGATCCGAGTTAAAATAATAAAATAAGCAAAATAATTGTCATTATTTTTATTTTCTTTCTTGAGTTATTTTTAATGTTTTTGTTGCTGTCACTATTTTGATTTGAATAAATATATATTTTTTAACTTTATATATAATTCTGTCAAGCAAAATTTTATTTATTCATTATTTATTTCTCAAAATTTTATTTATTATTTTGTTATTATATTTTTTTTATTTATGGGCTTCCACTCCCTATTTGCCCCTGGACACCAAAATCTAAAGAAAATTCCTGAATTTAGCATTCCATTGATTCTCTAAGAAAATATATTGTAATCATTTCGCATTACCAGTTAGATATAAACAGTACACACCCCTCCTATAAAAATCAAAATATTAAGATCATAAAACAGTTAGTTAATCAGTGTAGGGATTATTCTTTTCAAGATAAAGAATTCGGTTTATATAAATCACGAACAAGCAGATGCAACGAAGCATAACTATGACACCACATCGACAGGTGCTGTAGTTAAAGAGGAAAAATATTATATCTTGGTTTTGAGGGATGAAACTGAAGGAAATAAAATCATCTGCCATTTCCACTCTTTCCGCATTCTAATGGGCGATTGTTCGTGTGGTAAAAGGAAAGAAGCCTTGGTCCAAGCTTGTTAAAAGCAGTGAAGCAATTAATTATTTTTCCTGCGAATTGAGATCGAATATAGATTACTTTTCTTACTTAACTAATGCTAGAGGAACGGGCAACAACGCATCATTATTCTTACTTTTACGTTCTGTGTAAGACTGGTCGAGTATAAAAAATAAATATTGTTGGATTTTCTATTAGTAATAAAAGGTAGCATTTTTTTGCATAATAAGATAAATAATAGTAATACTAGCTTAAAGCCCATTCCACCTGAAATATAATTCATATGATATCCTATTAAATTTGTCATGAAAAATGGTTCCTCAAAACGTGTTGTTACTGGATAAATGATAACCACTTTTTTTTTTTAATTTTTTTGTGTGCAACTTACTTCCGTTGTTAAATATTAAGTTATAAAGATAATAGATTAATTCAATTTATTACTAGATCCAAAACTGTAGCAATTGAGTTTACTATTTCAAAATAGTAGTAGAGGGCATAGCTCTTAATTTCATATTTGTTTTTAAAATTGATTCGAATTTTAACTTGCAATAACATGAATGTAAAAAACGAACGACATAACAGATTTTTTTTTAACTTTTGAATAAATGTAGTTTCTCCAAAAATAGTTACATGAAATGAAGAAAAAAGGTCTTGGAGCTAACATGAGTACACACACAATTCGCGCTAATTTTTAAACTCATGCTAAGCCATGTAACCAAAGAATTATCTTAAATAATATTTTGGAACTTATATAAACTGTTTTGTTTTGAAAAAGAAGTTTATGTTACTACAGTTATACGTTTCTCACTCGTAAATTTTATTTTACCATTGAATAGAAAATCAAATAATATGGATTTAAAAAATTATTATATAATCTTAAAAGGAGTTCAATTTTTATTTCAGTTGCATTTTCATAACATTTTTTTAAAAATTTTATTCAGAGTAATGGTACTAATACAACTCGAGATGAAGACAAACCATTTATAAGGCCATAACAAAGCCATTTATTGAATGTATATTAGTTTATTGAAGGCCGAATCTCTTGAAATTATGATATCAGTATTTAAACTAATACAAAATAAAATAATTTTTTTCGTTGAAATTATACAAGAAGGTTTAATTCTTCTTTAAACACACTTCTTATAAATCGCAATTATTCAAAACTAGGGGCTACAATAACAAGTTCTTTGGCTTACAGGCTAAAAGAATTTTTAGTTTTAAAATTTTACTTGTAATTAGTCACCCAAGAGGCTATTGTTTTTGTTGGATCCCTTTCGGAGTACCAGATCACTTTTCAATTTCTTATCGTTTGCTTCAATTTTAATTACATTTAGCTTAAATATATATTAAATTTAATAATTTATCGTTTACTTTAATTTTAATGTCGGGAAAGTTTACTACTGTCCATTTATCGATATTACATCGTTTACTTTAGTTCTTATATTTATTTTAGTAATTTAATAATAATTATAAAAAAAGCGCACATTGGGTGGCTAAATCTGTTCTTTGCAAAATTTTGCATATAACTTTTTTATTTTATTCTATATTATTTTTATCGACATTTCGATGAATTATGTAAATATGTCACTATAATACACTTTACCTTTGACATCTGCAGTTGCGCTATCTATGAAAAGGAAATTTAACTTTTTTTTTATTGATGAAAATTAAAATGCAAAATGATAATCCACTTCTTGTTCAAATAATATTAATTATATCTTTAAGAAAGAACTGGAGGAAAATAGGAAGGTGAAACACATTAATATAGTTTTTGATTTTTTTTTAATACTTATCAAACCAAGTTCACACACACAGATTATAAATGAAGAATCTGAAAGACATTTCTCTTCGGCAGGATTATTTTGATTACAGTTAGGAAACCAAAGCGCTTATTTTTAAAAATATGTTGACAAATAAATCACGTATTTAAATATATATATTATAATTGTTTTCAATGTGAATTTTTTTTTCATGTATCAGTATTACTCATAATTTTTTAAAAAAATATATTGACAAATAAATTTTATGTTATTCATGTAATGCATTCATTAAAATATATAAATTTAATTTATATTTTATAATTGTTTTCATTGTGAAAAGTTTTAATGTATCGATCTAATATTTATAATTTTTAAAAATATGTTGTCAGACTAATAACGCATTTAATTATATATTTTATAATTGTTTTCATTGTGAAAATTTTTAATGTGTCAGAATTACAATTTTTTAAAAGCATGTTGACAAACAAATCACATATTTATTTATATATTTTATTATTGTTTACGTTGTGAAAAATTATTCATGTATCAGTATCACTTATGATTTCTTATAAAAGTATTGAATTTCATTTACATTATTCATTTTCATATACTTTTATCACAGTATAATAAATAAAATAAAATAAATAAAATAAAATTTTTATCATTATTAATTTTTATTTTATTACCATTTAATGAGTTTCCTGTAATATACCGGTATACCATTACGTTTCATGTATCGATTTCGTTAGAACATTGTATCAAATTTCGCGTTGGTAGAAAAAGTCGTTACATTTGTAATCACTTTCCGAAATCCCTCACCGATAGTTCCATCATTATAGTAATCACACTACACTCTGTTAAAAAAAATCTGTCATTACGCAATTTCTGTGCTTCAATTGCAGAAAAAAAAAACTACCTCTGTCAATATCTCATTAAATGAGGATTTAATATTATAGGAATGTGGCTCTTTTTTACATGAGCATTTTTTTAATCAGAATATATCGTTGAATTCATCCACTTTTTTTACTTCAGTGATAATTCGCAGGCCATAAATCAGTGTGAGTTGTCTGTAGCACTATATATATTCCATAGTACAAATTCTACCTCAAATAAAATAAACTCTATTTCATAACTAGGATGTGAGAGTAATTCTGAAAAGAAAAGATGTAAAATTTAGACTTCTAAATTTGTTAAATGAATATATAGTAATTTTAATATTTTTATTAATTAAGATCCAATCCAAAAATTTTATTTCGTTTCGAAAAAATTTATATCCGAGTACAGACGTTTTAAACTGTAATTTTAAAAGACTTCTTACACTTCTAAAATCTTTGTTGTATTGTAGGAGACTATATTAATATAATTAATTATGTAGGAGACTATGTTAATAGAATTTTACTGCTAAAGCAGTGTTGAAATAAAATTAAATTTATTACAAACATACGGTTTTTAAATTAACCGTGTTAAGCCTAGCGAGTAAAATACGTGAAGTAAATAAAAAAAATATATAGTGAAAATCCACAAAATTTCTTTCAAAAAATTTTGATGTTTTATTCCTCACCTTTTTATTTATACACTTAATAATTTGAATACGTTCCGGATTGACAGGTTTTTAGTTTGAGTGTTCTCAATACGCCATTTTGGCAAAATTAAAAAGAATTCTTAGAACGTAACAAATATATGATTATAAGTTCTTTCTTGGATCATATTTTTCGATTCAGTGAGTGAATGGCAAATTAAATATAAAAACATATGTACTCAATTACGGTAATCATTGAATATAAAAATATAAGGATTTAAATAACCCTGTTATTTAACTCGAAACAAACTTCAGAAGAACTTGAATTATAGATTTGATATCCATGTTATTACAGTGTGCATGCAGAACTAATGCTTACAAAGATGTCTTGTCTCCATAAAATAAACCAGAAAATTACTGTTTGCTTGAAATGTATTATATTACTGTTATAAAGAAGATATGATTTTAAAAAAAAAGTGCGATGCAAACGCAAACTTGATTATTATCTATAATATTTATTATTTATGATTAAGTATAAAAACTTTTAAAAACAAAAATAATGTATTTCATTTAATAATGATAATTATGAAAGAATTTATGGAATTAAGGAGAAATATTCTTTAGTTAATATTAGGAGATCTACAGCGATCATCTGTTGTCATGGTAACATATGAAAATTATGATTTAGATATTTACTGCTGCTTAATATTTCAGAATGAACTATTAACACAACTTTCAAAAATTAAAATCTTGTATAGAACCGGCAGTTTTACAAGAACTTAAGCACATTCAGAATAATAATTTTTAACTAAAAACATTTTATAAATTCCGAATTTATAAGTTTTAAATTCAATTAAACTATCTAAATTTGGAAGCTCTCTTTGGAATTACCTCTGTGGCCACGGTAGTCAAATGGTCATAGTCGTGATCTCGTGGTCAGTGTTATTTTTGTCGAATCCTGATGCCCCTAAAGACCCGAATCTGTCGAGGCTTCAAGTTTTTTCATTGACGTGGTGTGGAAGTTTGGAAGTCACTTTTCATCTCGGTCAAGTGACGAGAACGATAAACAATAAATCATTTAATCGGAGTTATCGCTAAAGATGACACCACAAGTACGTGTAAACCAAAAAGAGTTTTAATAATCAATATAAGGGTTAATAGAAAACTTATCGATTTTAATTATGTATAGTTTTTTTTTTACTTTATAATGTATAGTCTTAACTTTTATAACTCTTTTTAAGTTAAAATTATTCAATAATATGTATAAATATGTATAGATTATTTTTCACGGAGTATGTTAATTTACTTTGATTAAAATGAATTCGTTTCCATTCTTTATGCTTTCTTTTTTCATTTGGTTCAATTGTTGTTCTGAATTGGTAATTCTGTCTAATTTCTATTTTACCATCTTGTTATATTAGGATTCACTGAAATTGTGATATTGGATCCCTAATACTGGTATAAACACACATTTTCCCACTCCAAAGTGTGAAACAATATTATATAATTACATTATCTCTATTTTTTGTTAAACTTTTATTTATTTTTTCTCTTGATTTTTGTAGTGATGTCAAAAGTAGTTTAAAATTGAATTAATATTATTATGTATATAATAGTATTTAAGCAAATTTCTGGAGTAATTTCAATAGAATATTTTTTTTATCGGGATAATATTTTGAATCAGAATTTTGGTCAATTTGATAACTTACATTGTTACAGGATTCAGTATATTTTAGTTTCTTAGTTCTAAATAAATTTTTAATAGGTTTTAGTGGCTATACTTTGTGTTTTTAAATTCCTGCTATTAGCTCACACTCTCCCTATATATATATATATATCTTGTTCAAATTTTTAAACATTAATAAAATACCTTTTATTCATCCACTCAAGTTAAAATACTTTTAAACTTGTAGTGGATGACACTTGATTTTAATATAGTTTTTTCAAATAATGACTCATTTATTAAATTTAATCGGTAAAAATGCAGTTTAGCCCAACCACTTGGCGCGATTTCAAAAATTGCCAAACTTGTGCGATTTTTGTTGAACGTTAAGTCCGCGAATCGGACAGGGTAGCCACATTTGGCAAAATACCGCCAAATAATTCCTGTCATTAAGAGTGGTTGGGCTAAACTCATTCCAACCATTTAATTTACTGGATGAATTAAGAAACAACCTAATGCTTCTACTATGTCGTTTGTCTTACAATGGCAAAGTTGGTAAAGCGTCGGCGTAGAATCTTCATGCCTTCAGACCGAATCTCGTCGAAGCATATTATTTTTTTTATTTAAAATATTTAATCTTAGTTTTATATGGGAGAAAAAAAATTCTCTTATATAAGATATTTACCAGGATATAAATTTAGGAATAAATACCGTCCGAGACGAAGCGTGTAGATCCCTGGAAAATTTTTTCTTTTGCCTCTTAATATTGTAATTCTGTCATATGTATATATATATTTATATTAATTGTAATAATTTAATAAAAAGTAATTAAAATAAAAAATTTCTTTGTTGACCTAAGTAGCAATTGACTTAAAATTTTTTTATATTACTTGTTTTTGTACAACTTTGTTTACACACAGACATATATATATATCATTTAACTGTAGCTCTTCTCATTTGGAAATTCAAACTTGAAAAATAAATTCAATCTTTATAATATGTGGTACAAAAAATATTTATCATATTTTTTTTATTTTTATGCGATGGTAAATAAAACATAATTGTTTTTAATTTTTTTTTTGTTTTAATACTTGCGTTGGTTACCTAAAAATAAAGATATAATAATTTTTTTTAACAATAAATATTGTTTCACACATTCAAGAATATCCTTTTTTTAAAAAAAAATTATAATGGAAACTTTAAAAAAAAAAAGTTAATCGTAGTATTAATTTATGGTTTTGAAATAGTTATATAGACAGTAACTGAATCATGCATATCAAAATGGAATATGATAAATAAAAAAAATAAAAGATGGAATTGTAAATCATCAGTTTGAGAAATATTTTGTTATTAAATCTTGGAGGATGGCATATATAATACCGGGATGTTATGCATATTGTATCATTTTTAATTTTAAAAACTTTTTTATTGCTTTGTAAAACTATGTGTTCTGTTTTTTTCATATTAAAGATATTTAAAATTTAATTAATGTATCTTTCTTCTTTTTGAGTCTTGATTTTTCCTAATATACTTTTTGAAAGCTTGCCTTTTTCAATTGACCTTCTTTTTATCATAATGAGCTAAATTTCGAG
Source organism: Nephila pilipes (assembly GCA_019974015.1). NCBI lineage: Eukaryota > Metazoa > Arthropoda > Arachnida > Araneae > Nephilidae > Nephila > Nephila pilipes. The sequence continues at coordinate 372,235 of BMAW01019557.1, read as the reverse complement.
CAAAAATTTGGGGCTGGCTGGGAACTAGGGAAAACAAGTGAGCTGAAAAGTATCCCCCAAAAATCTAAATTAACAACATTGGTTCTAAGCCACTATGAAATAAAACCTCCTCCTATTCAGACTGAGATTACTGAATTCTGAAGTGGAATAATTCGCCAATTATACTCATTAGTGTAGAAAAGCAAATGTTACGAAACCTACCACTTTCTAGATCATATTGTCTAATATTGCATTCCATCTTTTCCATTATTTGACTCTGTGTCAACTATTCAATAAAATGGGGTTTGGGAGAGAATTGCGTTCTTGTAGAAACTATCATATCAATCAGTAACTCAATGATATAAAAAAAGGTCAAGCAAACTTCAAAACAACTGTTCTGTTCTCTACTAAATCCGAACGTCTCAAATAAAGTAGGCTCGAAAATTATCTCTTAAGCATTGTCCGCACGTATTCCCGTTTCTATACAATCATTTAACTAGGAACGACCCAGTAGAATGGAGGTGTAGTAATGAAGTGGGTAATATCGTGTCGCATAGTTGCCAAATTAATATAAACAAAGAAGTATGTTATGTATTGTTATTTAATTAGATAGAATAGTGAATTATTTTTTAGAATGGCCTAATAGAAAATATGAGTGTGTAACATTTTCAATTATTCTAACTGTTCTCTTCGCGTCTTTCTTGTTTCCTTTTTTTTATTTAAAAGAACTTTTTAATTGGATAAATCAAAATATTTTCTAATAAATAATAATTATTGTTTACGAACGGTGTACATAATTGAGAAATAAATATTTATTCTTTTTTTTTATCTCTCGGAACTTTTTATTTTGCATGTTTTTTATGCCTTTAAATAAAGCCTCCAGAGAATAAATCATCTAGTAATAGTTTCAATTTACAGAAGTCTAGTGTAGCCAAAAGTAAGACTGTATTGACAACCAATCATCACATAAAGACGTCACCTCATTTTTCATGCGATAAAAATATTCATTTGAAAAATACGGAAATAAAACGTCCGAGTGTCATTACGACATTATAAAAAGTAATGCAGCTGTAGTACCCCGATAGTCATGGTCGCGAACTCATTGTTGTCGTTCTTTTTGCCAAGTCTCATGCTCTAGTCCTGATGTTATTAGAAATCCGTCGTGTAGCGAGGTTGATGAGCGTTGTAGCATTAATGGCATATCCACATTCCTGGTTTCTATTGCTTGATTCGGCCTTCTTTAATGTTTGTTGGTCGATCTGCCCACGTTGACACTCATACATCTGGACTGCCTGAGTCGCATGTCATCTCCAAGATGTCAACAGTTTGAAATCGTAAATATTTCGGCAGGTTGTGAAGGGATTAGGGAGATTCACCGACGAGAAGCCGATGGAGGGCAATGTCCGGCAAAGGGAGTCAGTCCCTGTGTGGTTCCCACTCGAGAAGGTTGTCTAGGTATCTCCTGTCACTAAATTCTGTAAATAGCTGTACATAATCATATTAAATACTTTTAACTTAAAAATTAGTACTTTCCTATTTCTTTCCTTTAATACCTTAAATTATCTTCAAACGGTACAGCGTCAAACTTGTCGAAGTTCAGAATGTCTGCATGTTGATATGGGGTGAAAGTTTGAAGATTAAAGCGTCAGCTCAGATGCCGTCCTCGTCACTTGATCAAGGCTCGAAATTACGAGAGCCGTCTCTAACAGCCCACGTATTGCTTCAAAATGTAACGTTGATAATCCATCAGTATAACATGTACAAAAAGGTATCGTTAAGTTTTAATTAATTGTAAGAAATAAGTGAGGTATCTTGATAATTTGTTCAGCATATTGATTGATGCTGATGTACGTAATGTAAATTACAGCTTTTCATGTTGATTTGTTTGTTTTCAGATTGATTTTAGATTGAAGAGACCCATAATATTGTAAAAGTTTTAAAAATATTTGGGGGTACCGATAAGGTTTCACTATTACTAGAAAATAATCGAGATTGAAATTTAATTTTTATTTGTTAAGACTTATCTGCTTAGTCACCATCCATACTTATACATTGTTTCTAGCGTTTTTGAGCTTTTCAAAGGCCTTCATTTCAGAATTCAGCAGATTGAACTCCATATCGCGGGTTACTTTTATCTACGGCTTCTTGAAACCAAACAAGTCAACATTAATAGCTATTATTTACAACATTATGTGCAAAAATTAATGAATTTTATCCAGACGTCTAGGTTACTTCTTAGTAGTAATTGAAACCTTACGATACCCTTGTATAATTTCTATATTCGTATACTCACATTCAAAATCAATGAGAAATAATTGGGAAATATTTTTCACATTTCATTTCAAAACTTCTTAAGCTTTCCTGTCGTCTTTTTTTCACCATAACTAATCATTTATTTCAGATATACTGTGCCTCTATGGTATAAGAACCTGTTATTTTGAAGGAAGTTTCTAGAAAACATAGTGGAGAAATACTGTTGCAACTCAAACGTGTGCCTTTCGAAATGTCCGCCTGGAAGATAATGTTCCTTTTTCTTAACTGTCTTCGGGTACTTCACAGAACCGATTCTGAAGTCAATAACGTAACTATACTGAAACTAGTTTGAGCCAGACAATTAAACAAAACGAACCGATCTCAATGGGTTTTTTTTTATTATTTTAAAGTCGTTATTGAAGAGTCCAGTCATAAAGAATTGTTTTTGGAATTAAAGGTTTTGAAAGATTGTGGCACGTTTGTTGGAGTAAATTAATTAATAACAAGTCACTATTCCCGTTCATACTTTCAAATCAAGCATTATTAAAAAGTTTTTTTAAAATGTTAGTGAATACTGTGAGAGGAATCCAAAATTTTGCCGAAATCTGTGCTGAAAATTAATAACTGTAAAGTTCTTGAAAAAGTAAAATTATTCTAAATGAATATTAATTAGCGTTTAGTAAGCGTACTTATGAACCTCAAGCTCTGCAGAAGCAATAGCTATCAAGAAAAAAATATATATTCTTCGAATTTCTAATGTATTCTTTATTTGCATAAGCAAAACATTCTAAAATATAAAAACATTGCCAACGTTAATATCATAAAAAATAAAAACAGACGATTATGCCATAAAAATGAATATTAAATAAAATATTAAAATAAGAGCAAACGATAAATTATTAAAGTACACAATAATATTCTATTCAGATTTTAAAATAAAAACAGACCATAAAATTTTAAATTGATATATCTTAGCCTTTTAAATATACCTTACGTGAAATAAGTGTAGTTATTATAATTGTAAAGTATATAATGTTTAATATTTTGAACCTAACAAATACCATTTGTAAGTACCCTTAAAATAAAAAATAAAATTCATAAATATTATGTTCACTAATTCTAGATTGAGATATCGTAACCTAACAAAAGTCAACTGTTTTATTTGTATAATATTTTCACTCCACTAGTTCACTTTTTATGCGGTTTGAGAACGTTTTCCAATGTAAGAAGATTTTTTTCCACCCCTTACATTTCATTTAAATTTCTTATTAATGTTATGCACATTTATCTGATGAAAGTAGAAATACAATTATTGCCGTGTACTAAAAAGAATATTCCAAGAAAGTTGAAAGAAAAATGAGTTATTATTGGTTATGTGTCTTTGAGTCAGAAATACTTATTAAAATATCCTCTATTAAATTAGCTATAATTTTCTTGATTTATTATTCCACAAGAATACTATTCTCTAACTTTGCAAAAATGAAATAATTGTCCTTAAATGACTGAAAGAGAGATTATTCTTTTCGTAGCAAGGAAATAAAAATGCTTCTTATAATGCATCTAAAATAATCGAAGTTTTCTTAAGGAAAACATGTAAAAGGAAAGCGTAGAAGAAATAATAATTTTTTATTTGTGTTTTTTTTATTTCCTATCGTGTGATGCGTTCATATCTTTCAAAATAAATTATTTATATACGTACAAAATCGTCATTTTATTTTAATTTAACATTTTTTTTTTTTAATTTAGTTGTTTTTAAGTTGAAAAAAATGAATAGATTCCATTTTGATAACCATTTCCAGATGACTAATGAAATGAATCTTTTGCACAGGACTTTTTAGAAAAAACGGTAGCATTCTTTGTAAGAATTGTACCCGCGGTAGCCTAGTTGTCATAGGTTCAAACTCACCACCGGTGTTGTTTTCATGCTGATGCCACTAAATACACCCGTATATCGGGACTAATACACGTAAAATCTGTCAAGAGTGCAAGTCTTCCCAATGTCGTGGTATAGAAGTTTGGAAAGGGAGGTGTCAGCTTAGGTCTGTTGACCGAGGTTCAAAATTACAAGGTCCGTCACCAATAGTTCTAATATTGCTTCTAAGTGCGATAGTGTAAAACAATCAATCAAAACAGAGTACGGAAAAAAAAATTTTAGAATTTACCATTAGTTTTTATTTATAGAGAATTACGCAGTTTTCCTTGATACTAATATAAACAAAAAGATTTTTTTAAGCTGTGGCGAAAAAATTGCTTAAATTTAATAAATTTAAATTTATATCGATTTCACTCAAATTCAATAAATATCGTTAACAAAACCTTCAAAGTTCAAAAATGTAAAATCCGGATTACTTGAATTGATTCTAAAAGAGAATTTCATTGAAACGTTATAAAATGAAACAATCGATAAATGACAAAATGTTTACAATGTACATTTTATAAAAAGGAAATTTAAAATATAGTAATATTTGCTACATTTTATTTATAAGAATTGAAGATGAAATTTCAGTTGTTGGAACACATACACCTATGGATTATATATATATATATATATATATATAAAATTTAAAGTGGTTTTAGTTTATTTCAATAAATCTTTCAGCCTCAATTTTTTACTTATAATTTAATCTCTAGTCTGTCACAATTTTTTAGAGTTACTATATTTTTATCACATTAATGTTATCGAATTCAGAACTTTTTCAGCAATGAAAAATAAGAATAAAACTGATTTCGTCGACTGCTTAGGCTTATGATCATATAAAAATAGATGATGCTAGACATAATGACTGACATTAAATATGTATCTTTTTTATCGTGACATTTTCCTTAATGTATGAAAATTACAATATTTATAAGTATCAAATTTCTTTCGGCGTTAAGATTACTACAGCTTTAACTAGTTTGAGATAATTTCTGGAATAAAAAATTCTCATGAATATATAAACGCCTTCGAAAAAATATCTTTGAAGAAGGCAATAGCCCTCACATCTGCATATAGTAGGAAAAAAAAATAACATCCATGTCATCCTAACATTAAATTTGAAGGAGACTAATCTAACTGCGTTCTCATATTAAAGATAAATCTCCTTTTAATCTATATTAATGAGGATATTATTCCTTAGTTTGATTATTCTTTGAATATTATCTTGATGTGAACGGATATTTAAACTATTCTGCTCGTGATTCTGAATTTTTGAAATCAAATGTGAATAATATATATTCTTTTCATATGTTTCAAATTTAATACAATATCCCATACACACAATTTCATGGACTTTATCAAAATATTTTATCATTTTAATTTGATTTGATTGTTTATTAATGTCGCTCTTCAAAGCATCACAAGGGCTACTGGCGACGGACCTCTTAATTTTTGAACCTCGGTCAAGAGACGAGGATGACACTTGAGCTGGCACCTCCGGATTCAAACCTTTACTCACGCTAACGGGAGACCATGGGATCTCGACAGATTTTAAGATGTCCCCTTAAGTGGCAAGGGGACATCTGAGTTGGCAACTCCCTTTCTAAATTTCTACACCACACTAGCAAGAGAGTATGGACCTTGGCAGATTTAGTATGCATAGGCCCCGCTGCACGGCAGATCTTTAATGGCATCAGAACTTGAACCCTCCGGAAACAAAGCTGGCCTCGAGATCATGACTACTAGACTAACGCATCCACTATTTTTTTATCATTATCTTTATAAACTTGCGCAATATTTAGTCAATCGAACTATTAATTATATCTTTATAATACGCAGGAAAATCTTTACAAAAGAAATCATAACTTCAAACAAGGGTTACAAGGAAATTCATCTCATTCAATTGCGTTTCGGAAAATAAAAATTCAAAAAATAAAGTTCAGATATTTTATTGATTACTTATTAACATCTCACTTTGAAGCAACTCGAGGGTTATTGGTGGTAGACATTGTAATTTTGTGCTACGATGAAGTGACGAAGGCGACACCAGATATAATACCTCATTCTACGCATGCCAACATGAGGATTTTGAGCCCTGACAGATTTAAATTACATCATGCTCTCCACTCGACAGGTGAAAAAAATGCAGAAAATGGGCAAAAAGAAATCCATAAAGCTAGAACCCACCGAAGAGTTATTAATTTATTTCTTAAAAGTATTAATTTCTATAATTCAATGAATAAAAATCCGGACTCTTTCTTCGAAAAAAAGGAAATATTCTAGGTTCACATTGCCAACTACAAGTTCTTAGTAAATTCTAAAGTGATTTCCAGAATTTTATTTCGCTATTGCTATTATTATCGTCTGAATTTAATTAATAACAATTAAACTGCTTTTAAAATTATTATTCAAAGTGAGTTTCTTTAAATAAATAAAATGTGAAAATGATATCGTTTAAGAATTCAAAAAAAAACAAAAAAAAACAGATTCTATAAAAAGGGGGAGGAGGATTCTACAAGTGATAACTTTAAAAGTACTCGTAAGTTACAATTTCAACAGAAATTAATGGGACATTTTCATTTAAAGAATAATTATAAAAACAAGCAATTTACAAATAGTTAGTATCTAATATGCGAAATTAAAAATATGAGCTCGAACTTTGATCGGATGTGTAATCTTCATATGGAAACTGAGAATTACACTAAAGATATTTATGGGACAGATGAAATATGTTGGAAAAATAGAAACAAATTATAATATGAATATCGGATATCTTATCTTTATGTTTCAAAAAAAGCTGTTATCAGTAAAATGTTTTTTCTAGAATACTTTTGATGTCTTTTTTACGATCATTGTGACGTTATTCTGCAACAAGAAATAAATATCTTCCCCCGAAAAATTATTTCAAATTTAAGTTGGAATAAAAGTGCATTTCAAAATGTAAGACTTTCCCCCCCCCCCCTATAATTCCTAACAAGAATAGTTTCCTCTTGCAAGACTTGTTTTTATTTTATTTTTTTATTCTGTTTCCTGTTGTGATCTATTCTACATACAGTTTTCTTTTTCTGTGCAGATTACTTTCAAATGCAGCAATTTTGATCTTTTAAATAGCAACACAATTTGTTTAGTCAGCGTTAGCCTTTTTCTTGAAAAAGAAATCTCACTTTTTCCTGTCACGTCACAATTTTCATCGTTTGGGAATAAGATTCTAAATACTTTGTAATAAATTTGCATTTCAGACAGGAGGAATCTTGTGCTAGATTCTAAAATCGACCTACAAAAAGATGGATTGAGTCTTCCTTATGCTAAAATTTATGGCGAAAAATAAATTTTTATTCACTGGCGTTTTCTAAGAGATTTTTCAAAGTTTTATTTGTTATTTCCGAATTCAATAAGGTAATTTAACTCATTATTTGCAGTGAAATGGCTGTAAGATCAATATTAATTGTTTAAATAAAATCAAAGCTTAAAGATTGTTTTGGTAAAATGCATATTAAATTAGCAATTGAAATATTTACTTTCAAAAAAATTATTTTTAAGCCAGAATCAGCCATATGCCATCTTATTTATTTGATATAAATTGCAATTATTCAGAAATGAATTATTTGCAATCGATATCGAATCGACCCCGTCAAGGTCATATTTACGTCCAATAGGATTTATTTCAGGTTGGTGCAAAAATAACTGCGACTTTTAATTACAACTATCAACTTTAAAACAGTATATCTCATCTTAGAATTAAGTTTATTGACCAAAATTATAATCATTAGAATCAATGCACTTTTACCTACAAGTCTGTTGATTTTAACAGCTTTGAATTCTGGAATTCTAGAACCTATGAGCTCTTCAAAGATATTTTGAGCTCCTGCTTGGTTATCTAAGACCTCCTTCTTGAAGAAATTTTCAAGATGCTTTAAAAAGTAATTGTCACGTAGTCAGTCGGAGAGTCTGGTGAGTAAGCTGGTTGAAGTAGAGTTTCGTATCCCAGTTCGTTCAATTTCTGTGCTAGTGTTTGGCGCAGCATAGCCTGCTTTGGCTCTTGCGCCATTAAAATCGACAGTCACTCACTCACTCAATTTCTGTGCTGTTATTTGTGAGACATGAGGTATGATATTGTCATGTAGAATATTCGAACCTTTTCGATTGATCAATGCTTGGCATAAATGTTGCAATTTTTAGCGCATTTTGTCCATTTTCTTGCAATGGGATCTCTAATGGGATGGTTTCATCAGGTTTCAAGAAGTCGTAGTGAATGATCCAATTACATACCACCAAACTGTAATCTTAACCTTCTATTAATACAACTTTGGTTTCGAGAAGTATTTTGGTGCGTCATCTCTGTCCACTCACTGCGTTATATTGGCTCAAATGGTATATTATGTGCACATAGTTAAATAAAAGAAAAGACCGAAATCAGGTTAAAGTTTAAAATAACAAAAACCTCAATTATTTTTGCTCCAACCCAATATTTTTAATTTTGCCATATGTATGATTATTAATAACAACGAATAATTTAACTATTTATTATCAATATGAATTAATTGTACATCTATTTAATTGTTAATACTGGAAATAAGAGTCTTAATGCATAATTACAACTCTATATTGTGACGTTTTTTAATTTATTTTTGGTAAGGAAGAATGGGTAAAGCTTTGATAAAAAAAAAAGTCTCTTAACTTTTTACAATCCTATTTGGATTACAGAACAATGTTCACTAAAAGCCCTTACATTTCTAAGCAATGCGGAGAATTCCAGTTAATACCTGATTTAAAAACATTTGAATTGATGTACTATTTTTCTGGAATCCTCTAATAATGTCCATAAAATTAAATAAAAATCTTTAATATAAATTATACGATTGAAATGTGTATTAAATTTACTTAACATTTAATATGCTAAAGTTTAAGTGTTTATCTGACGAACGTCAAAATCATATGAAAGGAACAAGAGGAGGGTATATGCAAATGATTAGTATTTGTAGCACATTTAGACGAAGCAGGAGGGAGAAACGACATCTGAAGCACTGCATAAAAGAAAAGTTGTGTAGTGGATTTTTTATTCGGAAAGCTCTTTGAAAGGTCGGAGATTACTCAGAATATCGTGTAATGTCACGAATAAGAAGAAATACTTACCAGCAAGTGTCGGAATTCGATAGAGGCAGGATCGTTGATTACCGAGAGTGTGGATTATTAATCCTTGATTTCGCCCTGGTTGAATCCAACCACTATCATGCGAATATGGAATCAATGGGTTGCTGAAGGTCTTACTGAACGGCATGCAGGATCTCCACGCCCTTCCATGACTTACGCCGACATACATATTGTGAGGTCAGCCTTTCAAAACTGTACAATCACATCATGGACTATTAGTTAGGAAATGGGCATGTTTGCAGCACGCTCAGTATCCACTCGTACGGTGTGACGACGTTTGCAGCAGCGTGGACAGTCAGCACGGCGACCATTACTTCGGCTCTTGACAATGCCTCATAGAGAAACACGTCGACTCAGGTGCGCTGAACGACAAAGCTGGATAAAGGAGTGGCGAAATTTCGTCTTTTCAGACGGGTCCTGGTTCTGTGTTGTAGTCTTCTGATGGTTGTATACGTGTTTGGAGACTCCTAGGAAACCGCTAATCGCCTTCTTGCATTCGGTATAGGTATAAGGACCCTGTACCTGGTGTGATGGTTTGGACAGCCATTGGGTACACGACGTAAACATCTCTATTTCAGAGCGACGGTAATTTGAACGCAGATCGGTGCATTTCTGACATCTTACGTCCAGGGGTTAGGCCCTATCCTCGAGGCCTGCCAAATCATGTCTTCCAACAAGATAAGAAAAGACGATTTGTTGCACGTCGTGTTCTGATCTTCTTCGATACATAGGGTATTCAATAGTTGCCCTGGCTATCACGGTCTCCAAATCTATCACCCATTGAAAACATCTGGTCATGGATTGCTGAGAGACTGGCCCGCCACCCTTCTCCAGGTAATACAATTGATGAAGAGTGGCACAGACTTGAAGTAACAGTATGGAATGAGTTGCCCTTTTCTGTCATCCAAGACGATTTCGATTCCATGCCTAACCGGGTAAGGTCCATTTTAGCTGCCAGGGGTGGCAACTTTTTCTACTAATTTCTCACCCTTGTAGCCCCCAAAATTGCTTGCAATTTAATCATTTTGTCTTCATGCCATAATGTTTATGTACATTAAATAAATATATGTATTGTATATGCTTTCTTTTCGGGTGTTGCAATTTTAATGGCCAGCAGGGTACATTAAGAATTCGCGCACAGAGAATCAAAACGAATAAAAAACAAAACAAACACAGAAACTAGTCGTGTTCAAACATAGCGACAAAAAAGCAAAATTTTATATCCGGTAGCCTCTAACGTCATTTAGAACATTCAGGAATTTTCTACGAGTTAAAGTTGAAGTAAACTCAACTTGCAAAGGTTGATTGGTGCAAGAAATTTATAATCCTGGTTTATCACAAACATATGCATACATATGTGTGTGTGTAAAACAAATAGAAATAGTAGAATAAACGCAACCATTTTAATAAACTTTAATTTAATTTATCGTTTCAATATCGCATAATCCTGCAGGAAATTATGTTTTTCATACTATATAGCATTATACTTCTAGCATGAAATATACTGAAACCATTATTTAGAAGCACTATTAAAGTTTCATTAAATTCATTGCGACAATAATAGAGATGAAATAATTCCTTTTATTGGAAGCATGAAACATAAAAAAAAAAACATGAAACAGCCTTTACAAAAGAATATTTTTAACTAGTAAAACAGGTCACTTTTTAAAATAACTGTTACAAGAGTAAACTTAGGATTTACCCAAGGCGTATATTTTTGAACTGGTACTCTTTGTTTTCGTAGAAAAGTATTATTATGCAGAATAATAATCGCAAAAAAATCATTATCTTTTAAAATATCCACCCAAAGTGTATTATTCTTAGGAATGAAATTAAAAAAGAAAAAAATTCTTTTTTAAGCATTCTGTATTTTGGAAATTTCTATTTATTTTATTTTTGTACAAATATATCCCTAAAAAAATTCTATTATTTATCACAAAATTTCAAATCGCTTTTCTTTAGAAATTCGTTCTTTCTAATTTAGTGCACTGGAATTCCTTTATTACAGAAAAAAAAAAAATTCAACCAATTGCAAACTTTTCTAAAATCTCTATTTTTTTTTTTTTTTTTTTTTGTTTAATCAAAACACTATTTAAGAACAACCTTACAGCTGTTTATACTAATATAACTTCTGGTCATATTACACTAGTTATTAATCCAAGTAAAATTGGATTTTTGTAATAAGTGCATATGTAAATGAGTTGAGCTTTTAAACATTTATTCTTAGTAAAAGACCGAAACTATCAATCGAATTTTGAATATCATCTACTACTAACAGAGGCCCCATTAACCTAGTGGTCATGGTCGAAAACTCAAGGCTGGTGTTGTTTCCTTCTAGTCGTGGGTTCGAGCTCTTATGCCACAAAAGACCCACCATATACTGTAATGATTTATCTTAAATCTAACTAATTTCTTAATTTATCCTATATTTGAACAACCATTGTTATACATTTTGTAATCCCATTTCTTTTAATCTTTTAATTTATGCGATCACGCGATTTCCCAAAAGTTCGTAGATCAGCGTTTACCACGCTCCGAACTAATAGGGATATTCTCCACTAGACACTTAGACTCCAAGTAAAATACCTTAACGAACCCTACATTTATTACCATGTGATCTGTATAATCCTTTATTTAACTTCCCTGGAGAAACAAACAGGGAAAACTTTTTGGTATTTTTCATCCAATTACCGAAGTGAGTGGACTTGTGTAGCGTTCGAGTAAATCCCAATCTATCTCCCTTCCTCACGTGTGAAGATAAAATAACTTCATTACTCCTCGATGATTAAATAGTTTCCAATACAATAATCAATATTACAAATTATTCAAGAATATATTTATATATATTATGCCATTATCAGCAGCATTTAGACTGTCATTTTCCCGACTGAAAACAAAAACATTACTAAGTATGCAGTCGAACAAAAAACAGTTCAATTAAGATCTATGATGAAAAGTACGAAAATTTTAACTAATGCTTATATCAGATTGCTTCCTAAACATGAAGGGAGGAGAAAAAATACTCAGTTAAAAAGAAAAAAATACGAAAAATGTATTGTTCACCTTTTGACAAAAATTGTTACTTTATAATTATTTTAAAAATCTTAATAATTATTTTAAATCGGCTCCGACACTCCTTCATTAGTCTAGCTGCATATCTGCGCAGCCTCAGTATGAAATGTCAAACTTGAAATGTTCGCCTATATATATATATATACTGAATGAAAACCGTTAAGACGAAACTGGTGAGATCGAAACATATTTGTCCAGTCAAGCGAATTAAAATAAACTAAACAATAAGGGTCTAAGAACGAAATCTTTTCATATTAAGAGATTTTGACTCGCATTCAAAGAAAAAAACTGTATGGAATTACGCATTATTTTGACGTGGCGGCAGAATTATTTCATATTAATCGATTTTTCAAGTTAATCGTTAACAAGCTGAATATTTTAATTGAATACTAATTAGAACAAATTTTAGGATAATACATATAAATGTTCAAATTGTAAAATCAATTTCACATGTAAGAATGCTGAAGTTTTTTATTTAATTTTGTTAGTAGTAGGAACCTTCAAGAAAATGTACTGAGCTTTCCCTGAGATGAACTGGAGAACATTCGAAACTGTTTCATAACTTCAGACATTTTCCTTCAGGGGCCAACCGGTCAATTTTTCATTTATGGGTATCCCGGTAAATTTTTATCCATGATTTGTCTTCCGATTTCGACATGCAACCCTCCACAGCATGAATCCTTCCTTACAAGAACAGGTGACTCTTTCACCCTTAATTCTCCTTGATTCGCCTCCACTGTTGTAGAAATATCCATTTCGAAACAATGGGGGAGAAGGAGACGAGATTTATTCTCACCCATGGGTCTGACGAGCTCACAAAATCGGAAAACGCCTTCACATTTCGGTCGTTGGCCCTACGGGCGTGATATAGGTCAAGTCTTCCCTGCATTTACGCCTCATCTTTCATCAAAAAGTCTACGTTAGAAAAAAAAAAAAAAAAAAAAAAAAAAACCAAAAAAAAAAAAAAAAGAAAAAAAGAAAGAAGCAAAATTACACTTTCTACTTCTGACCCAGATACACATATCTATTTTTCGCTTTGTGTTTCAAACTTTGATGGTGCTCTTTTCCCTCTGGAGATCTTCGGCGTTTTGTATATATTTCGAGAAATTTCTATTTCATAATTAAGTTTTGAAATGTTTTTTTATTCTTTTAAAAAAAAGAGAGATAAAAAAAAGTTTTTAAAGTGGAGACTGCTATTCGAGGAAATTGTTTGTCCACTTCCCTCTTTGAACTATGATTGGAAAAGAAGGAAAAATATATCCGACGCCCCGAGCGAGTTTTTTTTTCGTAACGATCTTTATCTACGATCTGAGCTTCACAAGTGAATAGATGTGATGAAATTCCATGTGACGAAGAGTGTACGTGGAATCACTTTCAATCTCTTTTCAATGTTTGATGCAGTTACTAGCCTGAGGAATTGTTGTATAATCATAACAATATATCATTAATTTCAACATTAACTAATCCTATTAACATGGAAGAATCTGAATGATTAGGTGAATCCACATTCTGTTCAATACGGTTATTCCAAAATGATTCAAATAAACTGTGAAACTAAAACACAGTTTTATTGAAATAAAGTTATGTGTATCTAGTAGATTATTACTATTAGCATAAAATATTGGAATAAATACTAAAACATACCACTTGTTAAGAGACATACTTGAATATTTCTAGTTGTTGCAAAAGTTGCCTTAAATCAATACCAGCTCCAAGGATTTTATGAAGAAATAGATCAATTTGAAGAAGTAACCAAAGCGACATCACAACTAGAGTTAGAATTGACTGCTGTAAGAGATACTGAACCAAAAACAATACAATAAATTATAAGCTAGATTTGAAATACGGAATTGTAATTTCCAACAATTTAAGAAAGCAATTATTATAAAATAGCAAAAATTATTTCACACACATTCAAATGTAAAATTTATAACAACTTTACGAAAACAGTTTTTATGAAATATAGCAAGCGATTTCATTCAAAAAAAACATAACTAATAATATTTTTTACGAAAAATATAAAATTTACTTTCTAAACGATATTTTAAGAAAGTTATTTGGAATTTCTAACGGTAAGTAAATGTTTATTTCTTATTTGTTTTTGATAATATTTTTGCATGCAAGCAAGAACATATTCAAATTATTAAAAGTGGTACATATCCTTATTTAAACGAGTTGTTTACAATTAAATAATCGAGTTGTTAATCTAACGACAAGCCTTTGCTTGACGCAGTATTAAAATAACAAAATAGAAGCTACTCCATTTATTATATCTTTTGCCAAAAACTCCGTATCAAAATGTAAAAAAAAATGTCTCGATCTTTTTCACTCTTTTTTTTTTTAAAAAAAAATGAATCAAGTTATTTTGATCATCTTATTTGTAAGCCACTCAAGGCAATCCCGTGTAAATGTTACCCACCCTCTTCATACATTAAGTTATTTACGTCAGGGATCCCTTGCCATCAAGACCACTTTTTTTAGGAAGTATTGAGGTGAGTTGTATAACTATGTAAAAAACGATGTAAAAACAGAAGTATGATATGAATTAAAAATAAAAAGCTGAAATTAATAAAAATATTATCTTATAGTTCATGATAGTCTTCTTTATGTCGGTCCTTGGGTCAAAAATGTAGACTCGCCTATTTAAATTACAACTGGTATTGAAAACCATGTGCAAAATGTTAATATGTTTATTCCAATGTTAGAATACAAAAGGATAGCTATTATTTAATTATCCAAGAAACCAGAATGAACTTGTCAGCTCTTGGAACTGGACCAACTAAACCAATTTATGCATGCATTTTATTTGCTCATACAGCTTTGAATAATACATAAAATCATATACAATGAAAGAACAGTAAAATCATGAACAGAGTATTATTTTCATTCAATAAATGAAATGTTTATTTTTCTTGAATTAATTATCAATCCTTAGTTAATTTTATATTTAAAGGGAAAAATCAATCATGCTCTGTTTCCTATTCTTAGCACGAAGGTGTAGAAAAAAAATTTCTCTCAACTCTGGCTATAATATTCCTCATTTCAGAAAAAGTCTCATGCAAATAAATTTAACTGTTCTCGTATTATCAAGGGTATAATACTTAAATCAAATGAAATTTTTTTATATCTATTAAGATAGTTTTAACATTTTCAATTTTCATTTTTTAACAATACAGAATTCTGAGAAACTGATGAACATACTACTTTCGCATTCTCATTCGCTAGAGAGAAAGACAAAGTCAACCTAATAAAAAAAATCTTCAGCTCTTTATGAACACTAAAAGGTTAAAGCTAATCTATTGTATAAATCTATATATATATATATATATATATATATATATATATATATATATATATATATAAGATAATACCTCTGACTGACTCATCAGGAGATCTCTAAGACTATTCACCGATTGACTTGAAATTTAGCAGAGTTACTCATTTTGCGATATAGCGCTCACTAAGAACGGATTTTGAAATCTTATCAAAATGTAATTTTCATCCGTTAATCTCTCTTATCCATCGATTATGTTATTTTTGGCGACTTTGATCGCCAAAAATGACTATGACAGACGCCAAACGGAATATATTTTTTATCATATACTATGTGTAGCACATTAAGTTTACTTGGTGAGATTTGAGTGTGCGAAATGGAAAAATATAAATTGAAGTATAATTTAATATTGAAGCTGATGGAGGATTGGCAAGATTTTGGCGGAGGGGCTCTTTATGTGAAATCTCGTGCATGTCGAAAATAGGAAATGTACATATTTAGCGATAGAAATAAATCAGTGTGGAACTCCACGTTTGGTGAAAGTGTAATTTAGCTCCTAAACTTAGCGGGATTTTGAAAAATACCAAAATGGCGACTTTTAAAGTAGCGCACACGCAAGACAATGTGTGTTTTGTGTGTGTGTGTGCATGTGTGTGTGTGTGTGTGTGTGTGTGTGTGTGTGTGTGTGTGTGTGTGTGTGTGTGTGTGTGTGTGTGTGTGTGTGTGTGTGTGTGTGTGTGTGTGTGTGTGTGTGTGTGTGTGTGTGTAAGCGAAATACCACTGAGAAGTTCTGGATAATCATTATTAAAGACAATCAATATCTTAAAATTTTAAATTTAGATTATCATTATCGTTTAAAAATTGAAAATTTTCTTGATACTTTAAGTATAGGTTCCGAAATATAATATTATCATCTTCCCTGCGAAGCGGGCTGGTATCTGCTAGTAAAAATAAAATTCTTTTGACTGAGAGACAAAGGCCATGTTCTCTAAATTTTAATGCATGATCTATCTTCAAATCTCAATCTACTCAAAAAATTACCAATGTTAAGATTAGAAACAGAATAACTCATTGCATTGACGTGTATTTTAAGTGAGTATCATTTCTATATTAATAAAAACAAGTACAACTTTTATTCTGATTTTTTATTTTTATAAGAAACTCTGTACCTTAATCTGTAATTCAACATAACTATCTTCACTGAAAATGCACTTATCATATTGTACCAGCTTTCGGATTCCATCCTCATAGAAATTTGCCACCTGATGACCTAATCACTGCACCACGGCCGTATTGACATCACCATCCTCGTATTGGCACTGACCGCCTAAATGCTTTTACAAGTGAAGGAATAAGTGGTAGTCACTGGGCGGCAGACCAGAGCTATTTTGCGGGTGATCAATTTGCTTCCAGCCGCTTGATGCGATGAGATCTTGGGTAAAGCGAGCCACGTGTGGACGAACATTGTCAAGCAGCAAAACAAACCCTTTACTGAGCATGTCACGCCCTTTTTTTTCGGTTTGCAAGTTGCAATTTAATCAAGGAGTCAGAATATGTCTCGGAATTAAGTGTGCATCACCGAGACAAAAAACCCACTAGAAACACTCCCTGCTCATCCCAAAATACAATGCCCATCCATTTTAAACGCAGAAATTCTTTGCTTGAGCTTCATTTTTTGGGTGATGTTAAGTTCAATTTTTGTTAACGTCACACAATTTTTATTATCGCACTGGCTATTGTCGACGTACCACGTAATTTTGAACCTCGGTTAAATGACGAGGACGATACTTGAGCTGACACCCCCCTCTCCTAACTTCCACACCCTGCCAACGGGAGGACTTTGGGATCCGACAGATTTAACGTGCATCAGCTTCGGCTACACGGTGGATCTTTGGTAGCCAAGGATCGAACCCGCGACTGAACGAAAACTGCCGGTCATGGATACGAAATCATAATCACTAGGCTACGGCGGCCACTGGGTGATGCTAAACGCCTCCATTCAACAGATTGCTGTTTTGTTTCCAGTGTCACATGAGTCACATGGCCATACACTTTATTAATCTGCTGATTAATTTCGACAGTTTCCACATCTTTTGCATGCATAAAACACACACAAATCACAGCACGTATTTCTCTATCGGCAACATTTTAAACAAACACAAGCAAATGCAAATATGGGCGAATGCTTATCATGATGGCATCTGTGACTAGTCAACAGGTATGGGTACTCAGTGCACCTACGTGGAATGGCGACAATAGCACTGCAGTTGCCGTATCTATAAACGGTACTTACTTAAAAAAAAACACCCCTAGTAGTATAGTCCATTGATCACCGGAATCAATCTATTGTTTTGATCGTTACTTACTTTCCAGTACATAATGATGAATCCAGGTCTCATCGATGGGGACAACTCGACGCAAAAACACAACGATTATGGGACGCGGCTGCAGCAAAATCTAATCTACCGTCAAATTTGTTTTGACACCGTTTAACAGATTACAGCAAAAAAGGATAGCTTCAACCTACCTTAGTAATATCATCTGTCGTATAAAACAGGTACGCTTTCAACCACCCTTGTATAAAGGGCTCAACAAGTCAAACTAAAAATGTTAAACCATTGATAAATTAATGTTGCATGTACATCATAAAAATGATCAATATATGGCTTACGGGAGATTAATATAAAGATACTAGTCTAACGTGGAATATAATTAGGTACCAACATATAGGTTCCATAATAAAAATTAGAACTACATAGGAAGAAAATTGACCTTGGAAAGTCTCAACTATAATTATATATTTTGATTTTAGTGTATTTGTTATCGTTTTAGCTCGAAAACCGTTATGTTAATTAGTTAATCTGCTAATTACCTGATTTGTTAAGTTAGAGTGAGGAATTATCTTCAAAATGAGATTTTTTCGCACTTTATCTAGGCAATATGTTCATTATAGTATTCCGAATCGGTATAGTTAAAAATTATATTTCTCCTTATTTCCTTTCCCCCTCCTCCTTCTTCTCTCCCCTTCCTAGTAAAACGGAGGATGGTTTTTATATAATCATAGTACTCCAAAGGATGTTTTGAAACAATCATAAGCGAAATCTGAATTCTATGTTTTTTTTTGAAAAAGAGATTTTTAACGCAAAAGGATGTCAAACAGTCATAAAATAATCCCTTGGTACTGGATAGGGTTTTAGAAAATATATCTGCAAATCTAAATGAACCACGAATAGTTGTGCTTGTAAAATCCCTTATCATGCAATTCAAAGTGTCACCAATCTGTAGATTGTACTGACAAGTAAAGATGTTTTTATCATATATCTATTTGCAAATTTATTTCTTTAATTATAATAACACATTTTACTGGTTAATTCATTTTATATTTTACTTTATTCATTGATTGGTTCTATCAATTATGTTTCTTTAGATATTGAAAAATAAATAATTAACATTTTGTTTCACTAATTATCAGTATGTTTCATTTATAATTTGCTGAATTATTATTTGAAATTACTTGTTATATTAATATATCTAAGAAAATAATTGTAAACAATAACTAAATTATCAGGTTTTGATTTTAAAAAACCGATGTTCTGATTTTTGAAGCTCCCGTATTGTCGCATTAAACTCAAAATATTTGCTAAACCTTTTCTTATTGTCAACCTAATTACCAGTAACTGCATTAAGACTTCTGCCTCGATCTTGATTAAAACAAAATATAGAATAAATTATGTCATACAAACGCCGCATAATGCATATAATAGTGCACAATATTACTATACTGAACTGATATCGATTGTCAAGCGAATCCAGATATAAAGATAATAACTACACAACGACCATTATTCAAGGTCTCGATTTGTCTTGTTCGAGAAACCATGTTATTACGCGATTTAGAATGACCTTCTAACATAATAAAACCATCTCTTAAAGGATAGTTGCTACTAATTTGTCTTGTTACTTGTATCTATGTAATTTTAGAATGAATTCATCATTGTCAGTTTCAGATCCTTGAAATCTCTTTCTAAAGGTCCGATGATGGAAGAGGACAGAATTTTTGCAATTCGATGACCATTAGTAACATTCGGCAACAAAATAGGTAAAATTACATAAATCATCCGATGAGATTCAGTTTCGTGATTTGTAATACTTCGATCATGTATCACCGTTGCCTGTCATCAGAGCTTTTTCGACAAATTTTAGGTCCTTTTATGCTTTTGAAAATTATGTTCGAAAAAATGAAGGATGAGCAAAGCATAGGCATGGTTTCGTGGAAATCGATGACATATCGTAAAGAATAAAATGAGCAATATTTCATCACAAATAATTTTCTTTTCCGTCAAATTTACTGATATTGAATTTATGTGAAAATTCAAAACGAAAAGATGATGGCAACTAGAGACTAACACATTGAATAATTCCATTGTTTCGCTGTAACCTTTATCCCAGACAAAGCAAGGCCGTCGTAGAGAATGACGAAATAAATGAAAACCCAGGAAGTCGAGTAATGAAAGATTTTTTAGTCATTTTCTGTCAAGAGCGTGAGCGACCTTCACATGACTAAGCACGTGGTGTGTATACAATGGAATAGTTTCCAGCTTTGTATAATACTTACGCGATAAAAGGATAAACATCGCTGAAGATTCTTCAGTGTCTATGAATCGATGAAATGACAGATATCATAATAAGACGTTGTATCTCATAACAATCTATTCAGGAATAAGTTTATGAAATCAAAATGATAATTTTCTTCAAAGAAGAATCTACTACAGTAATTTATTAAAATTCGAAATACATTGATTTCGAATTTATGATAGTTGCGTTTGGAAACAATTCATGAAATTAATTCCATCGTGCAGTAACATATAACAATAGCAGTTTTTCTTTTAATGGAAAAATTTGTTCGATTTAAATTTACTGTCAATGGTGAAAAAAATTGATTGTTTCATAAAAAAAAAAGTACAATATGACGTGACAGTATCACCTGGTACAACTTTTTTTTTTCCTTTTGTCTTAGTCAGTTTGTTTGTAAAAACAATAAATCTAATCTTTGAATAAAACTTTTCAAACTTGAAATTGAGGAAAAGAAAAGTATAAAACTACAGGAATTTTTAGCAAGACAAGTAGACTCAATTCGTTACATTCGGCAAGAAATAACAATTAGCGCACAAAATATTGTCAGGTTTCCAATGTTATGTTAGTTCTTGTCATAGGATGTCACAACTTGCACGAAAATCCAAAAAATCTCATAGTTGTTATTCAAGTTGTTATAATACGATGCAATTGAAAATAAAGTCAATATTTAGGTACTGAAGAGATATTTTAATATTTCTAAGTCCAGAAACATTCTTCACATTTTTGCAATAAAACTGTACTTGCTTCATTTTTATTGAAAACTTCGAATCATTGCAGCAGAAGGCTTTTATTATACAAATTCATTCCCAGGAGACCATAATTTTATTTTAACCAAGTTATTGTATTTCAAGTGATATATTCTGTTCCTTTTGTACGAATTAGAATTTTCTTTCAGTACACATAAAAGATCATTTGGTAGTGAAGTTGGTTGGAATTTTTAATTAATGGTTTCTATTGAACGAATATTATTTGCAAAATATGTAGTAGTTTCTTAATTAAATTCTTGGCTTATTTTCAATAGACTTTTTTTTATTTATTTTTAACTTATGATAATAATTTTAATTTGATTTTTAGGTTGGTTTGATAACGTATAGATTTTTTCTATCAACACTGTAGTCTTTTTAGTTCTAATAAATTTTTAAATGAGAGTTTTAGCAGCTATAATTTAAATTCTAGAATGAAAATACAAATGATTTTGAATATTTTGTCGGCACATAAGTATCACATTACACACACACACACATATATATATATATATAAGCATTAATGTTTGTTAAATAAATATACAAGTTATCACGCATATAAATTCATGATAAAATAAAATAAACAAAATAAAAATTAATGATTAACACAAATAAATATAATGTAAACTCAAAACTAAAAAAGAAACATGAAAGCTAAAAATTCATCATTTAAAAATGTAAAATTAAAAAATATTCAAGAACACATATTAAAATAGTAAATATTTTTTTAAGAACCCAATAATTTAGAAAATTGCAACAAGGCTCAAAACATCTAAAATCTAAACAACATAACTAAAGAAAAAAAGAATTAAGAAAGTAAAGTCGACAGCAATTCTAAAAACTGTATTAGGCATGGGACTGAGCATAACGTGTTTTTCTGGTTATTAGATATATCTATACACTACATAAAAAAAGCAGGACACTTGTATTTTTCGAAAAAAGCAATATATATTTATTTTCTTCCAGCTCGAAAATTTTGTCAAAAACATAAAATAAAGTCTGAAAACAAGAAATTATAATAAATTTAAACTGAATATGAAACCAAAATATTATTTATAAAATAATCAATTTCTTCTATTAGTTGAAAAATGTAAAAAAAGTAAAAAGATACTTCTCTTTTTCTAAAAAAGCGTCTTTTTCTTTTCTTTCACTTTTTCTTAAGTATGATGTTTTCTTTTTTAACTTTTAAAACTTCAAACACTAGTTCACATGCAAAGATTGAATCTCAGTTTGGTATATATTGTCTCAAACATGGTTAAAAGGTTTCTGAAAATCATTAATAGAATTATTTTATTCTGTACCATCGTATAGACGTCATACAGTTAATATCCAAATGTTTTCTACGATCATTTGACCTTTTCAAAACTCAAAATTTTTAGCACAGAAACAATTTTTGACGGCATGAGCTGTATGGATGCTTTATCTTGTTGAAAGATCCATTTACTTCCACCAATATTTGCCACAAAAGGTAGAATTTCAAATTCTAATAATTTAATGCAATCTGTATGTTTCTGGTTACCTTTTAAAAATCCAAACTTGATCTTCCTCCATAACCCTCAGCGAACCAGACCATTAAATGTCCTCATCCCTCCACCCGATAGCCTGTGCAATAGTAGTCAATCTGATCCCTACCGCCCACTAGTGAGCGTTCTAGCTTTCATGGTGGGCGATAACGGAACAACCAAGTGGTCCTGCGATTACACACTAATCTACTTACTCTTAATCAGTCAGGACAGAAGTTAGACTCTTTTACAGAGCATTTGTATTGGGACCGCACCCGACTTCTATCCTAACCACCTAGCCTGCATCCGCGATTGACCAGGTATCTGACTCCTGGTCCACATTCGCCACCCGATCCAGCGTATAGTTTTTGTTACCACAGTTTAGCAAGCAGTTCGTCGTCTTATCGCCCTGTAGACAAATAACTCTGTGGTTCTACGCTTCTTTCTATAACAGAAACTATCGGACAATAGAGACACCAATTAATTCATATTTTCGTCTCGATTCCCGGATTTTAGGGTAATAGGGTGACATTCTCGGACCCCCCTTAGACTGCCAAAACTAGCCGATGTCTCACCACTTCGACCCGATAGCAAAGAAGAGATGCTACTGCCAACACCCACTACATAAAATTGTATAAAACGTACAACTACGGATACTCATTAAGTTAGTCTCGATAAACTCTCGCTCAATCACGACACTTATAACATCTGACAATTCTCAACTTAGAGGTACCCAGCATTTGTTACTCTGTCAACATACTCATCATTTCAACGTACGAGGAGCTACGATCACTACATCCCTATTCTGACTCACAACGACTGTTGTTGAATCCACGTATCTTTTAACGTTACAGTCTGACGATTCCCCCTCCCCTTCTTCCGTGAGATCATGATAGCCACCGCCTTGATTTACCATCCACGTCCAACATACGCAATACTGTCCAGCGACCGAAACGCCTGATCCTGAATAACCAACGCCATGAGACGAGAAAGACGTCTCACATACCAGATCGGAAAAGCGCGCAGACTTGCAAAAGTCGCAACCAAACAGACTTCAATCGCATTAGTTTTGTTCACGTGACGTAAGTAAAGTTAAATCATTACTTATTCGAAACTGAAGCCCGTGCGCTAGTTAGATTTCTGAGAGCAAGCCCGTGCTTACAGCTTCAAACAAAATCTGGTAAAATACCGTGAGCCCAAGTCTCAAAAAAAAAAAAAAAAAAAAAAAAAAAAATTACACACGCGGCAATTCGCCAGTGTACTTGTAGATGGATTTCATAGAATTTGTTGCAAATAAACAACACCCGATGTGCTTATTGTGCAATAAGACATTATCCAATGAGGAAATGAAGCCAAGTTGATTATGAGGACATCTTTCTACAAAGCATCCAAATAACAAGAACAAGGCCATTGAATATTTTCAGGAAATGCATAAGAAATTTCAAAATCGTTCAATTATCATTGCATCACTTAAGAAACAATATACAATGAACGAAGATGAATTAATTGTAGTTAATCTCATTTCACAATTAATTGCAAAAAGTGGTAAAAGCTATAATATTGGAGAGACTGTAACAATATCCTTCTATAAAAGAGTGTGTATCTACAGTAATGTATCAGGGTATATGAATATCTCAAATTTTAAAAATGTTACCCCAATGCGATAGCACAGTAAAGCGACGAATTGATGAAATAGTAATTAATGTTGAAAACAGACTTATAAGTTATCTCCAAAACTCTTCATTATCCAAAACTCTTCTGCCATTGTTGATAATAATGCTTTATTGATGACATATATATGTATGCTATTTTGATGATAATATATTACTTTTATATATTATTGGAATGCTATTTACAGTAAATCTCATCACAGATACGAAAGAATTATCTATATTTAATACTGTGAGAACATACTTTACAAAAAATAATATTCCAATGAATAATATTGTTGAATACGCTACTGATGGAGCACCATCAATGGTAGCTCGCTATCATGTATTTGATGCTTATCTGAAGCAAGAAGTGGCGAATGTCTTATGTTTTCATTGAGTGGTGCACGGACAACATCTTGTAGGAAAACATCTAAGTACATCATTAACTGTAATAAATCAAGCTATAAACAAGATTAAATCCAATGCGAATAGATAGAATGTTTCGGCAACTTTTCCAGGACAATAATAAAGATTTAAGTTATTTTTGCACACACAAAAGTTCAGTGGCTATTAAAGGGTACATCTTTGACTAGATTTGTAGCATTATATGATAGCATTAAACGATTTTTTGAAAATAATAATGGGATCTATCTGTGTTAACACTTAAGAAAAGTAAAGAATGGTGCCTTTTACTCGGAAGATTTTTTTCCAAGAGATTTAACAATGTCAATTTGCAGCTTCAAGGTGCTAATAAAACTCTAATAAGTTGCCAAAATACTATGCGATTATTTACTGATAATAGCGCAATGCTACAAACTTGAACTACTTCGTCATAATCTATTGAAGAGAGAATTTCATCAGTTTCTTCTATCAGTTTTCTGTCAAGGGGATTCATTGCGTGGGCAGATATTATGCTGGTTTTCCAAACAGATCTCCATATTTTTGAGACGGGAACAATGACAGCAAAAAGATAAAATGATGAAGTTCTTGAGCCTTATGTTTGCCTGTTTCTAGGTGCTGTCGGTCCTGATTTCTCAGTTTTGAATAATAAAGTGTCTTATCACAGTACAAGGCTGATCGATGATTTCCTTGAAACTGAAAATATCCAACGCATGCCACAGTCTTCCCTCTCACCTGATGTGAATCCTATCAAGCATGTATGGGATGTACTCGGTATACAGCTTGCAGTCGTTCCACTCTTACAGAGCTCAGTTCCAGAACTGAAAGGAGCTCTCCGTGATATCTGGAACTCTCTGAGCTCACAACACCTCCACAACGTCATATCAAATATAAGAAATCGTGCCTGGCTGTCAGAATGACCACACACATTAAACCACAGCATAACCTCTTTTTGCATTTGTTTTTCTCTCTCTCTCTCTCACTAATGTTCAATTTTCTTACAAACTTTCTTTGGATAGTAAAATCGATTATTATCTTTCTTTTGCGTTGTTTTCTTTCTCTCTTTTTTTTTAGCCATTTTACACTCGCATATCACTTCTCTCGCCATTTCTACTTGATTTCCTGCATTATTCACATAATTATAAATAATGCTTGACTTTTGGATACCAGCATATGCATAGTATATCACCTTCATTTTAGCAGACTCTTAGTAAAGCTTAAAAAGACTTAACTTTTCTCAGTTCTCTTGAAATATCAATTAAGCATTATATTTATACAATTTTAAATGTATGAAGAAAATTATTTTATTTAATAATTGAATTTTTTCTTATCAGTCATTAAACTTACCTGTAGAGTAGCTTAAATCTGTTTCACATCAGTTATTTATATAACTAATAATAGTTCAATTCTACGAGGTCCGTCGCCAAAAGCCCTCGATTTTCTTTCTAGTGTAACGTTAAGTTCTAAATCCATCAATTTATATCAATTAATAAACTCATTTTTTTCTCAACTCTTTCATATTAATTATTAAACAAGGAATCCAAGACAAATTTTATTTATTTGTATTATTTTAATGCACATTAAAAGGAATGTTTATTACTTTTGTAAATGATATTATGATAAAAGTTTTAGAAAACTTTTCTATGTTCCTTCACTGAAAAAGAAAAAAATGTAAATTCAAATTTGAGAAGATTTTTAATAATTTAAAAAGTGCATAATGGAAACTCAAAAAAAATTTAAGATAAAGATACAAAGAAGATTAAAATTATAAATTAATTTTAACCATCAAAATGTTCGATAAGTGTCCCAAGATCAATATTTACAGTAAAAGGAAATATTTCTATTATAAGATGATGGTTATATTTTTTCGGTAACTGCAATAGAGTAATTCTGAGATACTGTTCCAGACAGAAGAATAAGAAATTCTCTTTCTTATTCTTCAGTCACCATTTGCAAAATTTAAGCAATCATTGACATTATTTTTCTAAAAATATTACAAATCTTAAGATTTATTTCTTTTAGAAATGATAAAAGTGTTAGATTATGATCACTTTTCTCTTCCTTGTTTAAATTCATTCTGATTACCATAATTGCTTTCTAAAGAATTCTATCTTATTAACTACTTTAACTAATAATTGGTTGTAGCTAATTATTTTAGAGCTTTTATGTATTGAAAAACAGTTAAAAAGATAACATTTCGAATTTTTTCAAAAAGACAATATAACAATTAGTTTAGAAATCTTAAGTTTCGTAATTCTTGTTCTAGATTCAAAATGTGTCGAGGGAAGAATTCTTTGTTCGTTCTAAACACATGAACTATTTGCTTATCTTCACGGGAACAGCGGTCAAAAGCAATTTCAATTCATAAACAATAAACTGTTTCAGATAGGAATTCTAAACAAATGCACTACTGTTTTACTTTAATGCCTAATTAAATATTTCACTTCCCCAAACAATTCACACTTCATGCTGTGATGGTAGGAACAAATTTATTTCATTTTTCACCAATTTCTTCATCGCAATGTGGAACAAAATGACAAAAATATATATTTGATTCCAACATCATCGTTACGGCATGCCACGCGAGTAAGATGTCAAGGACAGCAGGTGGTGGTAGTGGTCTCGACATTCGCGAGCGCGTCTTTTCCTTTTTGACTTGATGACCTCCAGAAATAGCTGCTGAGTATAAAACAAAACATTTTTTACATTAAAAATCTTTAAACTGAAGATTTTTAAGACGTGACCTATGAACTTTAACAGATCAATCTGTATAAAAATAGGCACCTTTACAGAGGATAATACTGAAACTATCAACATTTTTCAAATTAAAAAAAAATAAATAAATAAACACACGAAATGATAAATAATATATGAATGTATCAATGAAAAACTTAAGTCAGAGAGCGCTTGTGCAGCTTTAAGGTCATATGCGATCTCTAAAATCATCATGAGTGGCTCTATAAATAAATTAAAATTTTGAATGAGGGTTTCCTCTAATTTTTCATTGATTTTTTTCCTTTTCTTTTCATCTGTAAGATCATGTTACCTAAATGTCATTTGCAATTAAAACTCAGCAAATTACATTTACAAAAGTTCAACCTAGCCGACCAGAACGGAACTGTATATTTGATTGAATGATGAAAAGAATGGTTAAACTGTTCCCAAGGATAAAAAATTTAAAAAAAAAAAAAAAAAAAACACCAATAAACGCATTTTTACTGTGATGTTGCATTTTTCAAATGAAAAAGTAGACGACATTTTATATTTAAACAAAAATAAATAACTATTTTATGCTTCTTTCAGACTCATCTCTTCAGACTTAAAAATTAAGGGACACGATATTTCTTCACGAATTTAATATTATTTCATGTTGTATGTATATCAAGCTGATTAACATAACGCAAATTAATGTTCTTATTTGCCATAAATAATCTCAATTTTTGTTTTATTTCTAAGTGGTCTAATAAATAAAGTATTTATAATATTTCGTCATAATAGGATGCTGATTAAAAAGAACCTGTTTTTGATGACAGAGTTTATGCTGCCATTGTATGCTATCACTTGTTAAACGGCGCCGATGCAAATTTGGTACTAATTCACAGGCTAGTTGTGATTGTTGTTGATGTCATTTTGCGTCGAATTGTCACCATTGACAAGACCCGGATTTACCATAATAAACCTGTAAACTAGTAACAATTAAAACAAAGGGTGCTTCCGAAATTCTTCTCCAAAGAAAGTGAAGATGGTCTCAACGACCGGAAAAGTTATACAGACAGTATTTTGGATGCAAAGAATCCCATTTTTGGTAAAAGATTAGTGTGCAGTAACCCATGTTCCAAATCAATATTCGTAACCTTTTTTCATCCCTAACCCTCTTTCCTTCCATTCCTAGCACGGGTACTTTATGAATTTCCCTCATTATTATATTAACTGCTTTTCTATTTATTAACTTGCTTCTATTATTTAAGTTTCATTTGTTCACGGATCTGTTACTGTCTTTCTATTTAGTATCAACTAGCTTTTATTTCCCTCATTATTTTGTGTAATTGCTCCTTCAAATAGAAAAACCTGTTTATGTTATATCTCTCAAGAATTAAGAGTTTGTAATATATATAATTTGTTTAAATTAAAGGAACTATTTAGTTCTTAGTTTTTCTCGTAGATTTCTGTAAATCAAATTTTGTACATTATCCGGGTAATCCAAAAAATAGTTAGATTCTATACGAATTATATGGGAGAAACTGGATTGATTAAAGAAACATGAATTAATAGTATACTTAAATATATGTTACTTTCTTTCAATGTGTTGCAGCCTCTATCTTTCCTTTTTAAACACCAAATACATTTAAAAGTCTAATTAAATCGTCAATTAGTTTACAACTACAATTTTAGGGAAGCCAGCAAAAAAAAAAAAAAAAAAAACAGTTTATTTAACTATTTGCTCAAAGTATGGAAGGTCACTCTCTCCCTCTCCCTCTCTCTCGAATTCCTCTTAATCTAATTTAATTTTAGCATGTAATAAAATAATAAAGTCTTAGCTTACCAACTCACTCGCACCGATTGAGACACTTCTCGATTATAGAAGATTCTACTTTTATTATTCTCATCAGGAGTCACTTCCAACTTATTTTACAACCAATGATTAACTACAACCATTCACTCCAATTTACTAACATCGATCAGCTTGGCGTTACCACTTGTCACTTCCTCTTTTTCCTTTTGATTCTAGATCGCTTATATATCCCTATCTCCAACTCATTTCATCACACTTCTAATCTTCATCTAATTTATCTACTTACATTTCATTTGGGTGGCATGGAGCTGTAATTTTATGAAAATGAAATTACGAAAAGTCCTTTAGGTTAGTGAAGAGAAAATCGTTAATTGGCAAACGTCACAACCCCTCCCTGTAAATGAAACGTGAATTACCGTTGGGTTCGATAACCCAGGAAGATTAAGGTTAAAATTTGTATTAATAAAAAGGTCAATAACACTAGAAGCACAAATCTAACTACTGTCGATCTAAGGAATGACGATCTGAAAAGTTTTATACTATTTGGCTATCCTTAACTCTGAATTAATTAACTGATTAAAGTTTCATTTATTAATTAACTTTGTGATGTATCTTGATAACTTTAAGAGTAAGCCAGAGAGATTTGACAAAGATGTAAAATACACCCCATTCGTGCGTAATAAGGAATTTTGGGGGAACCTCCAAGGAAAAAAACCCAAAGTATGTGTTACAAATGATACTATTACAATAAAACAAATAAAAAAAAGTTCTTTACGTATAATCCAGTACTTTTTTTTTTGGCTGAGCTGTCGCTGTTGTTGTTATTGTGATATGGGAGATAAAATGGAAATTTTAGAGGGTGAATGCTACTAATTTTCAGAGATAGTTTGATTTTTGTTTTCTCTTCTACCTTTCAGCTTTGACTTGTCGAGAAATGATTTTTTTTCGTTTGATTATTGAGTTGAATTTTCATTTTTATTTTGGACTCAGGAGATAGTCTTATCGATAATTTAATATTAGGTAATGTTGAGTATCGGACTTATTATTTTTTTTCTCTCCAATATATAGCTGATTTTTATTTTAGATTCAATAATTAAAGTGCGTAATTGAGTATAGTGTGGTGTATTTCACTATCATATTTTAAAGTATTTACTTGAAAGTTTGAGTTATTTTTAAATTTTCTTGCTATGGGGTTGGGTCATGTATTTGTGTTTTACTTCCTGTTATTGTGTTCGTGAATATGGATTTCAATTGGATTACGATGATCTTTGAATTATGTTTGATATCAGAGAATTTACGAGTTTAATACGCAGATATGTGTGGAACACGTTTCAGTGATTAAGAATGGTGATGTTAAATCACGAGTACTTTCAAGTTCTAGTTTTATGTTCCTAACAAAACTGCGTCAGTTGTTCTCCCTTACGTGATATGTAGCATTGTTACTGTTATCGTTCATTATTTCAACTGTCGCACTAATTTTTTCGTTAGCTTGTTGGATTGGAAAGTTGTTTCAGCATTTCTGGCTCATTACGTGATAGCCTGAAGATTCAAGGAGTATGCCTGAAATTTGTTTCGGTTCGATTTAGTTAGAATCCCATGCAAATTAATTGCTTTCAAATCGCCATTCATGATGATGTAATACGCACGAGTTAACTGGATTCACGATTATTTGTACAAGATTACCGAATGTTTTCCCCAAGATTACGAAGATATTTTAACATTTAAGGGGATACGTGCATGATTCACTAAAATATGTTCGAGATTCACGAATATTTTTTGATAGTTTATTTTGTTAGAAAATTAAAATGTAACAATTCTCGTGGGAGATATTGGTGTATGTGTTAATTGTCATGTTTTATATTGATATACACTTGAATCTTTATATACATTTGCTGTAACAACTGGTTTATATATATTAAGCTTTGTTATTCAAGTGTTAGCTCCCAGATCGCGGAATGAGCAATTTTTGTTTTTCATTTCGCACGCGTCATTCTGCGTTTATATTGCTTTTCTGTCACATTATATTCTGCTGCGTTTGTGTTATTTTTTTCTTTCACGTTAGATTTACTGGCTAGGAATCTACGTTACTATATCTGTGTCATTTATTTTGCAATTTTCAGAGGAAAATCATTTCTCTTCATGATTATATTTCTTACCACAAATTTCAGTAGATTCACAGAAAAGGAAAAACATTTCGTCTATTCACGGTGATGCTTCCTAAGTCAAGAAGAAGAGTTATGCGGTCTCAACTCTCTACATTTTTGCAACTCCTCAAAAGAGATCGGTTGCGAATTACTTTCATAAAATTACAGTGTCATTTGTTTTTTTTACCTTTAAGTCTTCACTTTTATTCATGTTGATTCGTCTCGACAATTAACTATAGCGTCTCTACAGAGTTTTGAATTTAATCGTCTTCAAGAGTTGATGTGGGCATTGAATCGGTACCTGTTTAATTTTTTTTTTCTTTCTTTTTTCGAATTCTTTACCGTATGGTACGTAGATCATAGCATTCGGTCAACATTTTTTTAAAGTTTGAAATTAGTTGGCAAATGCTTTTCTCTCACGAAGGATGTTGCATTTGTTTTGGTCTAGTATCGACGCTTCTTCGATATCTTGATCAGTCGCTCAAAGAGACATCAACTAGATATTAATTTGAAAATTCGTTGGTAGAAATTCTATTTTGATTTGATTAAAATTTTAAACTTCATTTGAATTTTAATTTTGCTCTGATTTTATTTTAGTTTTTAACTTAAATTGATTAAAATGTAATTTTGTTCTGATTTTATTTTAGTTTTCAACATTAATTAATTTAATTTTAATTTCGAATTTTCTATTTGAATTTAATAATAAACTGCTGTTTGTAGAAAATGCAACACCATGAAGGAATCATCAGAATCAAATGAAATTCGCAGCAAATATCAATTATAGGATATTATGCAAATTAATAAAGTTTCAGAGCCATCGCGCGTGCGCGGCGCGCGCAGCGCCCTCTGAATTGATGCTGAAAGCGTATAAATAAAGTGCTGTAGCGGGACGTTGAAAAAAGTCTATGATTATTTGTTAGTGGCAAACGTTTAGTGAGACCTGAGTATGCCTCCACGACGGAAGAATAAGAAATTCAAGCAACTTACGGAGTTTGAACGAGGGAGGATAATCGGCCTTCGAGAAGGAGGATTTTCCTATCGCGCAATAGCAGCTCGTATGCAGCGGAACAGTTCCACAGTGATGCGAGTTTGGAAGCAGTGGACCGACGAGCACCGAACAACTCGAAAAACAGGCACTGGACGACAGAAGGTGACGTCAGAGCGCGATGATCGACACCTGCTCCGCATGGCGGTGAATGATCGCACAGCTTCCTCCAGGCAGCTGGCAGCACGTTGGTCTACTGCTACAGGTGTACAATTGTCGGCTTCGTCAATTCGTCGTCGTCTGCTGCGCCGTGGATTGCGTGCAAGGGTGCCTTTATACAGGATTCCCCTCACGGCGAATCATCGACGGCTGCGTCGGCAGTGGGCTCTTGAGCACAGAGACAGGCGAGCTGATTGGCACCAAGTTGTCTTTTCAGATGAATCACGCTTCAATTTGTGGACCCATGATGGCCGTGTTCGTGTTAGACGTTATGCCGGTCAACGCTGCCTTCCTGAGTGTATTATTGAACGACATAGTGGTCGAACACCCGGAGTTATGGTCTGGGGTGCGATTTCGTATCATGGACGATCCAATTTGATACGAATTGAGGGTAATCTCAATAGCAACAGGTACGTCCGTGAAGTGCTACAGCCCGAAGTCGTTCCTTTCCTTCAAGGCATCCCTGGAGCTATCTTTCAGCAGGATAATGCACGCCCACATGTTGCGCGGACTGTTCGAGACTTCTGTTCAGCACAACGCATGCAACTTCTTCCTTGGCCTGCTTATTCACCGGATATATCGCCTATTGAGCACGTGTGGGATATGGTTGGTCGGCGTCTCGCTCGTGATTCGCGTCCTGCAGTTTCCAAAGACGAACTTTGGTTGCGCATACAAGCGATATGGAATTCTCTTCCTCAAGCAGATATTCAACATCTGTTTGACTCCATGCCACGTCGTATAACAGCACTTATTGCAGCGCATGGTGGCTGCACCAAATACTGATTTCGGACGCTTAATTTGTTTCTTTTGTTTTGAAAATTTCATCATTTATTTGTATCAGTACAAGTCGTTTCTGCATTAAATTTCATTTGATTCTGATGATTCTTTCATGGTGTTGCATTTTCTACAAACAGCAGTATAAATTGATTCTAGTTCTCAAACTTTAAATTTAATTTAAAATTTTCTTAAATCAGGATGTTTAAATTCTATTGAATATTTTAACCAATTTATTTTAATTTATAACTCGTGGTATTTTCTTGAAGCGTTTTATAATTGCATTGTTTTATTGTTTGAATTGTTCATATAACTCTCCATCTGAATAATTTTTTTGTGTGTACGATACTTCAACTTATTTTTGAGAAGTTATAAGCAATTTTTTTACTTCCACCCGGAAGGCCTGTCGAAGGGCTTGTTTTATTGGTTCATTTCCTGCATCCGTACCTTATGCTAGAGACTTTCCTATCATCGAGTGCCACTTCCGAACGTATGCTGTGAAATGATTTTTTAAAGTACCTCGGCTGAAGAGTGGTCGGTATATTGTAATACAGAATACTAACCTGTAAGATTGCTATAAAGTCGATCACATTACTTGGCCATCACATGTCACGGATGCATTAAAACTCATGCAGAAAATGGATATGCTGCCGACGACTCCTACTCCAGGGGTGGGAATGGTTGGGAACCATCATAGGGCTTGCCTTTCATTATTAAACTATACAACCATTTTAAAGTCTAAGTAAATTGCCAATAAGTTCACAACTCCAAATGAAGAGACGTCCGCAAAAAAAGACGATACTGTTATTTAAATATCTGCACAAATTATGTTAGGTCGTTCTTTCACGAATCCTTCTCAAACTACTCTAATCTTAGTTACATCTTACCGACTCACTCGCAACAATTGAGAAACTTCTCGAGATGATGTAGATTTCACTCCTATCATTCTAACCGAGAGCCACTTCCAGCCAGTTTTATTACCAACGATTGATAGCAATAATTCACTCCAATTTGCAAACATCTATCAACTTGCTGTTATAATCTGTCTCCTCTCTCTTTCCTTTCAATTCTATTACGCTCTATATCACTATCCCTAATTCAATTCCTTGCGCTTCTTATAGTCGTCTAATTTACCTAACCACATTTAATTTGGTTGGTTAGGACTGTATTTTTATGCAATTCAAATTACAAAAAGTCACCAAGGTTAGTGAAGAGAAAACCGCGAATAGCCCTATGTCACAATGTTAGCAAAGTAACAACATGATATTGGCGTTCGAAAGGCTCCGCTGTTGAGACTGTATGTTATTTCTGATATATAGGTAAATGAATCACTTATAAAATGTAAAATAGGTACGTGCATAAGCATACAGCTACCACGATCAAATGTCAATAATTGTTGTAAACAATCTTTATGGGATTTGGAGTTTGTGCAGTTAATGCATATAGTCTGCACAAAAAAAGTATGCAAAGAAAAACATAAAATATCCTCAACTCATGTGAAATTTGTGGTTGGTTATTCAATTGAAAAGAGATTTTCGAACGAAAAGGAAACTACAAGGTCAACGTTCGAAAAGGAAAAGCGACTTGACGGTACACAACACATTTTACTTTCAGGAAATAAAATAGGTTGACAAGTATATTCCAATTGACATATCGTTGAAGGACATAAACAAACGTTAACATATTGTTCAACATACCCTGGGAATCTTTCGCTGCAGTGAAAACATTCATACTATGAAAGATTATTAAAATTATTTCAGTAATAAAGTATCATAACTTCAATTTTCATGTAGCTTTTTTTTAACTTTCGTTCCTTTAATCCATGTTTTTTTTTTTTTTTTTTTTTGTTTACTTATTTTATTTAATGATTTAACTATACTTCCTCACTTTGCTGGTATATATTATAATTAATATCAATTGTTAAGGATTAAAACTGAAATTTTTTCAGACAAAGTATTCCTTTTTTGGATTCTAATCTTTAACACTGTAGCGGAAATAACCTTAAAAAGGCTAGGGCGTATTCATCGGTTTTACGAAGAGCACAATGAATGAATATTTTCATCCATTGAACGAGTCCCGCCGTTCAAAAGAGATTAAAAATCACTCAGGAAATCTAACCGAATGATTTTTTGCAAAAAGAAACAAATATGTTCATCCGACACATGTATTTTCACTCATACTAATAACCGGTTTTTCGACTAGCATCGTTTTCAACTCCATAAGTGTGAGCAGGCGGTTGTGCCTAAATTTTTTAACAGAAAAGCATTAACTTCTTTAATTTTTTTTTTTAACTCTTCCGGTGAAACTATTTATTTTCCTGGGGTTGCTGACACTTTAGACATGCATTGATGGCATTTTTGGACTGGCGTTGACCTTTAGAAAACAAAACTAAAAAAAGGCTTTCTAAACTCGTGAGATGGTGCTATTCCTTTTTACATTATAAGATAACATCTCTTGTTACTCTTGTTTCATTCCTGATAAGCGTAAATGTCCATTTTCAAAAGTGATTCAAATTAATATTTATACATTTTTCACTTGACAAGATAAAATAGTTAACGAAGGTAATTGTACATGTTTTAAATTACGCCTGTCACGCAAATATGAAGTAGGGAGTGATGTAAGATTTTATTTTAAACATTAATAACAAAAATGAATAACTATTTAAACTTTAATATTTTATTCATTATAAAATGAAGTACTTTGTCTGGTCATTGTCCCCTTACAATTACGTTTAATTAATTTTTGACAGATTGAGTAGTTTGACATATTTTTTTGAAAATAAATGAACACATCTTAAACAAATTGAGGACCTTAGTGATTTTGAAAAAAAAAATGATAAACTGAAATGGTATAACTTTCTTTGAGTGAAAAAAGGCGGATTTTTGTTTATTCAGTATATATAAGAAACAGGGGGAAAAAATCCTTTTTTAACTCGTGAGGTGAATATGTTTATCTCTTGTTACCTTTCTTTCAATTCTGATAAATCTGAACGTACCTTTTCATAAGGATTTTTAATTATTGTTTATTCATTTTCACGCAAATACATAAAACAGTTTTAAAAAGTGATCATGAAATGTTTAAAACTCAGCCTGTAACACAAGTACGAAGTGATAGCGTGCGTGATTATATGACTTGGGAGTGATGTAAGCTTTTGCTTTAAACACTAATAACACAAAAATGAGTAACAACTTTATTTAACTCTTCAGTATATTACTCGCTTGAAAATGAAATATCTTGCCTTCTCATCATACTCTCGCAATAACAGA
The DNA here is from genome assembly GCA_019974015.1 of Nephila pilipes. Classification (NCBI taxonomy): domain Eukaryota; kingdom Metazoa; phylum Arthropoda; class Arachnida; order Araneae; family Nephilidae; genus Nephila; species Nephila pilipes. The sequence continues at coordinate 335,756 of BMAW01019557.1, read as the reverse complement.
TTAGCTAATTTTTGACAGATTGAATAATTTGACAATTTTTTTGCAAGAAAACAAATGAACTGCCTGAGTATAATTGAGGACCTTAGTGGTTTCGATAGAAAAAAAAATGACATGACTTTTTTTTTGCATGAAAAAATATTCCTGTTAATTTACTTAATATAAGCATGTAAACGAAACAGCAAAAAAGGCATTCTGAATGCGTTTTTTAGGCCTTTTCTTAGATGGATTTCTTGTTATTTCTCTTTCAATTCTGATAAGTCTGAATGTATATTTTCAAAAGTTATTTAAATTATTATTTATATACTTTTACGTGACAAGATAAAACAGTTAAAAATGGCGATCATGACATATTTTAAATTAAGTCTGTCGTGCAAGTATGAAGTGACGATGGCGTGTTTATATGACAAAGAAGCAAGCGATGTGAGGTTTTGTTTTGAACAATAATAACAAAATTAAACAATTACTTTATTTAAAATATCAATATCTTACGCATAAGAAAATGATGCAATTTAATTATTATTCCCTAGCTATAACTGTTTTGTTAAATTTTGACAAGTTGAGTGATTTGACATAAAGCCTTTTTTTTCTGCCAGAAAACAAAAATAAACTTGAATAAAATTAAGAATCTTCGTGAGCTTGTAAGGAAACTGGCAAACGACTTCTTCATGTGAGGAAAGAAAAAATAAATACTTCTATTTAATTATATATATTTAATATATACATATAAACAAGTGCTTAAATTAAGTATTTAAAACGCGTTTTTAATAATTGTTTTTAAATAATGAAAATAATAATCGTGTCAGACATTTGAAGCAATATAATAAAAAAATATGAACATTTTCTTAAGTAAAATTTTAAGTGGTTCTTTTTTTCGCAATTTGTCCTTGCCACAAGTAGAGAACATTCATTCTTAAAACGAGAAATTGATTCTCGTCAAAAAAAACACAGTTGAAAGCAGGTTATTAAATTATCATGGCTTACAACTTCACTCTCTGAAGCTTGAAATTTACAGGAAATCTTTATTTTGGCGTTTCAAAAACGTATCTGTTATCGAAACTGATGGTCATTCTCTTCCATTAACGTAAAATGTTTCATTTATTAGTAAATGCGTGTTATACAGAATTGATTTAACATTAAAAAATTGTCAATTGCCTTCCAAAAAAGATCCTGTTTTCGGTATTTGAAATTATATATATAAAGTAAATTTTAATTGAAATTTTTAACTTGCACAATTTATACAATATGTTTCGAGGATAGAATCCCAATATAAACAGTCCTAACAACAATAAACTGCCAATTCAGTCTTTAAAATGAAAAATAGAATGCATTCTATCATAATTTTGTGACAGAATATTCCACTTTTGTTAAGCTGTATATTTTAATGAAATATTTTTATGCCAAAATATATATGTTGCATGAGTCTCTTTTTTCAAATAACATTACACATATCGCATATTATACGTGTCTTTCATTTTTACATCTGTTGCATATAATTAATTTAGATCCAATGAAAACTGAAAGGAATCAATAAAAGAGTTTATTTGCTCAATTACGACTAATATATGAAAGGGTATCGTATATCTTTAAATATTACTAAGAAATAACTAAGATGTCTGGATAAAATTTATTCTGCATAATTAATTGATCCTTGCGTACATGATGGAGTAAATTGCAGCTATTCATGTTTTGTTTGGTTCAGGAAAACATAGATTTAAATATCTCACAATATGAAGAAAATAGAGCTCAATTTATTGAATTCTACGATGAAGGCTTTCGAAACGTCAAGAAAGTGTCGGAGAAATGTATGACTCTAGATAGTGACTATGCAGAGTAGTCTTAAGAGCAACAAATAAAAATTAAGTTTCTGTCTTGATTATTTTAGTAATAACTAAAATTCTACGATGTCCTTGACAAATTATTAAAATTTTATGATACTATGGATTTATTAAATCTATGGCTACCTGAAACCAAACAAATTAACATTAATATTTGTAATGTACTACTTCATGTACTAAGGATCAATTAATAATAATACATTTGATCCGTATATCTTGGTTATTTCTTAGTAATAATTAAAGCTTTACTATACCCCCTTAAAATTCTGTAAATTGACGAGCTCTTAAGTTATGGTTGTTTTCATGGCATCGTTTGTACTGATACTTTTCTAGTTCTCGTCTTATATGAAGTACAGATTATATAAAAAATCAACCTTTCAACCTTCAGCTTATTTTCTTTAAGATTGTTGTGTTTATATAAGTTAATGTAGAAATGGGGAGTGAGATGTTTATACAATATGGTACTTCTGCGACAGGGTTTCGTTTTCACTCTGTTCGAAAATTGAAGAAAGCCCTCATAAAATGAAGTATTTGGTATCATTTTAACACGGATTGAGAATTGGATAAATATTCAAACCACCTGTACGCGTATATGCAATGATTTTATATTTATTTTATATCAATATATATATATGTGTGTTAGTTTCTCACAATAATAATTTAATTTCCTATTTTTTTCTCATTCTCTCATTTAAAAATAAAACTTCATTCTTATTTCCTGATACTATTCTTATTTAGCTTTAATTTATGCAAGCACACGCTCTTAAGATCTGCAAAGTCAGCTGTTCACACGGTTTCAGACATGTAGGGATGATCCCTACCAGAATAAAGGTCTGCTCTTAGATTCTCTCGAAGTCCCTCCATTCATATCACATGTCTATGACATTTGTAGTAAAATTTCCCTGCTATATAACAAAAAACACGGTGAAAAACCCTCTCTTGTTTACTCTTGCTTTCATACTCTTACTCTCATAATCTGTATCAAACGGCGGAGTCTTATATTCCTGCCGTGTGGAAATGGTCTCTCTCACCGCTACAGTAAAATAATTACTTGAAAATGAAATTGGTTTCGACTGTTTTATAAACATAATTAAATAAGTACTAGTTGAATTATTTAAAAGAAAGTCGTTATACACACACACATATATATATATATTGATAATTAGCCATGTTTTTTGGATTTAATTAAATACTAAATTATGATACTAAATTTCTTTTATATATCGTTTTATTATTAATAACATATTTTTTGTTCCTTTAATTACTTAATGGTAACTTTATTTAATAATCAAGATCCAATATAAGCTATGTGCAAGTCTTAGACTTTTAGCTGTTTGATTCTAGAATTCATTGTTTGCATATTGTCAAAAGAAAATGTTATTCGAATCGTTTGAAATTTACCTGCATCATACTAACTTCGTTGCTCGTTAATTTAACTGTGTGTATTTTATGTATTTTCTCGTCTGTGTTTCGTGTGCAATATTTTCCTACTCAAGTTTTCATCAAGTTTGAGAATAAACATTTTCAAGAATTTAACTTAAGTGTTTATTTGAAAATTCATAAACAAACTGTTAGTATAGTTTTGCGTGTATTTTGTATAATATGCTTGTTGAATTCCTATACGTAGTGATATATGCTCATGCAAATTTTTTCTGACTCTGGTGCATATTTTGTTTCATTAATAACATTTTTGGTTCTGTGAGTTACATTATCTTACAATTTAATTACAAATTAATAATAATTTATTACGAATTTCTTTTGTTTTGTTCTGTTGTCTTTTTCATAAATGCTTTTTGTAATGAGTTTGATTTTGTTTCATATCTGTATTCAAATGTATCATTGGTTTTTTAACCATTTATTTAATAATATATTTTGTTTGTAGGGATACTTTGGCCATTAATTCTAAAATAACATAACATAACATAACATAAGAGTCTAAAATCTACTGAAGCATTTAATGTGTGTTTTTTCCTTCTTTTCTTTGTTTTTCTTCAAATTTTGGGTTTTACAATTTTCAATAATTATATCTTTTTTGATAATTCTTTCAATTTATTTTTTCATTTATTTACTTCCTATAGGAATTTTCTGTATAGTATATAATATTTCCCTTCTTTTATACTAAAACATGATTTTTTATTTTAATTATTTTTTCTTATTTTACAATATTTTATGTATTTATTTTTATGATTTAGTTTATATCTTTTTTTCTCAATGATACAGTAATGATTTCTTACATATTATTTTAATTTTTAATTACTGAAATTACTTCCTAGTTCATTCTTGATACTATATATTGTGTGTGTGTATCTAGGTGTTTATCAAAATAATGGAAACAGATTTATAAAGAATCCTTTATTAGTATGGTGTAGGACCAGCTTTGACATGTAATACAGATTGGATTTTCCTAGGAATTGATTTGTACAAGGGCTGAATAGTGTTTAGAGGAATATTGTACCATTCTTCATGGAGATATTTGAAAGTTCTGGAAGAGATGCCGGTGGTGGATATCGTCTCCGTATTGAACGCTCCAAAATAGTCCAGAGTGGTTCAATTATACTGAGGTCGGGTGACTGTGCGGGCCAAGGTAGATATTTTAATTCCTCCTCATGTTCATCAAACCATAATTGGTCTAGTCCTGCAGCATGGATAGATGCATAATCATCCTCGAAAATTCCATCTCCTGCAGGAAACAAAGTTTGCATCATAGGATGGAACTGGTTAATTAAAATTTCTCTGTACTTCTCCCCAGTGATCCTTCCTTTCAGGGTTACGATTGGTCCAGCAGAAGACCACGACATGGCTGTCCATATCATTGCAGCTCTACCTCCATACTTGACAATTGGAAGAAGACAATCACGATCACACGCTTGTGCCGGTGTCCTCCCGACGTGCACTTGCCCTGTTGTAGGGGGAAATATGAACGACGATTATTCAGATCATATTACTTTCTTCTACTTATCAATTGAGCTGGTTTTGCGAATGTGACATCACTGTAGACGACATTTGGCATTAACATCTGTAACAAGTGGCTTGGGAATTGCTGCTCTGTTTATGAAGGTTCCTTCTAATTATAATCATTGACAAAGGAGAATCCAGATGTTGATGGAACTCTGCTGTCACTTTTGCTGCAGCTGTTCGTTTTTTAGACATTACAATCCGCATCAATACCCATCGGTCTCTTTCATTGAGCTTCTATTTCTGTCCACTATTCTACTTTGCCGAGCTTGTCTGGCCGCGCTGTGTATGCTGTCAGTACTTTAGACACCGTACCTCTAGAAATGCCGAAAAGTTGGGATGTTTCAGTCTCACTTGCTTCAGCTAAATAAGGCTCTTATAATTTGGCCTCTTTGAAAATCTGAGATGTCCGACATTTTACTCTTTTGAAAAAAACACAAGACTTACAGAACTTCAATACAGCTACCGCATACTACCAGAATATATATATTTCTATTTATAAAAAAACTGGAAAAAAGTTTTATTATATTTTAATGCTTTTGAAGCTCATTCAAAAATGTCACTTTTATTCACAGACGTTTCCATTCTTTTGATAACTACTTGTATGTGTGCATCACAAAAATGTTCCTTCTTTGCAATAACTCTATTCTTGATATAACTCAAAATCGCATAACATGGCACTTTTTTGACATGTTACAAGGATTTGATATTAAATAACGAGACGGAGACTGCTACAGAAGATGTACGCATGCACCAAACGCCAGAGATCAACAGCTGTTCAACGTGAAGCGTTCTCTTTCAAATGCAGTGCCTCTCGTTCTGCAAACATATCCGTACAGCCATAACCCTCATTCGCATTAAAGTTTTTTTTTTTTTTTTTGTTTCGCTGGAAAATGATAAGTGTAGCAATAGAGCAAGGAATTATTGTGAAATTTCACATGAAACTTGGAAAAACCACTACTGGAAGTTATAATGTAATGAAAGAAATGTATGGAAATGAATATTTATAGCATGCACATGTTTTTGAATGGTTTAAGCATTTTCAAGATGACTGAGAAGACGTCGAAGATGATTCGCGCTCGGGTCGCCCCCTTCCACTTCAAAAACGGATGCCAATATCAAGAAAATTGGTAATCTGGTTTAATCTGACCTTCGGTTAAATATTCGTGCGATTGCTGAGACTATAGGAATTGGGGAAAAAAATCTGCACTGTAAATTTTATATAATAATTTTAACATTCAAAAAGCGTGTGCCAAAATGGTCCATAAAATTCTCACGTTTGAACAAGAAGCTCGCAAAAATGTTTGTATTGACACTTAGAATGTGATTGAAAATGACCCAAACTTATTACTTATTGGAAAGGATTATAAAGTGTGACAAATCACGTTTTTTTTACTTATGATCCTTAAACGGAGCTCCAATCCATGCCCTGGAGAAGCCCCTCTTCACCAAGAGCTAAAAATGCCCGAATGAGCAAATCAAAATTGAAAGCATTAATGATTATTTTTTTCTCGATGTTCATGGGATTGTGTATCTTCACTGGATGCCTGAAGAGCACACTAATAATCGATAGAACTATCTTCACGTTCTTGCTGAAATCCATGAAAAAATAACGAAACAACTACCCGAATTGCGGAATGATAAGTCATTCCATCTTGTATGACAAGAGGTTTTTAGCCATGTACAACATCCCAGTGTTAGACGTGTTAGACCATCCGCCTTATTCGCCCGATCTTGCACCATGCGACTTCTATTTGTTTCTTAAAATAAAATCTGCATTAAAAAGAACAAGATTTGAGTCTATTGAAGCTGGATAAGAGAAAGCAGCCTACCTCCAGAAGGAGCTGACAGAAAAAGACTTACAGCACCGTTTCGAACAATGGAAGCTTCGCATGGAGCGTTGTAGGGATAGAGGAGCCGTGTTTCTTGAAGAGTAAATATGTACGAAGTCAAAATAAAATGTTTCACAGTCCCAGTCTCGTTATTTAATAGCCACACCATGTATAGTATGTTTTTTCGTCGACTTTATCATTTAACAGTTTTTCCATGATTACAAGGCTCACCGCTAAATATTTAACTATTGCATATTAACATATCTAATGCAATGTTAATTTCATAAAACACAAACAGATGCTGGTACTAGAGATGTGCATTTCAGGCAGGAAGACTGAAGTATAACGCTGAAAAAATTTCAAACCATTGGATCTCATCTGGAAAATTCTACTTTCATTCAATCATAACTAACAAAAAAAAAACTATGGAATTTGAAAGGTTAGTCTACATTACGATCAATTCTCAACAATTTCCCACAAAAAATTGTTTTTGAATCTAAAATACAATATTAAAATTAATAATTTTCAATGACTCTAGCAGAAATTAAATTAAACTGATATCTCTGAAATGCCAAAGGCATTCTTTCTTTTTAATTCTTTAAGCATGATTTTGGCTGAAACACCTGGTCACGATCGTAGAAACTTAAGCAGAATATATATAAAGAAAATTAATACATCTGAAATGCCAGAATCCTTCTTTCTTTCTTAATTCTGTGCAAAGGAATTTGGTTTTAACACTTAGTCACGAAGGAATTAATAGTGTTTATAACTTTCCTGTTTCTTTATATTAGCTCACCTGAATGACGTCATTAAAATAGCAAAAGCTCCTACGCGATGGAAATATAATCAAATTAGATTAATCAATTAAATTATTATTTGTAATTTCTTAATGTTTCCATCTCCTTATCTCTGTCTAATTAAAAACAGATTTAACATGAGCCATTACTATTTCAACCTGTTCAAACGATTAAATTGACATTTGAGAAGTGGCATCTCTCTCTCTCTCTCTCTCTCTTACTCCCTTTTAACAAATTTATATGTTCTTTTACGACGCATTTTCGGTTACTGCTTTTTACCCATTTCAAAGCTCTATTTATCATAACCAAACAGCAGCTATAGAAGATATTATATGAATTTTCTGACATGGTAAGAAGACAAGTGAGTGATTGTTTATTAACGTCACACTTAGAAGCAACACGAGAGCTATTAGCGACAGGCTTCGTAATTTTGATCAAATGGCATGAGCTTCCCTCTCCAAACTTCAATCCCACGCCAATGGGAGGACCTGGGACCTCAACAGATTTAACGTGCATCAGCCCTCTCTACACGGCGGGTCCTTTGCGGCATCTCGGCTAGAACCCTCGACTCGACCATGACCGCTAGGCTGCTTCGACCACAACCAAATTATAACATAATTCAAAAGATGTCCAATATTATTTTGCTTTAATTTGTATATTTAAATTTTAAATTAACATTAAAGTATCTAACAATCAGTTTAGTGATAAATACATTTTGAGGGAAACAATATTTTCGTTATATTTCCGAGAAAAATATTTTCACAAGGCTGGATTTAGTAGATTTAGCCTTATTCTGATTAAGCTAAACTGTTCGAAGTTCTAAAAATCTGGAATTCACGCAAAGTGGTCTGAAAACTTCTAGTAAATAGAGTATTTTTTAAATTAATTGAGTATTCGAACTGTGCGGTCTGTCATACAGCTGCTGTTTCGATTCTTGACTTTTCGCAGCAACATGAAATATCCTTCCAGGGGTAATGAAATCGCTGATATTATGACCAACGAAGGTGCCTTTGATTTATCAAATGCAAAATTTTCTCTCACCTTCTTGAAACCTATCAAAAAAAAAAAAAAAAAATTCAAAACCCCAAAAAAGTCACCCCCCCCCCCCCTCCTAACTCACTTATGGTATAATAGACAAGCTCTTGGTGACGTCTTGGATCTCTGACATGAATAACATTACTTCCATCGAATCAAGATAAAATGAACGGATTAAATAATTTAATGTTAAGATAAAGGATGATTTCAAGGAGGCTGCTTTAGTAAATTATTTAATCACGCTTTCTTATATTTAAAAAAAGTATTGTGTCAGAAAGAAATGAAAATCAGTTGTTGATAAATAATTATTAGAAGAAAAAAAAATAATTATAACTTAACGTTCTTTCAATAATTTATAAAAAAAATTTTTTTTCATTGTGAAACGCACAATTTTAACAATGAAAATTAGAATGCGGTTCAAAGTGTATCCGTATTAGAAAAAGAGAATGAGGTGATAAGAAATAAAAATGGAGATGACTAAACTTAATTACAATTATATCCAATTCATGAATGTAAAATATGTGGGTACATATTTTTAAAAATTTAGCAATGTTATTTACAAATAGTTTCTAAAGTTACTGAAAATAATTTAAGAATTTTTATTCACAATGTTTCGATATTAATAAATTCCATGTTTTTAAATAATCGTACATGCATTTCTTTCTCGAAATAAAAGTTCAACATAAGCTGTCATTCGAAATAAATAATTCGACCTTTAGTTAAAATTAGGAGTTTTTATTTTTTTATTCAAATCCATGTCGAATTATTCCTCAGATCACTGGAAACCATTAACCATTAGTTTTTTTACATGTATTAAATAGTTATACGAATGAAACCTGTTTTTCTATGCCTTATTTACTGCACTAAGCAATACTAAGTATTAAAAGATTATGATTTTAAGAACCAGAAAAATTTTACTTTTTATTTAAGTATGGTATTCTGTAATTAAATAAATAATGGATAGTTAAAGTGAATATTTAAAAGGGTGAAAGCTCTAAGGCAACCATTGTGCAACATGTGTCCAATTATCATACATATCTTTTGAACTGTAAATAATCTGTAATTTTTCGTTTAACTATATATTGGAATTTAAAGTATACCAACCGAAACATGACACATGCTTTATTCAGTAAATAATTGAAGCAAAGGTATAATACATTCAAATCCGCTGCACTGAGTTATAGTGAAATCACATTAAAATTGTTATGGGATATTCATTTTTACCATCTGATATATTGAATATTTAGAGCTGTGCCCTATTCTCTGCTATTCTGTGAAATGGTTTAAAACCTTCAACCACACAACAAATGTGTATACTAAAAAAAAAGTTTTCTTAGATAATTTGGGGAAGAATTGATGCAAATTAATGTTTTATAATTTAGTAAACTTTTATTCTTAAATTTTTTCTCTAAGCTTTTGTGTTCGAAACGGTTTGAATCTTCTAAAATAGTTCTAAAAATCGGTGTTCACAAATGTTAAATATTAAAAACAAAATTTAATTTATATAACTTCGTTCTTTCTGAGACTTTTACTAAGACAGGTCTGAAAGGCAATCTTTTGAAAAATAAAATAAACTGTTTTTTATCGTACGCCTTCACACAACACTTTCTTAATTTCGTCAATTGAAAGAAGTGGTATAATATGTATCTTATCAATTTGAAATTGATTTTCGTTATAACGAAATGTTCATTAAGAATAATGTATAAAACTATTATTTTAAAGGTAATTATTTTTCGATCGTTTGAAACTGACGGACGATTCGTTACTAAGAAATCGAACACCTTGACGTAAATTGTGAAATAAAATTTCAAACACGCTGGCAATGATTACTCATAATCTGTGACTGCATCTGACAAAATGAGGGCCTAGATTATGAAGGCAGGTGAAAAAAGGATATTTACGACATTCTGCGTAGCCTTGGTGACAGCCAAGTGGTTGAAATATACATTTTACTTACTATTTTTTTCATTCTAACAACGAGAAGAAATCTATTAATTTGAACTCTGCATAATATATGTTGAAATATTTTACATTATTTTGCTCGTTTATTAATGCTTTAGAAAATATAAAAACTCCAACTGTAAAATGTTCTTTTTAATATCAGTTGATCCTTAGGACTCGTGTATTATCATTGCATTAGTGAGTTATCTTTGAAGTTCTTAAAATGTATCATGATTGGGGGGGGGGGGTAATTTTTTTTTATTTCTTTAATCCTTTTACGTAATATTTCAAATTGTCACGTATGATCATATGTGCTCTTTTAGAAACGCATTAATGTAATTAAAAATACGTAAGAAAAATATAGTTTTTTAACGTTTTATATTTATTACCATTTGTATAAAAACTACTTGGAGTTTTGTTGCATAATATTAAAACGTTCTTATGAGAACAATATTTTCAAACTGTACATTCTTTTCCGTTTATATGTATATATAAGCATTCATTGTTTTTGATCTTGTACTTAGCGTTAACCATATCGCTTCTTTAAAATTAAAGAAGGGAGGGGGGGGGCTTAAGGGCGCATATTTATGGAGCTTCAAAACCTATTTATGTGTGCGACATAAATTGTAACAGATGAAATGTAATACTTACTGTGAAAAAGGAAAATGTGACTGATTCAAAGACAAATTAATGGTATTCTGAAATGTGCTGTTCTCTAGACACTTGTAGTAGCAATATATTGGGATATTTTGATATCTAAAAAATATTGGAGCAATTGAGCCATATTTGTATCTTGCGCCATGTACCCACTATCACTCTCTCATCCGAAGAATGTTCCGGTTATGAGTTTTATTCTTTATAATTCTACTTATAGGTGTAATTTTTGGAAAATTTCTTTGTGTGCTTAATGGTGTAGGTTTCATTATTGTTGTAAAAATTATTTCAAATTATTTGTCTCTTTAAGACTTTTTTTTTATCATACACCTTTAAACACACTTTCTTAATTTCGTCAATTGAAAAAAGTGGCATAATACGCATTGTATTACTTTGAAATTGATTTTCGTATATTAATGAATAATGCATAAAACTATTATTTTAAAGATAATTATTTTTCGATCGTTTCAAACTGACGGACGATTTGTTACTAAGAAATCGAACACCTTGACGTAAATTGTGAAATAAAATTTCAAACACGCTGGTAATGATTACTCATAATCTTTGACTGCATCTGACAAAATGAGGGCCTAGATTATGAAGGCAGGTGAGAAAAAGATATTTACGACATTCTGCGTTGCCTTGGTAATAGCCAAGTCATTGAAATGTACATTTTCATAACCAATTTTTTTCATTCTAGCAACGAATTATTGGAAGAAATCTATTGATTTGAACTTTGCGTAATACATGTTGAATTATTAGACATTACTTTGCTCGTTTATTAATGCTTTTGAAAATGTTAATCTCATAAATAGTGAAATGATCTTTCTTTTTTAAATATTATTTGTTTGATTTCACTGATGATTAGTATCAGGAATGACTGTTTGGTCTTCAAGATAAAACAGTTGACATAAACTTAAACATTTTTTAAAAATTAGGTTACTGTGTTTGTGCTTTAAACACCGTGATAGAATATCCATAAGACTCGTTTGTTACCATTGCATTAGTTGGATGATCTCCGAAGTCCTTAAAATGTATTATAATTTTGAGGGGGAGGATTTTCTATATATTTTTAATCCTTTTACGTAAAAAATTTCAAATTGCCATCTATGATCACTTGTGCTATTATAGAAGCACATTAATGTAATTAAATAATATAAATCCGTAAGAAAAATGTTTGTTTAAAACGTTTTATATTTATTACCTTTTGTATAAAAACTACTTGGAGATTTGTTGCATAATATTAAAACGTTCTTATGAGAACAATATTTTCAAACTGTACATCCTTTTCCGTTTATATGTATATATAAGCGTTCATTATTTTTGATCTTGTACTTTGCGTTAACCATATCGCTTCTTAAAAATTAAAGAAGGGGGAGACTTAATGGAACATATTTATGGAGCTTAAGCTTCAAAACCTATTTGTGTGTGGCAAAAAATATAATTGACGAAATGTAATACATATTGTAAAAAGGGAAAATTTGATTGATTCAGAGACAAATTAATGGTATTCTGAAATGTGCTGTTCTCTAGACACTTGTAGTCGCAATATATTGGGATATTTTGTTACCTGAAAAATACTGGCGCAACTGAGCCATATTTGTATCTTGCGCCATGTACCACTATCTCTCTCTCGTTTGAAAAGGGTTCCGGTTTTGAGTTTTATTTTTTATAATTCCACTCTTTGGAGTAATTTTTGTTTATTTTTTATTTTTATTTATTTATTTATTTATTTATTTATTTTTTTGCTTAATGGTGTAGATTTAATTATTGTTGTAGAAATTATTTCAAATTGCTCATCTCTTTTAAGCTTTTGGTCCAAGCACCAAAAAGAAAAAAAAATTGCCATCAATGGAAATTAAATTTCTCTGTAAATGTTATCCGCAACATGCTTCATTTCTGTTCACAATTTTTGACCCCTAGGTACCCTAGTAATCTTTTTATTTCCCTTTGAGGTTCACTTCCTTTGGTAAACAAGGGTAACGAGAACTTTAACTATCTTTATTTTCAAACTGTGCTTGTCAACAAATGTTTTCCCTTTTTCTTCTTTTTTTTCGATCTAGATTACAATTTAAACAAATGAATTGAAAGAAAAAATTACATTTAATAGAAGGAAGCAATTAAAACGAAAGGAATCTCAGAATTATTTGAAGTTAAAATTAATCTGAATCTGAAAAAAAAGTGGTAAACTCTTTTACATGAATAACATTACTTTCACCGAATCAAGATGGAATAACGGATTGGATAATTTAATATATAAGATAAAGGATGTTTTCAAAGAGGCTACTTAAGAAAGTTTTTTTTTATTTATGATTTCTTTTATTATTTATGAAGAAATGAAAATCAGTTGTTGATAAATAATTATTATAAAGTAATAAATTATAATTTCAACATTCTTTAATAATTTATTTAAAAAAAATTTTTTTTTTTCATTGGGAAACGCAGAATTTTAACAATGAAAACTAGAAGGTGGTTCAAAGTGTACCCATACGAGAAAAAGGGAATGAGGTGTTAAGAAAGAAAAATGGGATTGAATCTAGAATTTTTTGTGCAATGATTCCCCATTCTATTTTTCTAAGAATTCTACGAATATAATACCCAATGCATCCCAAAAAATCGCCTCCATAGCTTTTTCGACGACTAGACAGTCTTCGCTTTCTTTTGAGCAGATTCACCGAAAACAACCGATTATTTTGATTGTTGCTTGGTTTCCGATGCATAATGATGAATCCATATCTCGTCGACGGTGACAAACTGACATAAAAAGAATGACGATATCTCGTCGTAGCACCAACCAATTTTCGATTTGGGAGCAAAGAGTTTCCAAATCAGAATTAACCGAAAAATTTGTGTCAAATTTCTTAAGCCATTTTACAATTAAATTTATATCAAATTTCTTAAGCCAATTTAAAGCCATTTTACAGGAGGCAAAACTTAAATTGTATCTCGAATTTCCCTCAGCAACACCATCTGTCATCAAAAACAAATACTTTTTGAACTGCCCTCACAAAAAAGTATAATAGATAATAGTAAATTAATATTTTAACACAGTCACATTAAATATTATACTAATTAAAAAGGTGAGCTAATTGAAATCAAAGACTTTATTATATATTCGTGTGCAAAATTAAGAAAATTTTCAAATTACATCTACGTTTACAAAAAGTATTGAACCAAAAGTACTAAATATACCATCGAAGAATTACATAAATATTCAAAGTCGAATACTAAAATGTACTCTTACGTATCTGCGGAGCTGCGGAGGGTATATAAGACCACGAAGGGTTTCGGCGATTTGTGAGCTCGCACTTCTCCACGACATTCATCATGTTTCTCTCAAGAGTTGAGTGAATTTTATAAGGTATCAAGTAAAATTAGTAGCCACGAACGTATGGATAACGGAATGAGATGGAGAATTCTCGGTAGATTGAAATCAGAATAATAACAAGCGCAGGTGGCTGCAGAGCTCAATGAAATGTCTAGCGTCGCATGTAAATTACGAAATTAATTTCAGGACACTGGTTCCATATCGAGAAAACCTGGATTAGGTCAACCAAGATCCACATCGATGAATGAGGATTGCTACTTGGCATTTTCAGCACTGGTAACACAAGAATGCTACAGCTTCACAAATCTTACGTGAGCTCTATGCTGCCATTGGAACCAGTTTCACGGTCTGCAATTGCCCTAAATCTTCTTGAGAAATGGTAATTAGGGTAATTAGCCAGAAGACTTGTTTCTTACGTCCCACTCACTGCAGCACACAAGACAGAACATTTTGTTTGGTACAGACAACATGCGCTTTGGACCAAGTTTCAGTGCTTTCTAAAGATAAGTCGTAATTCAACATGGACACTGATTCTCAGTGTACCTGTATCTGGAGAGAGCCCAAAATACGTTATTATTCCTCAATCATTAAGGAAAAGGATCATTACAGTGGTGATGTAATGGTTTGGGCAGGCATTATGTTGGATTGTCGCACACTCCCGTATTTGTGTGACAAAAGCTTCCTGTATAGAGAGAAGATCTTAGATAGTTAGTTTGATTTTTTCAGGGGCTCAGTTAGTCATGGGTTCTTGCTAATGGACAAAATTGCTCGTCCATACAGGGCTCAGCTGGTCGACGAATTCCGGTAAAGTGAGGATATTCGCCACATGGTCACCAGTCAGATCTCCTGATCGTAATCCTAAAGAGCATCTCTGGGATGCTTTCGGGAAAGCAATTGGATCTCGCCATCCCCTTCCGAGAACCATCCCGGAGCTAACAACTGTTTTGCTGCAGGAGGAGGATTGATTGCCACAGGAACCCCTCAACTGCCTCCTGTCTAGTATGCCGTCACGCTGGGCGACCTGTCAAGCTATGAGAGGGGACTATATTCCAGATCAGAATCAGTTTTTGTTAGATATCACATCGTAGATTTCGGACATCCCTACTCTATGAACTTTTCTAATAATGCTTTATACATAAAATGTGACTTTTAAATGGTACATCTCTCTATCTCTCTATCTATCTCTATCTCTCTGTTATAAATATATATATTCACACCACATTTCATTAAACTCTGATCATTAATGTTTGAGAAATTCGACATAATGAGCTAATTCTCTTAATTATGCACACATATACATTGCAAATGCATATTATTTTATATTCTTTTTAAAGCTCATTTTCGATACCTCCATTTAAAATGGGCGCTAAATGGATCGTTTGCATATACACGTCAAATGCATTCCTCATTAAAACATAAATTTCATTTAGTTATCTGTTAATAATAGGTTACAGATATCATTTGTTTTATCTGTCAGTCTAGGTCAAAAATACCGCAATTTTCTTGGTATAAAATCATATTTAATCTAAATAAAGGATATCTGTATTTGACAGAAAATGTTATTTTTGCTCTTAGATGCCGCATTTTCAGGAAAAATAACTTTTTTTCCTCATAGCCTCTGTAGAAAAATGTACAACTAGGTTGGCATTCGTTCCGCATACTTCACACGAGTTAGCTCTGAATTCATACTGCAACAATGCATAAGAATCTCCATGAATGATAAATTATTCATGGAACGGTATATCAATTTTCTGACTCCATCGTATTCGTAACGCAGTCTCTCTCTCTCTTTTCCCTAATCCCAGATTTTTGTAAATATGCCAACTCACAAAAAAATAACCTTAAATGCTTCCGATTACGTTTAATTATATTCAAGTGAGAAATTTTAAAAACAAATTTAAAACAGTTAATTATTAAATTGGGTAGATAATGAAAACTTTTGAGGGGGAAAAATAGCTTTTCTGTCGTCTTTTTTACAGAAGACTGCTTTTTTTTACATAGTAAAACGAGAATGAAAAAAAAAAGACTCTAATGTCAAAAAAAGAAAAAAAAAACTGCAGTAGAGACAACTCCGAATAAAGGACACCTCTGTTTAAGGGATTATCATGTCGGTCCCAGTCCTTTTGAATTGTACAGTAGTATCTTCCTAAAAGGGACACTACAGCCCAGACATTAAGTCCCTTAAATAGATGTGTCCTTTAATAAGAGGTAAATACATTTACTATTCAACCGGGACTGGGATCAACAGAGCTATCCCTTAAATAGAAGTGTTCCTTAAAGAGTAACTATGCTGCATATGTATTTACTTCTTATTATGGGACCTCTCTATTTAAGGAACAAAAAGTCTGATTTGGTGCGTGTCCTTTGTTGAGAAGCTATACTGTACTTATTATTTAAAAAAAAAAGGGTTATGAATTAATTGCAAGGCATCTGCAATAATCATAGGAATTTTGAAATGGAACCCAGTGGTTAAGTTCGTGAATTTTGTGGTTATTTCTCGTATTATATGAGTCACATTCATAATTTGAATCCCACTCACGAGAAAACTGTTGTATAAATTATTAATGGGGGACTGATATACATTAAATCAAACTTGTAACGTCTCGAGAATACTTCTTTCCCTTTTATTTATTTGTCAGTATTTCTTCACCGCATATAAATACATCTCTTCAGTTGAATTCACTACACTTTGATATTTCTGCTCAAATATTCAAAAGTCACGTTTTCTCCACTCGGAGATATTCTCAATTCAAACGGCATCATATTAAAGTCCCAACGAGTTAGTAAAAGGGGGGAAACACCATAGCACTCAGCTATAAACTGCGATTCAAAATCTTCACGAGGCGTTGAAAATAAGAAATCAACCACTCAGATATCAAACTCGTTATTCGAGCGTTTTTTATTAGTTAAAGGGGTTTGTCCGTAATAACCATCGGATACTTCAGAGTTGTGTTTATACAAATCGACCAAATTTAAGTTCAAACGGATGAATAAAAGTTGCTAAAGGTTTGAGCCGTAAAATGTTTATTGTTGTATCTGTTCAGTCCGATGTAAAAAATTAAAGTCATACTCTAGAAAGTCTAATTTTTATATATCGAATTCTTTATTTCCGTATACCACCTGGTGGAAAGAATAACTCATCAAGAAACAATTCTGAACCTTAATGCACTGAAATATTTGATAAACGTTCTTTATTCTCGTATCAAAAACATAATTCTAATAAGTTTATACTTTTATCGTTAAAACAACTGATAGAGTGAGTTTAAATTAATAAAATTTGATTGTTGACTACGAGGAATGATTGAAAAGTTAAGTATCCGTTGCCATAATTTTTTTAATTTGTTACCTAATTCTTATAATTTTTATTGTACCTGAAAGCGAAATGTATTCTCTATATAATACGTTATGTATTTTCGACGTAGTCTTTATCCCGTTCCTAGTACTGGCGCCAATGTATGACTAGTAGGGCAAACCTTCAGGAGAAGATTTCCGAGGGTTGTTTTCGACACTAGGCTTTAGTAAAAATATTCACCTCGACGTTAGAAAGAAAGAGATTACACTTAAGATGATCTTTCATATTTGGGAAGAGGAGAAAAAGTCAAGATACAAGGTAGGTTGCATAGACGCCTTGTTGCATCAACTTCATTTCCATGTAAGCCGCCATTTTCATCAGTCCTAAGCATATCAACGACATCTGGAAACAAAGAAAACAAATACATTACGAGAAGAACATAAATAGCTTTCATGTACAAAAAGAAATTTGTAAGTCGGTTAACTTGTGAAAAAGTAATGGCCGTTAGATACTATATTTTGCTATCATTCCACATGATAGAAACTGTACCTTCCAAGTCGAATACAATACAATGATTCACTTAAAATAATATTTGAATCAAACCATAAATAAACAAAGAGAAAACTCATTTTTTTCCCTTCAAATTTTATTTAATCTAATATTGCCCAATAGAAACTATATTTCTAAAATTCATTTGACATTTTTCTTGGTAATGAGAAAATTTAAAAAGTGTTAATTTTCATTTTCTAGCTTTAGTTAACCTACCTAACAGAACAAAAAAATAAATTTGATTAATCACCTAATGTCATTATAATATATTGACATTCCAATTTTAAGGTTTCGCATTCTAAAAATCACGAAAAAAAATATTCAGAAAAATAAATATTCAAATTTTGTGCTGAGCTTTTACCTATGCAGATAAAAATGGAATATTTTAATTTCTCACAAACTATAACAATATTCATTCATTTGAAAATCAATGTGTAAAATATAAAAATTTTGCATAAGCAAAGTTGTGATAAAAAATTAAAATAATTTTATTTAAAATTGACAGAAATAAGTGATCAGTATTAGTTAAAAAGGAATCGTTTCTTTGTGGATTAAAATTAAATACTACAAATGTGAATTATAACTCGCAATTTTAAAATTTTGAAGTCAGTACAAGAATTTTGCGGGAAAACCATTTTCTTTTTTACCAGTCATTAACCAGATAACATTTGAGTATGAATTGTATTCGTGTGACAAGAAAACATTAAGTGAAAATTATTTTGAATGACAAGATAAAAATACTTATGTATGATAGAGCTCGAATAAAATATTCAAAAGAAGTTAGAGAGGATTTGCTACAGGTATAAAATGTTTACTTGTGTAATATATATACAAAGCATCCTTCAATTGTTACTATTTGAGGCTTTATATCAGTATAAACTATGGAAAAATTTACCTTGATTGTAATAATTTAAATAACAAAAGTATACAATACCGTTCCAGATATGGACCTTGTCGTTTATATAACAACTGGCAAAAAATTAAATTTCTAAGTTAAAAACTTAAAGAAAATAATTTTAATGGTCTCCAAATACAATGAAGATCAAGAATGTTGTACAAAATAATTTTAAAGGTCAAAAGAAAAATCCTATCTTCCTACAAATACTCTCTGTTTATTATATATATATATATATATATATAAAAGATAACAGATGCTATATTAAGAATTCTAAAATTTTAGCCATGCATGTATTCTTTCTCATAAAGTGCTTATGATAGTATAATTAGAAAATAATCCCAAGGTTTTCAGAAATCAGATTAGCTTAGAGTTTTAATTACTATTTAACTAAATTCGTCTTAGATTAAGTGTTATTCATTTAAGTTTTGTGTTGATCTATAAATTCTTCCCACTGATCATGAAAAAAGGATTTTGAAAAAATTAGAATTTGGGGAAGTAGACTATCAGCCCAGGGATTGGTATCGTCGCTTAACTATGATTTTTCATTTTAGAGATTTATTCTGTGGGAGAAAAAAGGTCAACACAGGAGATTTTATAAATAAAATAATGGTTTTCCGAAATGCCCAATGGATTTTTAGGTCACTTGCTTTTTCTTAAAAAGTAAACTAATATTCGCACAGTTGTTTTTTTTTAGTATTTTTGATCATTTGAACTTATAAAGCGAATGTTTAGTTAAATTTCAAAACAATTACAAATAAAATTAGAGTTAAAAATTAGGATATAGGTTGCTTTATTAACGTCGTACTGAAAAGCAAAATGAAACCGTTGGTCAATTGACCTCTAATTTTGAACCACAGTCAAGTGACGATGATAATTGAGCTTGCACCTCCATCTCCGAATTTCCACACCACGCAAAGAAAGGATTTGGAACCTCAACCAGATTTAACGTACAACAATCCCGCTCAGGGTCGGCCATCGACGGATGCTGTGCACCTGAGCCCCGCGATCGAGTGGGCCCCAACATCATCAAGAACTAAAATAATGTACTCTTGCACAGGAAAACCTGACAGTATTCCTATCGTTGTCAGCATGAAGTACATTTCATTTTATCGTAAACCTTATTACAGTAGATCTATAAATGTCGACCAAATTTTTTTTCTCTCTCCCTAAAACTAATTCCTGATTTTGCGAATGGTTAGTTTTTGTTATATGATTCGGAAAACAACCGAGTTTCCCCACCTAAACTGAACTTTTTAGTCAAGGATGTATGAAGAACGCTTAAATGTACTTGCAATATTAAGCATCGAAAAAGAAATTACTGTATTAGCAAAAACAATATCACGCATTAAATAAACATGCATTATTTATATATGTTAGCATTTGTATTTTTTTTTTTTTTTTTTTTTACTTTACAAAACCCTTAGGCCCCCCAAATGGTTTCTTGCTCTCGGATCCTTTATAGAAAAGGTCGGCATTGACCCCGCTACACGGCAGGTTTCAAACGGCATCAGGGCTTGAACTCACGACTCGACGAAAACAACGCCGACCGCGACTATAATCACTAGCTACTGTTGCCATTGAAAATTGAGAAAGAAGTGTGTAAAGAAATCATTTAATCCAGATAATAGCCTTTGTTGCTCTATATCCCACAAAAAATCAATCAATCAAATCGTTAATCCCTTATTTCTCAGTTGTCATCATCTTTCATTTGAAGTCTGACACAAATTCTATTTTACACCAGATAGAAATAGAAACCATTCTTTTCATCAACTAACTAAATTTCAAAATGATCTAATTTCACCTCGGATGGTATAAGAAAAAATATTAACGCTGCAGCGGATATAAAATATTTTCAGAAAACTTATTTAAATTTTGCCAAAGTATGCAATTATGAAAATTCAGATTCTTCTTATTCTGCTTGTACTGTTGTTACATTTGAAATGTACATGTTAAAACAAGTTTTATTAAATATATAGGTGTAAAAACAAACTATAATGAAAATTTTATAGAAAAAGGGTTGCTCAAAGATAAAATCTTTTATGCAATCACCCAAACGTATGGTGTAAGTTTCGAACAGGAGTGCAGAGAAAACTCGCAGATCCTTGTAGTGATTGTGGAAAGAGATATATATGTTATAAACATAAATTGGCTCAAAATTACTTTTCTGAAAGGGTGTGACGTAATCCTATATATATTACATATCTCGTCTGTCATCTTAAATATTACTCCAATCACAAATCTCAATTTCAACTAAGTAATTTCAAGTAAGTAATATAAAGTAATTAAAATAGTCAATTATGTTTCAAAATAGAGTTTATTAATTCTAAAATATGGGGGATGCTCTCAATCGCAGACGCACGCACACAGTTTCACATCTCTATCCGTGAGTACTGTTAACGTTTATAATATAGCAAATAATATGCTTACCGTTATACGATGCAAGTAAATTTTCCAAATAGTCAATCCACCAGACAGCTATGGATCCTAATCTCAACTAGTGCGTGTGAGTGATAGTGGGGGAATTTAACGGCTCGAGAGCCAGATGTGGTTATGCAGCGCTAAACAAGGTGTAACTGTGGTTTAGACGTTTGAAAAAGAGGAAATAACTAAAGTGTAAAACGAATGACAAGAAGGGTCGAAAATAGAGAAGGATTGTGTCCTAATCTCAACAAATCACGTAGAAACGCAAGAACAATGTCGCGCACTTCACACTAGAACTCTCTAATTACTATAACCTTCTATTGCAATTCATAAATCTCTGTTGATTTCATAAGACTTAATAAATATAATCACTTCACTTCTTAAGTTTATCTAATTTGCAAAAATGAAGCTGGAATCTTAAATATAAAGTCAGAAAGAAACCCCAGTTGTAAATTAAGTGAAGTTTTGCGAATAGCCCGAGTTAGAAGGGAACAAATTTTTTCAAGAAAATTTGAAAATTGTTAATTTTTATAATAAGCTATATTAGAAACAAATTATGTTCGTAGGCATAAGACGGGTGCTCTTAGAGAACTGGGCCCCCATAACTTGAACAATCACTCTGACTTTTCCTATGCATAACTATTAAATAAATGCAAGTTTAATTAATCTTCCCTAAAATAGATAGTTACAGGTATGTGATAGAATGATTCACATATTTTTTTCCCATAAAGAAACCGTTGCTTTATCAGAGCATATTATGTTATAAAGCAATTGTCTTCTGAATTAACTTGAGTATATAGATTTTAATTACAACTTCAGTACATGCCAAATAAAAACTTAAAAAAGCATAAAACTCTACCAAATGAAATCGAACACCGTTAACTCTCAGTAGTTGGAGTCCATGGCTGTTTAAACCGTGAGTTTAAGTAAACCACGAGTTACAGTTTTAATATAAATTGAATGAAGATATATATTCCCACATGTGTGTGTGTGAATGTAAATTTTCTGCCACACATTTACACTCTTTCGATATGTTATATTTTCAATTAATATATAAATTACAAAGCCACAAAAAAATCTTTGAAACTCTTAAAATTTGGCCAATATGAAATGGTTAAACTTATCTCACCAACCGCGAGAAAAAAGCAGAAGAAAAAAAGGGGTCCCCAAGAAAGCTTTTCACTTTCCAAGAAATGCGTGTGGTTTCCCTTTACAAACTTTCTCAGAATGCGTCTCAAAAGCAAACTTTTGTTCATCTCTGCTTAGTTGGGTTTTAATTTTCTCTCTTTTGTGACGAAAGTCACCGTCTGCATTTTGCTATCACGGAACTTATAAATTCTAGTTTCGTTAAAGATTCTTACTCGTGTGCTTCTTTTTTTTTCCCTCTTTCTCAGGTATGCAAGCACCATTTGAATTATTTCTCTGTCATGTTTCTCTCATTCGTAGAATAAGTTTGCTATTTCAAAGTAGAACTCCATGGCATGTTTACCCCGCAGTAAATATAAGAAAGAAAGAAAAAAGTCATTAATGCTTGTTCCTAACAGAAAGTCTTGACAATATCAGAAAAAAGATTAATCTGAATCTCGCATAAATGGAGCAATGGTAAAACCTCGAGTTTAGCAGACTCGCTAGTTAATGGAATCCTACTGTATTTAAAAGATCCTAGGAAGAAATTACGAGGGAGCGTTCGAGACATTTATAAATTTTCATTGTGATTGTATAGTGCGTAAAAATATCTGTATTTTGAGGTTTGATTGGTCGAACTTTGCGAAGATAATGTACATTTTCATTCGTTGTAATGTCTCGTTATATACCGTTCCTTTTTTAAGCTAAAAAATAAAATAAATCCAATTTTAAAATACAAGTGTTATTGAATCACTTATATAAATATCTGTTTTTCTCTTTCAAATTCTTATTTGTTGATAAAGTTAGAATTAATATTTACCTTTTATTTTATCAATTTATATCTAATCAACACTTTGTAACTGAATGTAGGATAAGTACATAAGTTGGGTGAGTGAACAAATATTTTTGAACCATTTGAATTTTCAAAAACATTAATAGTGAACAGTGGATATATAAATGATATCACTATAGTGAATAAGCCATTAACAGAATATTTATATTGAGTTCAGTATTTCTATCCTTATTCTCGTGCTTCAGCTGCAAAAGATAAAACTTTTAGCTATTTGAAATATTAAAATTGAATTAACAAATATAAATTTCTCTTTATTATTTACATAACATAATACACAACATGAATTCATATTAATAATACGGACTTCATGAGTATCCAATTAAGCTACATATTTAATTAAGCTAATAAATCGGTTCCGTTATCTAGCGACTATAATATTACGGTGGTTGGCGTAATCAAAATGTTGCCTATGCAAACTAGTGGCGTGGTTTCCTCGCATTCACGCTCTTTGGAAACCACGCCCTCTGGTTTACCTACGCAACATTTTAGTGACGTCATGCTCAGTAGTATTGCGATCGCCAGTTAATGGCTCCGCTTTTCTAGGTAACTATAGCTTCAGAAAGGATGAAGGTGACCGCGGTAGCCTAGTGATCATGGTCGAGGATTCGCGAATGGCAGTTTTCGTTCAGTCATGGGTTCGAGCCTTGGCCACTGAAGACCCGCCATGTAACCGGGTCTGATACACATTAAATATGTCGAGGCTCATTGTCCTCCCGTTGGCGTGGTGTGGAAGTTAGGAGAGGGAGTACTAGCTCAGGTGTCGTCCTCGTCACTTGACCGAGGCTAAAAATGAAGAGGTCCAACTCGTGTTGCTTCTAGTGCGACGTTAATAAAACCAAACCAAACTAGAAAGGATGAAATAGATTTGAAAGTTAAGAAAAACTTCCATATTCGTGCGCGCGCGATACATCTTTCTTTAAACGTACCAAAGGTGACAATGTTACGTCGTGAGCAATTTTTTCACTGTTGGTCACCATTCAACTATATTCCTCTTTTTTTTTGTCCATTGATTAACCTGCGATTTATAAAAAGTACAATAAATGGGCTGAATAGATTTCCATTGAACCGAGACTTTACTTTTATTTACTATCTGTGACTACAAGTCACTGTCAAGAGAATAAAAATAAAAAAAATTTCACTATAATTAATTTTATTACTTTTGAATTGTGAACAATAGCGTAAATATTTAAAAATGAATTGGCTTAAGCAGACTAAGTAAGTAAAAATATTTTGTAGAATATTCGAAAAGTGTCCCTCCTTTTTTCGCTGTGAAATTTTTTAACACAATTTATTTAACTTTTAACTTCAGACAAAGTTAAATGAAACATCAGAACTTAATTTAATATATGTCAAGTGATTTCATATCGTTTTATTAATGTTGAACGTTTTCATTTCTAGTGAATGCTTTCTTCTTTTCAAGACATGGCTGGGAGGATTAAAGATAAGTGGAAGTTATTAATTTACAAAATTGGAAACTATTCAACCGTCCAGAATCTCTCTGGTTTGGACTTCTTGGTGACGCAGGAAAAATAATTGCTTTGAAGCTAGGATTCCTATTAATTTATTTCAGCAAATGTATGAGGTATTTTAGAAACTTATGGTGATTTTACATCATAGCAATTACTTTGAAGAATCAAGCGTAACAGCTTATCTGGGGTTTTGTAATCGGACCTAAATGGCTAAAGAACAATGATAACTTCAAGTTCAACAGCACTTAATCTGGTTAAGCCATGTTATGAAAAGGATTTGAACTTGATTGATTGATTGGTTATTAACGTCGATTATTAGTTATTAACAACACGAGGGTTTATGGGGACGTACCACGTAATTTTGAACTTCGTTCAAGTAATGAGGATAACACCTGAGCTGGTACCTCCAGCTCCATACTTTCACAATCAAGCCAATGGGAGGACTTGGAGCTTTGAGAGATTTTAAGTGTATCAGGCCCACTATACGGTTAGTTTTTTGTGCCATCAAGTTCTGAACTCCCTATTCGACGAAACAACGCCGGCATCGAGCTCACGACCAAGGCCATGTTATGAAAGGGAAGATATGTATGTAAAAGGATGAGAAGAACTCGTATTTTTAACGGAGAGTGGGTAGATTATTTTTACTTTAAAAGTATAGGAAGATTTTAGTTTCATTAACGCTGCTCTAGAAGCGACATAAGGGCTATAGGCGACGGACCTCGTAATTTTGAATAACGATCAAGTTAAGAGTAAACTGACCCCACCTCTTCTCAACTTTCACACCACGCCAAAAAGTATTGGAAGAAATAATTACAAAAAATATTTTATATGTACTTAATTTCCAACACAATTACAAACTAAAAGTATTTCACGGTCCTCTTTTATTAAAACTACTTATAGAAGTCATTCAAGAGTTTTGATTTTTGCATTAACGTGCTTGAATTGTTGATTTTATAACATTTCTTTAGTTTGAAAATAAATATCGCTACATTTTTTTTCAATAATATCGCACTTAGAAACAACATGAGAGCTATTAGCGACGGGCCTCGTAACTTTGAACGAAGTCGTTGACACCTGAGCTGGTACCTCCCTCTCCAAATTTCCACGACGACACGCCAACGAAGGATTTAAAGCCTTGACAAAATAAACGTGCATCACCCACGCTACACGAATGGTCTTTTGTCGTATCAGGGTCGAACCCACGACTAGAAGAAAAAAACCTGGGCTTCCGAGTTAGCAACCATAACCATTAGGCTAGAGCAGCCGCAGACGTTTTTTTTTTATGTGCGTAGCTTTTGATATAGCGATATGTATATGTATATACAGCGATTACTTTACCCTCATTAGTATTTAATAATAGTGGCCGCGGTAGCCTTGTGGTCATGGTTTTGGATTCGTGGCCAGCGGTTTTAGTTCAGTCGCGGATTCGATCCTTGGTCGCTAAGGGCCCGCCGTGTAGCCGGGGCTGAAGCACGTTAAATCTGTCGGAACCCAAAGTCCTCCCATTGGCATGGTGTGGAAGCTAGGAGAAGGGGGTGCCAGCTCAGGTGTCGTCCTCGTCACTTGACCGTGGTTCAAAATTACGAGGATCGTCGCCAACAGCCAATTTTGACAATTCTTGAATGAAGACATTTTTTGGCTATCAATTTCTTGTAAGGAAGACTTTATTAACCGAAAAGAAACTATAAACAAATTCCTGTGATTCATGATGCAAGATTCCAAACTAAATCAATTTAATCAAATTATGTCTGTATTCCAGCGTATGAATTTATCAGTCTGATCCTTAAATTCATTGAGTAATTAAAAAAGAATTAGCCAAAATAATATAGCATACCAGACAACAATACTAATAAAACTATTTCCAGAGCGTTTTTATATACACGTCATAGCTACGAGTAGCGTTAACATTTTAAAATTCCTATTCTGGCTAAAGAAGAATTTTATTGACCAGGAAAATGAAATATAGTTTCTTTCTTGTTCGGCTGAGATCAGAAAGATCGTACCGAATACATATAGACCCACAAAATGCCTTCCTCTCTCTACGATTCACGCAAGTGCGATCACAAATCACAGTCAATCAGAAATTGAATACAATCACATATAAATCATTGAATTCCTTTCATTCAAAGATCCAGTCTCTTGATCTTCTTTCAACGGACTTTTTTGGCTGACGTGCATACTCTAGACTAGGAGGCAGCTCTGTTATGAACGCCTTTTGTAAATTCAAAAAAAAAAATTAAATTTGTAAATTTTTTAAATTGCCTTTTGTAAAAACGTTTTATTAAAATTCAGAGCCTTCAGGATCGTTCACTTTTCTTTCATTTGTGATAATTTCGACACAGATTTGACCGAAATTCCATTTATTTTGGGGGAAGAAAAGCTCGAAATTATTTTTTCCATATGTTATACAAATGTGCGTATTTATGTAAAAAAAGGCAAAATACATGTTACAAATTTTTAAATGTGAATTGAAATTCGAAGACAAGTGTTCTCAAAACAGAAATTTTGAGAAATGCTCTGTGAGTCAGCATACCTAGATGACATTTTGTCTTCCAAAACAACAAGTCCTGCTTAGAGTGCAGACGCGGTTGCTGAGTTGTTATGGTCGCGAGCTCATAGACGGTGTTGTTTCCATTGGTTTGATTCTACAAAACTCGGATGCTACAAAAGAATCGTCGTGCAGATGGGCTGATTCACGTTAAGTATACCGGAGCTCAAATTCCTCATGTTGGTATGATGTGAAATTTGAAGAAGGGATTGCAGCTCAGGTGTTGTCTTCGTCATTTGATCATGATTCACAATTATAATTGGGATTGTTTATTAACGTCGCTCTGAGAAGGGACACTGGAGCGATTGGCGATAGACCTCTTAATTTTGAGCATCTGTCAAGCTTGACCAGGATGACACCTGAGCTGGCACCTCCTTTCCAAACTTCCCCACTTCGCCAACGGGAGGAGTTGGAACTCGGCAGATTTAAAGTGTCGAATTCATAATCATCCCCTCAAAACTGCGGTTGTTGGTGACATCATGGTTCGAACCCATGACTTGACGAAACACCGGCAGCACGCCACTCACATTTAAGATATTCCGTCGTCAAGGGCCCTCGTGTTACTTCTTAGTGTCTCGTTTCTTCTTACCTTAATAATCAGTCAATTTTCTACGACGTCTGAATAATTTCTCTGTCAGACGAGCGGGGATCTGCTTTGAAGGTAGCGAAGAAATGCGAATTACCATGTGTATAACCAAGGCACCTTTGTGATCTTTTTCTTTCCTATAAGGTTTACTTTATTTGGTAATGATGGACGAAGCGCCCCTCGGGGTAACTTAGCGATTCTTCTCTATTTTCAACCTTCCGTCGTCTGATATTTTTTTTTAATATATTTTTCCAATTTTTTTCAAATGTCTAGATCACTGTTTCATCGTGTTTTGGCATAGCATGGCCACATCTGGCTCTTGTGCCAATAAAGTTCTATCCCTCCCTCACATTTGTATAAATTACACGTTAATATGTATTGTCATGATTTTATTTTTAATCATATCATTGTGAATCATTACAGAAAATACGTTATTAATTATTCATTAAGAATATTATCAGATATAATTTTAAACCTCTTACCATAATATGTAGATTTATTTTTGGGTCGCTTTTCAGTTTTAGACAGTTACAGAACCAGTAATGTACGTCTTTTCCAGGTAGATAAGCTGGCAAAATTTTGTAATCGAGTTTTGGATCGAGACCAGCACATCTAAAAGCCTAGGATAAGCCTAAGATTGATACACGAATCCTGGTTTTTTCAATGGTAGGCAGACAAAAGAATCCTGCGTGTAATCTGAAATACTTGGAAGTATATATAACTCTGTTCAGTTGGAAGTTATAGTTCAATACAGGACTGTTGAATTTTTGAAATCCTTATACGAGTATAGTGATGTGGAATTTGGAAAGTGAGATCAAAACTCTGTTGCTGCTCTCATCATCTGACCATACTTTAAACTGACATGATGTATTTAATGTATGCCGCAAATCTCGAGGTTAAGACATGCAATATATGCCAAATTAAGGGAAAATATACAAATAGTAGTAATTTATTATTATCACAAAATGAATATAGCTGCCCGTTTCAAATGTGGAAAGAGAAACGATTCCCTAACAGTAAATAATTAGCTCGTTTTATTTTGCAATACACGTAGTTAGTACAAGAGCCTCAGAAAGGATCTTGGAACCCTTAATTATGGTATCAAATTAAGAAAAGGCAAAATTACTTGATTAAAAGGGTTCATGACGGGCCATATAAAAAGATCGGGACTCGGTAATTTGTACAAATTAAACCTTTATTTTCATCTAAGCTTTTAATTGTCCAATTTTAATTTAATAATGTGTCATCTTCTCTAACTTATCTGATTAAAAACTTTATTGAATATTAAATAATTGTCTGCTATTATTGATTCCATTCTAAAAATTGACATTGTTCATATTTATATAAATGCGGGTACATTTGTATTCGCACAGATTATTACAATTTTTATTCTAGTCTTGACTTTATTTGAATTATTATATAACTCTCTTCAATTCTCTCTGGTCAAGACAGCGTAGTGATCATGGTCGCAGACTCGCGTGCGGCGTTTTGTCATTTTCAACCAGCCGGGAAGCGGGACTGATGCACGTTAAATCTAGTCGAGTTTTCAAGCCCCCCCCGTTGGCGTGGTGTGGAAGTTTGGAGAAAGAAATGTTAGTTCAAATGTCGTCACTTGACCGAGGTTCAAAATTACAAGATCTGTCGCCAATAGCCTTTGCGTTCCGTCTCATGGGTAAATGGGGGGTAAAATGTAGGATAAATGTAGTTTGATATTTTTAAGAAACAAACTAAGCCATATTATCTTGAAAAATGTTTCAACATCCCTACTTAACAATTTAATTTCTAACACTTGGTTATTTACTCCTCGTTTAGGGCCCCTTAAAAGTCGATGTTTCAGGCAGATGTTCTCTTTGCCTTTATCTGTTACATACCAGGTGACTTCACTGATAAATTTGATAACATCAAAGTATTTCACCTCTTGAAATGGGGCACTGATACCTCATTGAAAACAAAGTTGCTGAAACGAATATATTCGATGTTTAGTAAATACAAACTCAAGGAGTCAAAGAATATTTCGTAAGAAAGATTTTGGATACGAAATGAATTCCAATTATTCTTCATTCAAACTAGAAATCATACTAAGAAACTGTCAGTGTTTTGAATCCAAATCCGTTTTTATGTTTAAAAATAAAATACAAACTTTATCGATCACTAAATATAAAAAGTGCCCTTTTTAACTCTGTCACCATGGAATCGGACAATAATAAACAAATCTCGATAACAGTATGTAAATAATTACTGTGAAACTTTTTTTTTTTTAAATTTTACAGCTACATATGGTATTTTTAAAAATGAATATTTCAGGACGAAAAATAGAGCATTCTAGAAGAAATAAGCAATTTTCTTATGTTTTCAGAATGCTTTTCTTTTAAATTCACACTTGAAGAAAGTGCATAATTCCAGTTTTTCTTTGTATAATTCCAATTTTGAAACAGCATACTGAAGTAAACTCTCTTTAATGTGGCACGTTCGAGACCATGGTCGTATCGGATTAACGAGCGTCTGTGTAGTTAGTTTGGACGGATATGCAGTGATAAATCACTTTAGATCGAAATTTGAATGATTTTTTTTTAAAAAAAGATCGCTGCTATAAGTCATCGGTTAAACCGAAAAACATTAAAGAAAGCAGATTTTTTTCTTTCCTTCATTTTAGATACTGATGGTTTTAGCGCTGTTTACGCGATTGTTTATTAACTTCTCACTGAGAAACAAAACAAGGAACAACACGTCTCACTGAGAAACAACGCTTCCTTTCCTAACTTCCACACCATGCCAACGAGAGGTTTAACATGCATCCATTCCTGCCACAAAGCGGATCATTAGTTAGCGCTGTTTGTAGTTCTGATCCCAATACAAAAATTTTATGCACGTAATAGAAAAAACTATACAAAAAGATGTAAAAGTGAAATCTCGGATTCCAAGGAATTTAACCTATGATGATTTCTGGTAGTATTTTACTTCTTGTTTGAAACTGTAAGCACAAATATAATTCAGAAAAATATCTATGCAAATTTTAAAATTTCAATAAAAACTTTCATGTTGTATTAATAAAAATAGTAACATACAATTCACAAAGAGAATCTTCATATTAAATCATATCTTTAATTTCGATTGTTCTGGAAATATTATATAGAAATAACCTATATATTTTTTGAATAGTTTGTTTAAATTATTCCTCTTGAAATTATAACCAATTTTTTTTTTCTAAACTGTTTCCTTTCACCTGAATAAAGTGGTCACTAATTAATAAGTTTTAAGGTGCTTTTTGTAACTTTGCATCTTAATATATTACGTTTCATAAAGGAAAAAAAATAAACACGTCTGTTTTGAGAGATAATTTAACGATATTACTCGAGAAAAAAGGGCTAATAGAAATATACGGTGAAGAAATAATGTTCAAATAAATAGAACATAGAGATAAAACTAGTTTATTTGTCCGTTTTGTTTCATTGTGGCCTCAAAGTACAAAATCAATTAGCTAGCATAAAGATTTCAAGATATTTGAAATGAACCAGAGACTTATCAGTTTATTAAAAAATCGAATGGTTCAATAAAATCAATTTCCTTGTTATTTTTTGTAATAATGAATAGTTACGCATTTATTTATTTTGAAATTTAAAAGAGCTATAAAAAAGTAATATAAGCATTTTGTCTCAAATTTTAATATGTCTGCTTCTTTTATAAGCTGCTTAAAGGATACCCAATTTTCAAAATATTATGTATAATAATGCAATAAAAGAATTAAAAAATTAATCCATCCAGATAATTATTGGAAACTTAAAATAACAATGTGACAAAGAGTTTGTTCCTCGTGAATCGTCCGGCGCTCAATGACAAACATAAAATGTGATTTCTTTTCATTTATTTAAAAAAAAAAATCTGGTTTTCCCGTTAAAAACTATCTTCAAAATTATAACGACTTCCCAACAAAAACGAAAGTTAACTTTCCGTTTTGCAAGTAAAACCGGAAATGAAGTCTCACGTGTTCATTCGCATCCTCCTCCTTGCAGCACGAGGAGTAGACATTATTGCGCATGCGCATTTTTCTCTGCAGATGGCGATCATCCGAGAAGAAAGTTCTGTTTCTGCATCATTCGCCGGTTGATCACAGAACGGTGAAGGTACGATGGAAAGCTGCTAATTGTCTTTTACCTGTGTTGTGGTCTCTACTTCTAAATGGCGTGACATAAACCTTCGACAATCATGCCGGCCGTATTTTTGGACAGGTTACCCCTTCCCAGCCTGCAGGCGTACACTGTGGGCAGTGTGTTGTTACTTGCTTGCTCGGTGCACTATGCTATTCAAATGACGTCTCAAATTGGATTAAATTTAAATGGAACTGAGCCTAGCATAGGAAGCAATGAGGTTTTTATTTACAGAAATGCCACCTCCGGGATAACACACGATACTCTGTCATTATTCGATTTTTTGTTTGACCGTGTGTGTGTGAAACGTGTTGTGGAAGTATTGTATTTCATGCTGCAAGAGCCGATGTGTATTTGGGTAAGTACAAAATTTTATTAAAATTCCTATTTTGCAATAAAAAGTGTAGTAAAAATGACAGAAATAAATTTTGTTTCCATTTGAATTCATTCACATTTGTTTCAAGGACACGTACGTTAAACTGTCATTCCCATGTGTTACAACGGGTTTTCACCGTTACGACGTTATTGAGCAATTCGTTTTCAATTTAAATCTTCTTAATTAAATGCAATTCTGGGCTAGGTAAGGCCGAAGTCATGCCCGCAATTAAAACAGAAACAGAGATTAAATGTCTACAAGCTTCAGTGCTCCAGTTAATCCGTCAACTTAAATTGAGCAATTCTGTGTAAAATTCATATTTAATGTATATCGACCTCTCTTGTTTTACGTTATTTAAAATTCAATTTTGTGACCAATAACATTTTTAAGTTATTTTCGACAATGTATATATTGAAAAAAAGAAATTCATCTGAATGACAATTTAACTTTTAGCTGTAGGAATTGTAATATGTTTTGTATTATAAAACTGATTATTCCCAGTGTTCTTGGTTATGAATGTTAAAAATTGCTATCGAAGAACTATTTTCAGAAGAGTGGTGTGTTAAAATTGTCGAATCGTTCAAGGCGATTAATCGTTGTAAAATTTGTAAATAAAATTTATTGGAAAATATTCTAATAAATAATATTTTAAATACACTCTTCGTGTTTTAGATGGAATTTGAGAAGCTAAATAAATGGCAATTTTTCTTTAGCTGTTTAATTCATTAACCGTATTCTAAAATTTGTTGTGATAAATTCTGCATTTGTGTTTAGAAACATAGCTATTTTAGACTAGTTAAATATTTTTCTAGGGCAATACATTTCCACAAAAATCCATGGTGGATTTCATTAAAAACTGTATGGATATTTGAAAAATCAATCATTTGCTGATTTCTGAATTTATTGTATAAATAGTGGAATTTCATCTTTCAACTTTTTGAAAACTGTTCTGTTTATAATTGCACATCAAATGAAAGTGAGAAAAGAGAATTTTTTTTGAATATATTTATGTCATGAAAGTTCTAATTACTTAAGTATATTACAATAATGTATTTCATAAATGAGAAAAATGTATTAAGATAAAAAAAAAAAAAATAAGTTAGGATTTAAACCATGCTGCTGAGGTTCTTTAATTTATTTTATTTAGGAAAGGAGGAAATTGAATTCTTCATAATTCAAATTTTGGCATGAAACATTTGTTGGGGTTTTGTGTGTGTGGAAACTTGGTAGGAAACTTGGAACTTTTTGAAATGCTTTTAAAACAAGCTTATATATAAGTAAAAAATTGTGCTGGAAGTTGTTTAAATTTAAAATGAATTTTTTCTCGTAGAATGGTTTTAAAAATTCTAGAACTCTTGAATAACGTGCTTCTTAAACTATTTTGCTGCATTTACTTGTTTACATAAAAGGAGAAACTATTGAGAATATTACAATTTTATCGAAAGTTCTATTGATTTATATCTATGAAATATTCTAAAGAATGATAAATTAGTGAATGATAAAATTAGTAAATCCCAGTTTGATTCTGATGATATTATGAATTTTCTTTGCTGAATTTGGTCATAAAATTGAAGTAAAAGATTTTTTCAATGTTTTACATTCACTGGAAGAAAAATATTTTTTGAGTGTTTTGAAGGGCTAATGTTTATTACATTTAAATGTTGTAGAAATAAGTTTGAAAAGTACAGAATCTTATCTATTATTTTGAAAATACTCACAATTTCTACCTTTTTGTGTTGTATTTTTTAAAATTTTATTTTGAATATTTTTTAATTATGCCATGTCTCAAGTGTTAGAAATGTAAAAAATTAGTGCATTATCAATTTACTAATATTAAACATTTAAATTAAAATCATTGGCATTGTTACATTTTTACTATATAAATGTTTATGAAATATAAATACCATTTGATTATATATTATATGTAATTCCACCATTTGACTTCGTGATTTCATTTGATACAAACTGATATTTCTTAGGATCCAATATTTTTTATTGTTGAAGATAATTGGTTGCATATTGTTGCATCAGATTTTTCTTCATTTTATAAATTGCTTGATTTGTAATGTTATTACTTGATTTGTTAAATCTCTCGCATATTTATAATTTTCCATTTAGTATAAATGTGAGTTTTTTTTTTTTTTTTTTTTTTTTTTTTTTTTTTTGTATTATCTTATGAATTTGAAATCAAGTTTTCAGTAAGGTTATTTATTTGGAATTCCACTTTGTTTATTTAAAAAATTGTTGTAGTTCTTAGCTATCAATAAGTTTAATTTGTTTTCATATATAACTAATAAATATTTCATAAGACAATTAAAAATATTGTTATTAGCATGTATAAAGTTTCATAAAGGTATAAAAATTTTATTTTTAAATTACTTATATTATGTAGAAATAAATTTAAATTTTATAATGTATTTTTAAAATGTGTATTTTTTAAAATATCAGTGTAGTATATGTCTAATACTTTAAAAATTGTTTTGAAATTTCAAAATCATTAGATTTAAGATATTTAAGTATATATACTCAAATACATTATTTCATTTAGTTGTTGAAAATAGTTTTTTTGTTTAAATATCTCATAAGGAATAGTCTTAATAGTATAGCTTTGATTGGAGACTTCATTTTTCGAAAATTGTACGAGATAATGACTTGTGAATTCAATGAAATTTTCGTAGTATGAAGTACATTATTTAACTTTTGTCATTGTATAGATTTTAAATTTATTTGTAACAATATATTTAAACAAGTCACGAGAGCTAGATGTTTTTCTTTCTGAAATAAAATATTATATTGGGAATATATAAATCTTACTTGGGGACTAGATTGATATTTTTTCAGTTAAAATTTATTTTATTGCTTTAAAAAGTATATTTTAATGAGAGTTGAACTTAATTTTTGATAGTTTTGCTCTTTTTTTAGATTGCTTTTTTTTATACGTTTATGTCAGAATATGTTTATAGCATATATTTAGTGTAGTTTTGTGAACTTAAAGAATAATTGTATAGCAAAATATTTTCATATTGTCTATTTTTCAAATAATTCATTGGAGAGTAATTTTGGACCTTGTGGGGTCCTGGGGAACCTATGGTGTAGGAGTTTATTTGCTTCATTTCTTACAGCTTAATATTAAATATATAATTAATTCATTAGCTCTTTAATAAAACTGTATATAGCTTGGGAAATTAAATTATATCTGCACGGCAAATGTAATAAAACTGTTAATGTACTGAAATAAATGGATGTAACTTTTTTGCTACTAACATAAGTATAAAAGCAATTTATAGAATACAATCTGATTTTTCTATCATTTGATGAAAATGTGTGTAAATTAATTATGCACAATAAGGAAAACTAGTGAATTTAACATCAGATTTTGTAATATGTGATTCCTTATATAATCAGCAGTGATATCAGGAAAAATTCCGTTTTGGGAGAAAAAGTGTGCAATTGTTTCTATTAATATTTTGAAAGGGTGAATTCCCATATCGGGATTTCGCGAATTTTTTAAAAATAAGTGTTGTTCTAGTTTTCTCGTTTGAATGATATATTAATTATGCAGTAATTACGTGAAGAAATTGCAGTTCGTAACAGCATTTTTACCGTACGGAAATTCTAGTGTCAATTTGCTAATTTCATTGATGTGTCAAAATGAAAAATGCTTGTTTTGTAATTTCTACTTTTTTCATAAATTTTATGAAATAATGTTGAGTATATTTATTGAGAAAAAGTTCAGTATTCTATTTGCTCAATGTAATTTGTTGTAAAAATTTTAAAGGATTAAAGCTTTAACGTATGAAACTATCTATATAGCACACACAATGAGTATTTACGAGGTAAATACAAACCACAAACTATTTCCTTTCCTAAAAGTTAAATTATATCACTCCAGAATTGGAATTCTCATTAGAAAAACACTGATTCAATCTGTTAGTGTTTTGCAAAGCATGAATCTTCATTGTTTAAGTAGGAACTTCAATTGGAGATAGATCTTATCCGTTTTTATCGAACTAAATAACATATCATTTAACCTTCTTATTTGAGAATTCCGGGCAGTGGTAAACGAGGTTACGGCTGCAGAAGTGGAAATTTTTATTTGGCAACACAGTATCTAATCAAGTGGGCTATGCCAAAAATGATAAAATAAAAATTGTATTTTTACTTCATCTAGGTTATTCACTTTTGCTTGTCATTTTAACATCTCGGACGGTTTAATTTTCCTCGTTTTGCTTCCTTTTCACACGCGTAGTTTCTGACACAATGTTTATTTCGATAAATTGAAAATATTTTTAAAGATTCATGAGTTTGTTGCTTTTCCTTTTTCAGAAGTCTAATGAAGGTATACTTATTGTTGGTTTTGCGCATGTTTACAATATTGCTATTGAATGTACTTTCATTTTATAAAAATAAGGGGAAATTTTGCTGAAAGATTGTTTTAAATTGAGGATGGAAAATAACTTTTTAGAGATTATTCAACTATTCGTATTTTTAGGGAATTTATTATTTTTTTCTTGTGCCATTTGATATCTTAAGAATTTTTTTCTGCACAAGTATTTAGATTTCTATTAATTATTTAACTATTTCAAATTTGCTAAATGTATTTAGTGATTTTTTTAACTTTACCACGAAATATTAAACGGGTGATGAAAATAAATGTGATTCATTATTCAGGCTGATGGCCGCGTATCCTAATGGTCAAGGTCGCGGACTTGCGACCGACGTTGTTTTCGTCAAGTCTTTTTTTTTTTTTTTTTGAGCCCTGGTACCCGTAAAGAACCTCCATGAAGTGAAACTGTTGCACGCCAAGTTCTCCTAATGGAGTGGAGAGGAAGTTTAGAGATGGAGGGGCTAATTCGGGTGTTGTCACTTGACTGAGGTTCAAAATCAAGAGGTCCGTCACCAATAGTTGTGTTGCTTCAAAGTGCGACATTAATAAACAATCAAAACAGTGTATGAAAGAAGTGTAAAATTTATTATATCCGTTATCCTGTCATTAACATATAGTCTTACTGTGGTAGCGAGTGGTCATGTTTGCGAGCTTATCGCCAGCATTGTTTCCATCGAGTCATGGGTTGATGTCCAGGCTGATGTACGTTACATCTTTCGAGGTCCCAAGTCTTCCCGT
Source organism: Nephila pilipes (assembly GCA_019974015.1). Lineage (NCBI taxonomy): Eukaryota > Metazoa > Arthropoda > Arachnida > Araneae > Nephilidae > Nephila > Nephila pilipes. The sequence goes on along the minus strand of BMAW01019557.1, from coordinate 297,992 downwards.
GATGTGGAAGTTTAGAGAAAGAGGTTCCATCTCGAGTGTCATCACTTGACCGAGGTTCAAAATGACGAGGTTCGTCGCAAATAGCCATCGTGTTGCTTCTAGTGCGACGCACGGAGAAGCAGCACGATGAGAACAATCACTCAGTATTCAAGCATTCAATTTCCTGATTATGTAGGAAAAATTTGGAAAGAGAGGTTTAACGTTTTAAGTATTTAAATTATGTCTATACTTTGCATCAGGAGGCTTTAAAAAGACAGGGTGCTGCAAGGTGTCAACAGTTCCCAAACTGCAGTCCGTGTTATACTGGGGGATAGGTTAAAACTTTCGGGGGTTAACGTGAAGAGTTCTTTAAAATCGTTAAGAATATTTTCATAGCAAAAATTTGCCTGCAGCACATTTACCGAAAGGGATATTGCTTTGGAGAAATTTAGACTTTTAACTGTGACTAAAGAGATAATAGCCTGTTACTCTATATCCCATAAAAACAATCAATCGACTGTGATTTAAAGATGTCAGTTGTAAGTCATGTTTAAGAGATAATTCTACATAAAGTAAAATTGAATTCCTATTTTAAAGCACAAATTAATGCCAAAACTTTTATCATTTTTTTTTATTCCAGAAATGATACGCGTTCGCATCCTATATACTTAAACTTGTATAAATTTATTCATTAATAGCGATAATTTTGTAGGAAGTAGAAACGGCGTACTTTTCAAAATGAATCATTTATCGGCTGTTACTCAGCATACTCAGCTGTTACTCATTTCAATTTATTGGATCTGACTTGCTGATTCTATATTTTCAAGTAACGTAATTATAAATTGTGAAGTAAAATCTTGTAAGAAATCTTAGTTGAAGGTTTAAGGGCTTTTTTTTTTCTATGTGAGAGGGAAAAAATAATTTTGTAAATCCCCATCTAAGATTTCTTATAAGATTTTATTTTCTTTTAATGTTAAAACTTAAATGTTTTTTTCTCGAATTATTTTAATTTTTAATCTTGATTAGACCTTGAATTACTTGTATTTACATTTAAAAAAGTTTCGTGATTTTCATATCAGAACACATTTTTCCTTTTTTCGTTTTTAAAATTTATCGTGGGCAGGTTTAGTGTGAGAGCATTCCATACCGGTTCCGACTGCTTTAAAGATAAACTGTATAGACGTGATCCGAATTTAAATAGGAAAAATAAATGTTTTAATTCAGTTATTTTGTACTGCTGTATTTTTTAAAAAAAAAAAAAAAAAAATTAAAACAAATAACAGTTGTTTACAGTGCATTTCAGATTTTGAATGCATTTTCACAATATCGATTGCATTGAAATGGGGAAACTATTATGAAAAAACATTACTATAATCAAAAAAAAAAAGGGAATGATTTAGGACCGCAAGAAAGGTGCCTTATTTTATTTTAACTTGAATTTTAAGTCTCTTTTCTATAATTCATTCCCTGCGATATTTTATCAAGTCGTTATTTTTTTAAAATCACGATATTTATAAATTCTGATTGGTTCCCCCCCTCCCTCCATCTTGGAAGGAAAATGTTTCATTTAAAAAACGCGATCAATTTTTGAAAATGTACGAGTGTTAATTTAAGGGTAATTTCAAGTTGTATGTAAAATTGACATGTTGTATTTCAGATAGTTTCAACACAGTTCTTTCCTGTGTTGTTTACCATTAAGAGAAAATATATTGTTATAAATTTTCAAAATATATTATAAAAAATGTTTGTGTAAGACTAACAGTATATAACATTCCAAATGTTTCGCATGTCTGTGCTTCATATCCGTTACACGTGTGACGTAAAAACCTGGAGGCCACAGTGTAACTTTTTTAACGCAGTGTTCTCCATTTGTTGGCATTGGTTGGAATAAAGGCCAATGCCGTGTTTATCGCACCAGACGAGCGCATTCTCCGCTCGCCCAAATTGTTTTCTGTCAAGGTCAATCGATTGAAAAGACTTTCTCCTAATGTAAACACAATTCGCAATATGAGAGGTTTCTTGCTTGTACCTTTTCTCTATTCTAATTCTCAGGGTCGCTAAAATCAGAGGTGCGAAACGCTGTTCCCGATAGACACGCAAAAATTGGCGGCGTGTTAAATCAGCAGTAGTGTTTTCTTCTTATACTTATGTGCCCGTTCGCGTCTTAAGAGGTGTACTTCGTCCGTGTTTAGTCTTAATATCATTCTTGCTGAATATCAGGCACATCGGCGTTGCGTGGGATGAAAATGTTTGATATTTAGTGCTGTGTCATTAAAAACTTTCTAAAGCTACCGCAGATTTGCGGCTGCATTACATCTTGTTTGCTTTGGCGCATTGCCTTGCGACACGTGTAAGTCGCATTGATTTTATGTTGTATTAAATTTATGTAAAAAAATGTGAAATTGGGAGTAATATGCATAATTTTGAAAGCGAGTGTAAGATGCGATTCCAGCTGAGTTTTTTCTTTTCTCTCCCCCCCCCGCTTAGGGGGGGAATAGACGGTTTATTTAGATTCCCCTCCCCCTACCTTTTAAATTAATTTACTGTTCCGATACTTTAGGATAATCCACACAGAAATGCGTTTGTCTTTTTATACAGTGTTAAAAATTATTTGAACTCTGTCAATTTTCATTGTATTTTATCTAATGTGATTTTTTTTTAAAAAAATAAATTGTCGAAATTTAAACAAATGCTTGTATGTTGCGCCATAAATATTTTCTGTCTCTAATTTCTCTTCCGCTGTGATTGAAGTATTGGATTTGTTTGCTCAGTTTAAAGAAATAACTATAAAATTGTATTTATATATATATATATAATTTGGTATACTTCCGATGCTCACATACTCATATATTTCCAAAATGTTAATTTTGCTGTAATACAGCCTGTATTTAAAATCTTTCAAACTGAAGATTATTTGCAATCCAGATTTTTTTCAAATTCGTCTCGTTAAGTTTTTCAAACGTTTTTATTTTCTTCTCCTTGATAGATTGATTCATGGTTGAAATTAGATAGATGGATGGTTGAAATCTGAATCCAAGATTATTTCAGAGTACTGCATGTAGAACAACAGTAGTTGTGTTTTAAGTTCAAATCAAATTTCGTGCTTAGTGTGATGTAGAAATTTGACTACTGAAGAACCAAAGTCGTATTCGTCATCTGTTTGTTGCTTAAAAAGTAGACATAACGTTTATAGTAAACTTGTGTAACTGATCTATCAGATTTGTGGGAAGAAATTGTACTAGTGTCAAAAACAATATGAAACAGTGAAACTAAACATAAAACTATATACTTTGTATCGCACATCTTACAAATAATAGAATTCACTAGCTTGGTTTGACAAGTTCAGATGTTCATTAAAAGGCGACAGTTAAGTAAAGGAAGTCCAAAATTTTGTTTTGCTTCAGAACTTGGACACGTTTTTTATTATATACCTCTAAATCTCGCAAACGTCTTAGAGAAAGCAATTGGACAGCATCACATTGTTTCTGTTCTACAAAGTGCGCAAATTTGAATTTACCGGCAGGAAATTACTTCCGGTTAATCGATGTTCGTTTAATCTATACCCTACTGTATATACATTTGTATAATGATCGACTATAATGCTATGTTACTTCAAGTATCATAATATTTAGATTTCGAAGGAAGAAAAAGAAACATAATTTTTTAAATTGCAAAATCTTGCAAATTCAAAAGTACTCTTACCTTTTTTTTTTTTTTTTTTTTCTCTCGTAATATATCATGTGTTGAATTTTTATGTTAGTTTAAGTTAATTCAAGGTTATAGTAACTTTTTTCATTGTTTGACTGAAGTTGAAAATTGCTTTTGTTACTTTTAAAAAGTATTCAACTCCGTTTTTCGGCATTTAGCCAAAAGGATGTTATGCAATAAAAAAAAGACAATGGATAAATCTGAGGTCTTGAAGGATGTTTGCTTAAGAAACGGAATGTGATACGTTTTTCATGGTCATTTCTCCTTACGGTATTTTAAATGTACTTTTTTATGTTTGAAATTGATATAGTCTTTACGCATTTTATTTGAATAAATATTCTAAAGGATTCATTTACAACGTAAAAATCATAATTGCATTTATATTCAAATCATGAATCTAAGTTGGAACTTGTTTTTGAAAATTTAGCATATAGCTTCGAACGCTACTGATAATCTAAGAATTTTTGTTCACGATGTTTCAATTTTAATAAAGTCAATGTTCTTAAAAAATCGTACATGCATTTCTTTCTCGAAATAAAAGTAGAACATATGCTGTTATTTTAAACAAGTAATTCAATCTTTAGTTAAAATTGAGTTTTTTTTAATTTTTATTTTAATAAATAATTCGAGCTATAGTTAAAATAAGGGGTTTTTACTTTTTTGTTCAAATCCATGTCAAATTATTTCTCAGGTCACTGGAAACTATAAATTTTTTACATGTATTAAATAGTTATACGAATGAAACCTGTTTTTCTATGCCTTATTTACTGCACTAAGCAATACTAAGTATTAAAAGATTATGATTTTAAGAACCAGAAAAATTTTACTTTTTATTTAAGTATGGTATTCTGTAATTAAATAAATAATGGATAGTTAAAGTGAATATTTAAAAGGGTGAAAGCTCTAAGGCAACCATTGTGCAACATGTGTCCAATTATCATACATATCTTTTGAACTGTAAATAATCTGTAATTTTTCGTTTTTAACTATATATTAGAATTAAAGCATGCCAACCAAAATATGAAACGTGCTTTATTTAGTAAATAATTGAAACAAAGGTATAATATATTCAAATACGCTGCACTGAGTTATAGTGAAATCACATTAAAATTATTGTGGGGTATTTATTTTTACCATCTGACATATTAAATATTTAGACCTGTGCCCTATTCTGTGAAATGGTTCAAAACCAAAAAAAAAATAATGTGAATATTGAAAAAAAAAAAGGTTTTCTTGAATAATTTTTTGTCCAATAATTTGGGGAAGAATTGATGTAAATTAATGTTTTATAATTTAGTAAACTTGTATTCTTTAATTTTTTTTTCTCTGAGCTTTTGTGTTCGAAACTGTTTGAATGTTATAAAAATCGGTATTCAAAAATGTTAAATATTAAAAACAAAATTTAATTTATATAACTTCGTTCTTTCTGAAACTTTTACTAAGACAGGTCTGAAAGGCAATCTTTTGAAAGATTAAATAAACTGCTTTTTATCGTACACCTTCACACAACACTTTCTTAATTTCTTCAATTGAAAGAAGTGGCATAATATGTATCTTATCAATTTGAAATTGATTTTCGTTATAATGAAATGTTCATTAATGAATAATGCATAAAACTAATATTTTAAAGGTAATTATTTTTCGATCGTTTGAAACTGACGGACGATTTGTTACTAAGAGATCGAATACCTTAACGTAAATTGTGAAATAAAATTTCAAACACGCTGGCAATGATTACTCATAATCTTTGACTGCATCTGACAAAACGAGGGCCTAGATTATGAAGGCAGGTGAAAAAAGGATATTTACGACATTCTGCGTAGTCTTGGTAACAGCCAAGTGGTTGAAATATACATTTTAAATACTATTTTTTTTCATTCTAACAACGAGAAGATATCTATTAATTTGAACTCTGCATAATACATGTTGAAATATTTTACATTATTTTGCTCGTTTATTAATGCTTTAGAAAATATTAAAACTCCAACTGTAATGTAAAAATAAAAAACTCCAACTGTAATTCTTTTTAATATTAATTGGTCCTTAGGACTCGTGTATTATCATTGCATTAGTGAATTATCTTTGAAGTTCTTAAAATGTATCATTATTGGGGAGCCTGCAATTTTTTTTTTTATTTTTTTAATCCTTTTACGTAATATTTCAAATTGTCACGTATGATCATATGTGCTCTTTTAGAAACACATTAATGTAATTAAAAATGCGTACGAAAAATGTAGTTTTTTAACATTTTATATTTATTACCATTTGTATAAAAACTACTTGGAGTTGTGTTGTTCAATATTAAAACGTTCTTATGAAAACAATATTTTCAAACTATGCATCCTTTTTCGTTCATATGTATATATCAGCGTTTATTGTTTTTGGTCGTGTACTTGGCGTTTACCATATCGCTTCTTTAAAATTAAAGAAGGGGGAGCTTAATAGCACATATTTATGGAGCTTCAAAACCTATTTGAGTGTGCGACAAAAAATGTAACTGAGGAAATGTAATTCATGTTGTGTGCGGGGAAAATGGATTGATTCGAAGACAAATTAATGGTATTCTGAAATGTGCTGTTCTCTAGACATTTGTAGTCGCAATATATTGGGATATTTTGATATCTGAAAAATATTGGAGCAATTGAGCCATATTTGTATCTTGCGCCATGTACCCACTATCACTCTCTCATCCGAAAAATGTTCCGGTTATAAGTTTTATTCTTTATAATTCTACTTATAGGTGTAATTTTTGGAAAATTTCTTTGTTTGCTTAATGGTGTAGGTTTCATTATTGTTGTAAAAATTATTCGTCTCTTTAAGGCTTTTGGTCCAAGCACTATAAAGAATTTTTTTTTTTTTTTTTTTTTTTTTATCAATGGATGTTAAATTTTTCTGTAAATGTTATCCACAACATGCTTCATTGCTGTTCAGTTTTTGACCCCTAAGTACCTAGGGATCTTTCCATTTCCCTTTGGGGCTTACTGCCATTGGTAGACAAGGGTGACGAGAACACTATCTTTCTCTATTTTCAATTGTGCTTGTCAACCAATTTCCCTCCTTTTTTGCCTTTTTTCTTTCTAGACTACAGATTAAACAAATATTTGGCACTGCATACCCAGGTTTGGCTCCTGCGCTATAATCACCCACATTCATTCACTCATGCTGTTAATTATTTTTTAATCATGCAGGTTAAAATATGAGTTGTACAAAATGTGATTTATATTTTTCAGTTGGTAAGCTTCGCGTTAAATAGTCATGGTTAACTACTTTTTACTGCTCGTTAACTTCACTTGCCTTTAATGACCAATTTTAAAATAAACTGTCTCGATCTCTCCGGGTGAAAGAGCGTGAGAACAAAATAAACATTTAATCTGTTTTATATCGTTCTTTTTAGCAACTGAGGTGGTAAGATGATTAGCGTTCTGTTATATCGGTCACTAGGTTCTTATATTTTTTTTTTAGTCTAGTATCGTTTAATATAAACGGCTGACAGTTAAGCAAAATTTTGCCTAAATTTCATTTAATTTTGAGTGCCTAATTTTGATGAATTCTAGTATGTGTATTGGGGATCTCTGACAAAAGTTCTTTTAAGAGCGATTTTGATTGTTGTGATTTGTTTATAACATTCTAAATTTTTAATTTATCAAGATGAAATCGGGTGTCATTTTGAAAGGCGAAGATAGAAATAAGTTAAATTCAGATAGAATTTTTAAGTTTTAAAAATATAAGGGATTATATCCCTACCCTAAAAAAGACAACTCCTTGGTAAATCTTAGTAGAACATGAAAATTTAAAAGTTATATATCGTCGAGAAAAAAAAAAACAAAAAAACCCGATATATTGAACGTTTTCTTTTAGTTCCATCGGTTATGGTGAATCTTTCACTTATATTTACTGCTATGACCTACAACGAACGTTTCCACGAACTTAATTACTAACTCAAACCATTTATGTAAAATTCTGGAAACTCGTACCTGGAAAATTTGATTTCTTAATTTTGTATTTTTCTTTTATTGAAATCTTCCAACAATTCTATAAGTCTACGAATAAGAGGAAAAATTCAATCTCATTTTATTATTTTACTTAGAGATAAAATTCGTATCTCCGATTTGTTTTCCTAATTTCCTCGCAAAAATAGACTGGCCTGTGTTATACTCATGTTAAACTGTGTAGGCGCATGCACAGATAGAAATTAAATTTTGTTATTTCTGAATCCTATGTTTTTAATGGTTGTTGCGCAGTATGTAATTATTTTCCATGTACTAATCTGCAATGTTCTTAAATTTATGCGGTTTCATTTAAGTTTAATTCATCTGATGTTAAAGTGATAAAGCGCATTTTGTTGCTGTTGTTAATCTTTGTCTATTGATCCCATTTGGTGACCGGATGTGGAAGAGTAGCCTTACTGTATTTCATGCATGTCTCAAGAGGAGACTAAAATGGGTTCCCAGTGTCTGGGAGCTTAACTGAGCATCCTGCCCTGGGGAATTATATCAGGAGACTGGTCCTCCAGGTAGGGACGGGAATCTTGACTCCGAGGTACCCTAGTGATTTACGGGTGACATACCCGTAGGATACCCTGACGATGCTTTTCTATTTTCACCCCCCCCCCTTATCCATTATTTATCTTTCAATTTTTTCACATGTCTGGATCACAACTGTACACTTTACTAGCTTCACTCACTCACTCACTCACTCTGCTTGGCCCAGCATAGCCACATCTGGCTTTTACGCCATTAAAAATTCTATGACTCACTCATTCAAACGTCTAGATCACAGTTACACCTTGTTTAAAACAGCATGGCCAGCATGGTTTAATGGCTCGTGCGCCATTAAACTCCATCACTTTCCTTTTTTTTTTTTTTTTTTTTTAGACATAAATCATCGTCCTGATTTGCTGTGCCGCAGGTTCTTCACCAATCTGTACACCTCTTCAGCAATTAGAACTACATTTTTATGATTTACAGTTCAAGGTTTTCAATTCACGAATTATAATTTAAATACCAGCGATCATAGATTTTTTGTCATAAATGCGCAGAAAAGGAAGATAACTAAATATGCCCCATTCCTTTGTTGCAAAATAATTCAATAATTCACTTGACAAGGAAAAAAGCAATAATCAACCGATGACGATCTCGCCAATTACGTATGAATGACACCATTTCACCAAGGTCATTTAAAGCACATAAACTATCATTACCATTATATTTAGACACCCAATGAACCTTGCAATTTATTCGCGCGAATGAAAATGATATACGAACGTTTAAAATGAATATTTATTATCCTTTTATTACTATTTCAGTCTATTTTATAATAAAATGATTTCGAACTATTTTTATGATTTATAAGATGCAATAAATTAAGTACAAATTTTCTACGCAAAAATGAATTACTGGAGTTCATTTCATTTTTATTAATGTCGCGGTGAATTGATTCCACTGTTATTTAAATGTCAAGACATCAATTGTTGTACATGTAAATATAATTATCAAAATGATTTAATTCTACTTTGCAGTTTTTCCTCTTTATCTTTCGTACCAGGCTCGTCTATTGTTTTACAATTTATAAGTGATTTTAAAATAGAATGTTTTAAGGATAAATACTTACAAAATTTATCAGAAACTTAATTTTTTTTTATGTAAGATTTTATATCTATCTTCATTTTCATTCACATTTTTGCGAAGATTCCCTCATTTTTCAAAATTTTATTAAATTTTTGACGAGTTAAAATAGGAGAAACAGTTGTCCAATTGTTAAAATAAAAAATGAAGTAAATGGATCAAATGCATCTATAAAATTTCTGCAACTGATTACTGATTCATGATTACTTTTGAATTTAAATTTTTGACTATATAAGGCGAATCAAATACAATGTCATCAGGTTTGTAATACGTGTGATGGATGGAGACAACGAAATCTTTATTATAAGTTGTAGGTTAGGGAAACATCTTAATTAGTCAATTCTAGTTCTCTCCCCGACTGCAATACTCAGTGTTGTGTATGTGTGTAATGTATTTTGAAATCGTAATAATGTCGAATATAGTAACACATATTGAACAACCCCGGAAATCTTAAACCATGGCATAAAGATTTGTAGATTTAAGTTATCAGGTCGAGGTGTCGTCTCGGCCATGACCTCAGTTTAGAAAAGTTTTGCATCACAATTATTGCTAATGTGGCTTTAGAGATGCTAATTAAATAAAGCTGAGAAAATTTTTTTGTTGTGATAGAATGCCTTACCATTCTTTCTGAAATTTCTGCAAACTCAAATATTTCATGTTATATATTTAGAAAAGAAAAAAATCTTGAAATTAACGTACATTACATTGGGAAGGGTAAAGAATAGTGTACAAATACATTGCAGATCTTTTCAGACATTATTCATGAAAACTTATCTAATCCGAAGCATTATAAAAAGTTACTAATTCCATTATATTTGGTGTGTATTTGAACAAAGTAATGTAAGCAAAATTTATTTAATGATACTTATTTTTTACGACTTTAAAATGAGTCTATACAATTTTGAATTAAATTTAACATTGACAATACTCAAATTTATTCCAGAACTCCTTCATGTGAAACATTAATTTTTTAAATATATGTTCTCATTTATGTATCACTTTAACTGTTATAACTGTGTTAAAATGATTAAAATTAAAAGGAAACAGCGTTTGTCTGAAGTAATGGAGTAATTGTTGTTCAATGTCATCGTATTTTTTATTATTTTTTTTATACAAATTATATGGTTTGCATTTCATAATGTCTTGAGTTCGGTTATTTAAATTTTCTAGTTTAAATTTGATGTAATTGTGTGGACGAGAAAAATGTTTTCCTCTGACGTATTTCATGAAAGTTTATGTCCGATTTAAACGTTCTGTTTTCATTCCTTAGTATGTTTTTGTTGTGATAGTTGTTGCTTGTGAAAAATTAATGCCCAGCATTAAGAACCATTTTAAATTTGAGAAAAGATAGTTGCAAAATTATGAAAATGATATTTAAATTTAAAAAAAATGCATATTTTAGTATGTGAAACGAAACTTTGTAAAGGGTGTGTGTGATATTTTTTGCTTTATAGGCGTTGGAAAAAACATTTCAATAATTCCTGTTATAAATGATTGCCGCTCAGTGACATGCATAGACGTGTTGGGCGTTGTTTTATATCCTAAATTTACTCAGAACTAACGTCATCAATGGAAACTTGCATAGAATAAATAATGGAATTCATTGATTAAATACGTATAATGTTTCTATATTTGATTGTATGTGTTGTCTAAAAGATTAATAGGTGGATTTAAATTTGACTTAATTTATTATATAAATCATTTTAATCATATCTGAATACGGAGAATTTTAATAATTTGTATGGTCCGTTGCTCAGCCAATAATTATCCTTTGTAAGCACAGTTTTTTAATTGGCTTTTTTATATATTTCTTTGGATATTTTAACCACTTTTTGCGTTAATTACTGCGGGTTTAGTGAACAATTAACATACATTGACACTGTATTATCCATAACATTGATTAGCATGGATATCCGTTCAATTTCTTATGGCTTAAAATTTATTTGTGTAACTAGATTTTTTAATGTCTTATCAGAAAAGGTTTGAAATATTTAAGTCTTAGGACCCACCGAATATCTATATGGTGTTGTTCAATTTACAAAACTATCGCATAAAAAAATCATTGAATTATTGCTGTGTAAAAACTGTTGATACCAACATCGCATTTACAGGTCATTGTTTCATCAGAATTTGGCTTCCAGGTCACATTTTAAAGAAACTGTTGGTTTTTCTTATCAACTTCTTGCCTCACATATCGACAACTGAATTCATTTGTCACTCATTTTGAGATAAGCTGTAATTTAGAGGTCGTTTACTTCCAATAAATGTGTAAGTACAATAACTTTCAATCCAAGCTCTTTGAATGGTCAAATAAGTTTTTTTCCGCTTGTGATAGTCTTGTCACATTTACTTTTTTATGTTCATATTCTTTGTTTGCCTTTTACTAGTATTTCAAAGATCATTCCTCCTTCCGTTAATTGAAATTGGGAGAAAATCATTAAAAAAGTTGAGCAATACTTTTTATTACTTATTTTGTCCAGGAGAGAAAGAGTTGACAAGAAACGTTGGACAGTAATTATCAAATTCATACATTTCGTATACGTAATTGCCTTCGATTGTGTTCTGTTTTCCTTGACTTCTGGGACTGCTTTCACACGTAACGAAGCTAGAAGTTTCGAAATGTGCGCCTAACAATGACGAAGAAATAATACACAAGAACGTATATAAAAAACAATACATAAAATATATTCCTGCAGACTCATATCTTCGAGAGGAATGAACTTTGGCCTAGAGAAGGATATTTTTCTTTTAAAAAAAATATGTTCCACCTAGAATATTTATTTTTACATGGAATTTTTATAGCAATCTAATTTCGTTTTCTCTAATAAAATTATTAAGGAGATTTCTAATCGAAATCTATAATACTGGCTCTAATTTCAATTATAATTTGACTGATATAGTATAATTACTTCTCTCAAATATACATAAAATGCATCTGATTCTCTCATTTAAAGATTGGTTGTTTTTTATATAATAGTCATATCTGACTCAATTTTATTTGAATTAAGAAATAGTGCATCTAATAATATATTTGACTGTCACTTTTTTAATGGCGTTAAATATAATGCGAAACGGACTTAATTGGTTGTTTGCAATTCAATACGTATTTTAACTGCGAAAAGAATAGCGATTTTTCTTATTTGTTTATATCTGGTCACTCTGATAGGTTTCCTCGAATTATGACACTTTTTAAGTGTTTGTAAAAGTATGCGCACGGTAATCAGTTTTTTTTTTTAAAAAAAAAAAGTAGAATAATGATGCAATGTGTTGTATTTGAAGCCCATTATGTAATGAGGTTATAACAGTATAAAATATTACATTTCAAAGAAATCCATAAGATTTTAATGTTGTTCCATTTCGTGTTTGTTATGATTATAAATTAATGTAGTTTACCTTTTGAGAGAGTCGATATAATAAATCAAATGTGTTCTTTTTTATTAGACTGAGGCAAAATTGTATCGCATATGTATTTTGTGGCATATATTAAAAGAAACTCGGTAAATTTCGGTAAGTTTTCATTCCAGAAAAATCTTGCTAAGTAATCCTCGTGCATTTTGGAAATAGGGCACGCAATCGTAGAGCATATTTGGAAGATGAATTTTCTTCATTCTTTTCTTAGCTGAAATTATTTCCCAAGTGAAGTCTGAATGAACCCTGGGGAGGTCTGTAGTTGACTATCTTAAAATGTAAAACATAGTATCATACATTTGTTGAAACATGTTTTTGAATTTGTATTTTAATGATTTCATACATTAGGTTAAAAAAACATGAGCAGATTAATATACATTCTAACAAGTCATTACGATTTAATCACCCGATTTATTATGAAACATTAATAATTTTTCAAGCAAGTTTTTTTTCCATTGAACCTTTTAAAAATTAGATACAAAATATTATTTAATTTGTATGTATGTGATAAATGAAGAAAAAATATAAGTACTTTTTGCACAGCTATAAGCATCGAATTGTTTTCGAAAAAACGTTTTAATAATTTTTCTTTCCCGGTTTTTATTGCTAGAATTAAGACTTATATGAACTTTTATTCTGTAAATGAGTTCATATTGTTATTCATTTATCCTATTTCTTCTTAATATCATGACTTTCTGCACCCTCTGCTGTTTAGTATCTTTTTAGCATAGTTTTCTACGTTCTTAATGCAGAACACTTTCAATCCTGCATACTCGGGACGTGCCGGATTTTCGAAAGAGTAAAGATATTTTTAACTGGATATCAATGATAAATCTTTTTAGATAAAAACTTAAACGATTAAAACATTTTTGAAAAACATGAACGCACATTCTGAACTTGTGTAGATAATATAAATATCCAGTAAAGTATTTCGTCATTCTAGCAATCAATAATAAATTCTGAGACATTAATGTTATCATATTGATAAAAAAAAAAACATCACAAAAGGAATATTTCTGCAGTAAAAACAGGTTGGACAAGCTTTTCTAGACGAATTGTCCATTGTAGCCTATGCATATCGGAAGAGGCGACTTAAATAGGTTACCGAATGTCTGGGGTTATAGCAAGGCACTCTGCTCCGGGGGATTATATCAGGGGACTTCAGGGGCTTGACTTCTTCAGGTAATTACGGACATCATGATCCCGAGACACTCTAGCGATCTTTTTATTTCCCTTGGGGTTTATTGTCTTCGATAAACACGAGTGACACGTCTCCAGAATCCCTAGTTTGGCGCAGCATAGCCTACTTTGGCTCTTGCGCTATAAAACCCCACAGTCACTCTCACTCGCACTCCAGAATAGCCTAGCGACCTTTCTCTATTTTCGGCTCTCCATGTCAACTGATTTTTTCAAACGTTAGATCGCAGCTTTTATGTGCAAGATGTCCGCATTTGGCTCTTCCGCCATTGAAATACTATCACTCGTTTGTCTTCAATTTTTTCTGGCGTTACATACTTATGTTTTTTTTTTATTAGTACTTGAACACTTGCTGGGTTTCGAGGATAATTCACTGTATGTACACTATTTTATATTGGGCATACGTGATTCTCTAAAAACTCACTGAATTTAAATGAAAACTGACAATTGCGATAAACACTGGGCGAAAATGTGAGCAGCGCTATGTCGTGATATGACGGTCAGTCAACAAACGTAAGAATCTACACAGTAAAATCTGAAAACGAACTGCTTGATTCGGTGCCGGATTGTGAAATGGGACGAAGCATTCAACGCTGAATTAAAGAGCGCTTATTATATTACTCAGTAAAATTTTCATAATCATGACATTCTCCCCCCCCCTACACTACCTATTTTCATTTAGATGCGATATGGTCTAAAATTATATTTTGTGGCAAGTTGAAATGTAGATAAACCAATTTTTATATGCTGACTTCGTTAAAAACTGAAAAAATAGCAACCTTATCGAAAAGAATTGATAAAACTATCGCTGAAATGAATGCGCAAGCGTTTTGTTATCAAAAGGCACGTGTTTGAATGGTATGGACACAAAGTATGCATGGGGTTGAAATCACATCCGTGATAGATTAAGGTTAATGCACTTTTAACAATACACTAAAATGAAAAGTAACCAGACTAGATGAGAGGTCAAATGTTAGACATGAAGTGATGTGGGTTCAAAATAAAAAAAAAAATTACGAGTTGCTAATGAGATAGTAGAACTGGATATTACTGGCGTGAATAATTGAGGTAAGAAAGTGAAGATAAAGGAGTTGGATAATCATCTACTCATAAAGCCACTTACACTACAGATTGATTGGCGTGTTTTAAAACAATGTAAACAAATAAAGCTGCGTTGTGTTAAAACATTTGATCCACCATAATTATGTTTTGGTGAAAGGATTACTGAGTAATATAGTAAGCGCTCTTTAGTGTTTCGGTGATCGTACTGTGGTTTCGTTTTCCATTGTTTGCATAGCATAAATTAATCTAGTTTTTGTTGAAAATCTCACCATTAAATGTTACATTGGCTATGCGATGGGGAACTTAATATGTTTAAGAAACTTTTATAATTTTTCTGATACTTGATTATGACAAATTTTGTATCCAAGTTCTTTTCAGGTGCTTACCTTCTTTAGATAAGTGTGGTAATCATGACCCTCTAAGGTACCCTAACGATCTTTCTTTTCCATTGAGTTTGCTATCTTTGGAAGCACGGGTGTCACCTCCTCCCCGGGATATGCTGCGATCGACCGTCTTTGTCAGTATTCACTTTTTTCGCATTCTTCAAGCGGCTGGACAACAGTTATACCTTGTTTGGCGCTGCATGGCCAAATCTGGCTCTTGCGCCTTTTAAATCTACCGTCACTATGTAAACATAGATAACGCGTCTCCGGAATACTCTAGCAATCATTATTTTTTTCTATCCTTCTTTCAACCGATCCCCCCCCCCCCCTTTTTTTTTTAACGTTTGTATGACCGATACACATTGTTAGGCGCAACTTATCCGGACTTTGTTCTTATATCATGAGCCTCAACTTTCACTTCATTCTGAGTGAACGTGTTCAAATGAAAATATTTTCCTTTTTCTTTATTTAAAATAATGCTTAAGTATAAGTAGCAACTTGCGGGCAGCGTTGTTTTTTGACGAGTCGTGGGTTCGAATTTTGATGCCACTAAAGACCCGCCTTGTAGTGTGGCTGATACACATTAAATCTGTTTAAACTCCAAATCCTCCTGTTAGCGTGGTCTGGAAGTTTGGAGAGGGAAATGCCAGCTTAGATGTCGTCATTTGACTGAGGTTCAAGATTACGAGGTATGTCGCCAGTAGCCTTCGTGTTTCTGAGAACGTCGCTAATGAACAATGTTAGCATCTGATAAGTGAATAAGAATCGTATGTTGAATTAAATCAAAATGTTTTTAACATTGTTAGAATTCACAAAATAAAATATAGTATGTAGACTCGTTTCTTTTTTCAGTACCTTAGTAAAGGTCCTGTAAGTATATGACTCTTCATTACTTGGTATATTTGCTATATTTGAAACATTTGTATCAAAATGCAGTGTAAAAATGATAACGTTTTCTATGATTCAGCTATCTCTTATCTATGATAATACATTTTTATTAAGTCGTACGTTGTTTTCTAAAGATAAAAATAGCTGCATCAACCTTTTTGTGAAATGTAAATAGTCTGATAATTTTATATAATTGGAAATTATTGCAGTGTTACATGAGCTAATTACATTTAATGAGCTCTTGATAGAAAAAATAATTTTAGATATATCAAGACTCTTAACCTTATTCATTGTTTTGATACATTTAGAAAAATTTATTAATCCTTAATAAAGACGAGAATATCGTAATATATGTATATTATTTAAATTTTGAATTAAGGAAACCATTTATAAAAAAACAATGCAATTATCTGTCATTCAAGTTGAAAAAATATATTCAGATATTCAGAAACAATGCATAAAAATTTATTTAGGTAATTCTAAGAAATTCAAATTTGATAGATTACGAAATATTTTGTTCTTTTTTTTAAAAAAAAAAAAATATTTGCAGAAGGGATTGATAGTGCATGAATAACAAGTGGAGAATTCAAAAATTATAATAAACTATTGATCATGTTGTATTGTTGTGAAATCGAATGGAATTATCCGAGAGTGATAAATATTAATCACTTGTATTTCATAATTTAATATAATGGCAATTGTTTTTATTACTTTTTTTTAAATGAAAACATTTAATTCTGGAAGTTAGAAATAATTTATGAAATTAGAAAGTATCAATGTAGATAACGTAGACCAAATCCACTATGAGAACTAAGATGTTTTGGTTCCATTCAACAATGTTTTGACTCCATTCTTTATATTTGCTCTTGATTTCATTTTGGTTTAACATTTTACTATCTAAACTCAAAGAAGAGAGATTTATTCGTCTTTTTAACCATCCATTTCATTCAGTGGTGTCATCTTCGTTACTTCAACCTGGCTGGAAATTTCGAAGTGTGCCACCAGTATTTTTGTATAGCATCTTGTGCGACATAATTCAAGCTAATCAATTATTAATTCATACCAAATGTTGTAACGCATTCGTTTACACATACTGGTTGAAATTTTAAAAGTAAATTTTTCCATGTGAAACCCCGAATGTCTCAATTAACGGTAAAAACTTTTTAGCTCAATGCTTTATCACATTCTTCAAATTTAACATTAAAAAAAATGGGCAACTATAATAAGTTTTTTCATGCTACGGATTTGTTAATGGCTACTTTAAAAAACATATCTTGCTCTAAATTTTTCAATACTGCATTTTTGTCATCTTTCTGAAGGATTCTCAATAGTCGATAACTTCCCTTTCAATCGGTCTTTTTTCCTTTTGTAGTCGCAATATTATTTTACTTAAGTGTTTGTTGTTGTATATTTCATATTCAATTTACTTGTGAAAAATAATTCATTTATTTATTTATTTATTTTTTTTTTTTTTTTTTAAAATTTTTTTAATTTAAAAAAAATTTTTGGGTTTTGTTTTGTTAAAAATTAAAAAAAAAAAAAAAAAGAGAGAAATTATATATCAGTGAAAAAATTGCTTTCTTTCTAAATTCTTTTCAAACCATTTTTTTTTTATTACAAATATCTTTTTCCGTTCGATAGCACATATTAATGTAACCCATCCCATCCGAAGGCTAAGAAATACGTCATGGATATTAAAAAACGTGATCCCAGAGCATGCTCTTTGATCCTGGAGGAAGAAAATCTAACAATGAATAGCTCTCGAAGTAAATAGGGCGGAACCACTCCTCAAATAGTGTAGGAAGCCAATTTTCTCTTCCTTTACATTTTGTCCGCCCTTCCTTTCTATGTTCTTTTTCTTTGTTTCCTCCAGTGTGCTTGTCTGGCTCAATCACCGCTTTCCCTTTTCATTTTGTAATGGGTATCGAAGGTGAGAAAGCTCTAACCATTTCACTCGTTATCCTGGGAATCAGTCTACCTTATGTGAAATTTGTATCAATAGATTTGGTAACCGACACTAGAGGATGCCCATTGTTAGATTTGATATGTTTAGAACTGTTCAATAAAAATTGGCAATGAATTACGAGTTATTTTTTTCCCCCATGTATTTTTATTTTTTCCTCAATGCTTTCTTTTTGACCGTTTTGGCAGTGAATTGGATGTCGAAGTTTAAAGATATCATGAGATAGAATACCTTTTTATAAGTAATTTGTTATGCTGGAAAACTTATTGTACAATTTCTTTTTAATTTGCCTTTTTCTTTAATGTTACTTGTTTTTACTGTACATAAAAAAAAAAAAAATGTGGAAATATTTTAAAGCATGACATTTTTTTTATGGGAATCAACCCTGTAAATTGTGTAATATATTTGTAACAAAAGGTGGAAAATGAAATAATTTTAAAATGTAATTTATCTTGGAATTACTGGTATATAAATTGTGAAATGACATTCATTTAAAAATTGACGTTAAAAATTTAGTAATTTTTTTTAAAATTCTATTGATTGGAGTTGTATTTTAAGAATTGATATTGATTTTATGGGATATAAAAGCAACAGATTCTCCATTTTAAGAATTCTAAATATTATTGAAACTGTAGTAAATTAAAGCGATTGTGAGACCGCCATTTTTTATCGCGTGGTCGCAGAAGCAATTAGAAACCTTCTCTTCTGAATTTAGATTTCTTTTTGGCATGTTCAGGAGAGAAAAACTCACCTTTTGCAATATCGCTGTGAAAAAGATTTTTAATGTTTGTGAAATATTGCAATTTAAAGAAAGTTCGAATGATAGTTTACGAAAAGGTGGTTGTTGATAGATAACATTTTATCTATCAACAAGAACCTTTGTCAGTGTCTGAAAATTTCATAATTTGCATTCTGTTTTTACATATTTCAAGTACCATAATTTTAGGTTTGGAAGTTAATTATCCCATTAAGTCATTTTTTCATCGTATTCGTATTACAAATATTTTGTTTAATGGGAAAATTAATCCCTGCTATCATTTTTGTGCATTATCACTGCGTTTCTTTGACTTACATTGGGTATTATTTATGTTCGATGTTGCAAGAGTGTTTTGAAATTGTTTTCATTTTCACATACTTTATCTATAAGCAAACATGTAAAAAATTCTTAGAAATATGTTAATTATTTTATTTCTTTTAATTGAACATTTATTAACAAAAAAAAATTCATAATGATTTCGTATATACAATCATTAATGTTAATTGGTATTTATTTCTTATTACGTCTAGAAATGACGTTGAATTTTGAGAATTTGTGTGTGTCATTGACAGCAGAATTTGATAGCATTAATGTTTTAAGGGGTCTCAGGACCCTTAAACCTCAATTTTTCATTAAATTTCATTTTTTTTTTAATAATTGTATTAAATTTTTTTTTCTCTAAATTTCTCAAAGTGTGTACAACTTTAAAATTAAACTTTTTTTACTAGGTAACATCACTTTTGTAAATTTTAACCAATAATGTATTTCAGAATCCTGCGCGCTGCAAAATAAAGATTTTCTTAAGTTTGAAAAAAATGTCTAATTTTTTTTTTTTTTTTATTTTTAATTTTTCAAAATTTCTTTAAATCTTATGAAAATATGAAAAAAAATGTAAGTTAATATGAATATTATTTAGTAAAAGTTTCAATTGTCTGCTTTGTTTCATTGGTAAATTATATTGTTTTAAAAAATAATTTTTCTATACAGGGACAAGCATTAATAAGAATCCTGAGACTCCTTAATACTCGCGATAAATTCTCACCTGTTTATTAATAACTCTTGTCGATCAATTCGGTTTATGGCTAATTTCAGAATTCATTTTAATTTTTCCTGTGTGCTTAAAGATTAATAACAAAAAAGTGAAATGAATTTTTAAAAAGTGGTATACTGTCCCGATGGTAAATAGGGTTCTTTTTGTAACAGAACAATTAAAGAAAAATTATTTCTTTTTTAAAAATAACACGATGTGACTGTTTTAATAACAGGTGATCGGAAATAATAAAAATATTTGAACGATAATTTAATTTTCTAATTTGATTCAGATCTCTGGTACTAATATACCAGTTACTGAAATTATTGTAATTTCTTCTTTTAAAATCGAGAAAAGGGAATGTAAAAGCGTAGATCCATGCTTTATTTGATAAAATTGATTGTAAATTGAGAATCGGAATTTCTAAAATCCAACCTTATCAGCCAGTTCTTTTTTGGCACATGTTTTTGAGTTCATTTTCAAAATGCTATGAATTTGTTATTTAGAAAAGTTCTTGTATTTTAAAAGTAATTTTTGGTTATTATATTTTGAAACACGAGTGTTTTGAAATGTTTTAGCTTTTGGCGTAGGACGTTTTCTCCGAAACATCGGGGATGTTTTTCTACTCTATGTTCCGTGGAGGGGGAGAGAGCTGTAGTTGACTTTGGTAACCTTTAATGTAGGCGGCTGTTTTGAACCCTGGTCCAGTGGGTCCGGCCAAGAAAAGTTGACGGTTCGCTTTTTTTTTTTTGTCATACCTTAACCAATTGGGCTAAAGAGGACGCCCTATTCTAATCAGTTAATGAGGCATTTTAACTTTTCAACTGGCGCTGCTGTTGAATAGAGTCGCTCCATACTCCCCCTCCAGTATCATCGTGATGATACGAAGAGACATTAGTTTGTACAGAAGATTGCTTTTTTTTTTTCAGCCGTTACTGCAATTGATATGCATCCCCTCCCTGTTGAGTTGCTTTGTACTTGGAACAGTTTCCGTTTGAGTCATCGACTGTCTCGTATAGAGTGGCGGATCTCGTCGACACGTGCTCCAGAGCCGGAATATCACTAGTCGTAATTTATGTGCGGTTGTCTTATTTAGACATACAAAGGCAAGTGTTTTGCGTTGGGAGCATATGCAATCAGTAGTGATAGGCTGTATTGTCATCTAGAGTTCAAGTCCTGAGTCACCACTTCGACGTAGTACGTTTTCTCCCGAGGCATTGGGGGATGTTATTCTACCCCGTGCAGGGGGAGAGAGTTGTTGACCTTGGATGCTCATGCTGTTTCGAACCCTGGACCAATGGGTCCGAAGAAAAGTTGGTCGGTCACTTTTTGTCGTCTTTTCAGCCTAGTTGGTTAGGGCACGTCTCGCCTGGCTAGTTAGCTAGGGGTTTTAAACTTCTGGCTTTGTTGTGGAAGAGTCACTGCCAGCTCATTCATCCTTCCATTTCCCTTCTCAGATTCAACGAAAATCTTCTTTCGCGCAGTATGTACCAAAATTTATTCTAGTTTTAGAAGCCAGAATGCATTCTAATTTCAAAATAATTTTAACAAATTATTCATTCTTATAATTTGGATATCTTAATTTTATTTTTATTACCATTGAAACTAATTTATCATGCTTAATATACATGGTGTCCGGGCCAAAAGTATCTCAAGGGTTATTTTTTACTGAACTAGTCATTAGAATTTTCAAAAAAATATTTAAATAGGAAGAACATCTCGCCAAGCTTTAATATCAATAAATTTCGATATGTGCATCTTTTGTAGCTTGATTGACGTCTAAATGATAATTCAGTTCCCTCCGAGTGTTCCGTAGCATACCAGAAGCTATTAGACAAATTGCTTGTATAAAACGATTCAATTTATCTACGGTTTAAATTTTTTGTGTACACACAACAGTTTTATTGGATCCCCGAGCAAAAACGTGTAATGGAATCAAATCCGGAGATCTTGGCGACCGGGCTAATGAATCGAACTGGAACGGAACATGTGTTTCGCTGATTATTGTACACATGTGCGTCTGAGCAGTCAATAAAATCTAATGGGTTGTTCCATTATTATGAACTAACTCGCTGAGTAGCCGGGGCTGATGCACGTTAAATCAGTTGGGACCCAAAGTTCTCCCTTTGGTGCGGTGTGGAAGTTAAGAGAGGAATTGCAGCTCAGGTGTTGTCCTCGTCACTTGACGGTGGTTCAAAATTACGAGGCGCGTCGCCAATAGCCCTCGTGTTGCTTCTAGTGCGACGTTAATAAAAAAAGAAACTAAACTGAACCAATTGGCTCTTTTTTATTTTAAGAACCCCTTTTTAAATCAAAAGAATATTTTTCTTGCAAAAAATTACAAAAACATCTTACTCTGTTACAGAATGTGCAAGTGCTGTTATAATAATACGTATTTTTTAAAAAATTATTTGTTACGGTTTTTTCATGATCTAACTCTTGAGTATTTAAAATCACATGTAATATATTTGTTTTCTTATTTTAATCCTCATTTATAAAAATAAAAAAAATTATGATTACAGATAAGAGCATGTTTTGAAGTACAACACGAGTTTTTAATTGCGTTATTAATCTTTTTTTTTTTTTTTTTTTTTCACCTTATTTAATTGTGAAGAAATGTTTTACAACCTTGATATATTTTATGATTTAGATAATACTGATTTTTATAATTCTTTTTTGTGGGAACTGTTGACTTATAAATGTAGATTTAACGCTTAGAATTGTTGAAAATTTTCCAAATTTTAATGGTACTGCTGTGAAAATGCCATATTTTTAAAAAATATTATCTGTGTATTTAAAAATCAATTTGTAATATAGAAAACAATACAATTTTATTTTTAACATTCTTTTCCTTCTGCGAAAATGGAAGATAATGATAATCCATTCTATTAAAAGGTATTTTTAACCGCTTGAGTGCCAACGCTCTAGGCTGCGAAGCCGACATTCGGATCCTATTAAAGTAGTATTTCGAAATGTGACTAGTATTATGGATATTAATGTCAGAATCGTCGATGACATTAATCCTTTTAAAAATTACAACATCATTATCGCTGTCGTAATTCGAATCGTATGTTATCCTACTCGTTTTAAGTTTAAAAGCCATTGAATTACTGAAGGGAATAAAGTTAAATTATACTGTAGGTTACGTAACAAAATTAGAGAAAATATTACTTACCATACATTTTACATATTCAATAAAATATTTAATGCTTTTGTGATTTAAAAATATTTGTTTACAATATTATGCTGAAAAGGATGTCAGAAGAACTCAGAAATGAACTAAAGAACACTCATCGCATGTGAACAGAAAACAGCGCTATCACACTTCTTGGCATTTTTGGTCGTGGAAACAAGACAAGCGCTTTCGCGCCGCTTGGCACTTCTGGATACGGAATCAAACAGCTGTTGCGCCGTTTGGCAATTTTAAATTTGGAAACAACTAATACCCGTTGCATTGAATGCTCAAGCCTTTGTCAACAAATGTTTTGTTCTTGTGCCATAAACCCACACTCACTCTAAATAATAATAATAATAAAAAAAAACATTCCATGTTTGAATATTTCTTAATATGAAGGATGATAGGGAATTTCAGAATAGTCCCACTGTAGCTGATGCATGTCGTAAGAGGCGACTAAAATGGGTACCCAAGCGTCTGGGGTTATAGCCGGGCACCCTGCCCTTGAGGATTATATGAGGGACATGTCTTTTGGTAAGTACGGACATCATGACCTCGAGGCACCCTAGAGATATTTTTCTTTCCTTTGGGATTTACTGTCTTCGGTAAACACAGGTGAACGCACCCCTGGAATACCCTAGCGATCCTTACCGATGTTCGCCCTTCCTTCTTGTCAACCAATTTTTATCTTTGTGGAAGCGCGGGTTTTTTTTCCCCTAAAAAGTTCATAGAACTTATGTTTATTTAGTTTATTATTCGTGCTTATTTAACCTGAATATAAACTAAACATTAAGTTAGGAATCGCATTCAAATTGATAACTAAAACACTTACTATACGATTGATTGTTTGGTTTTGCGGGAAATAAAACTAAACAAGTTATCAGTCGAACCGTAAGAAGATAATTGTCTTCGTTACAACTTTCATCAAACAACTTTGTAGAAAAACAACGAAATAAATACTTTTAAATATAGGGGGACCATTTGATTGATCTCCTACTCGAATGTTTTGTGTGTGTGAAATTATGATGGAGGGTACGTGCCCACCCCCTGAATCCGCCACTGCGTTCGAGTGAAAATAATGTGGAGAAATATAAAGCCGACGTACTACCAGAATTCAGCTAATAACATCTACACTGAGTCACTAAAGTAAGTATGCACTGTAAAAGTTTTGGTGTTTTCAAAGAATAAGAGAGATGTAATTTTATTACATTTGGAATTTAAATGTATTTTAAAAAAAATAGGTAACTTAAATTTAATTTTAACACGAAAAATATCACTAATACAACCATGTAATTTGCAAAAGTAGTTTAACTTAAAATTAACGTGCAATTCATGTCACAAAAATAAGTATGCTAGCAAAACAGGGAAAGTGAAAAAAAAAAAAAAATTTTTTTTACAAGTTTCTTTTCTAAAAATTAGTAATTAGTAGGATAGCGTTTGGCTTTTATTTAACACTGCTTTTAATCTTGATGACCTTAAGTTCTCTAAATTTTGGATCACAGAAGATATTTTCTGCTACTCCTCGAGAAGCACTCTTCTGGTATCATTCTTATTTTTTTTTTTTTTTTATCTCTTGCTTCCTAATTTGTCTATCAAGGTAATCCCACATGTGTTCAATGGGGTTAATACCGGGTGACTGAGGAAGGGATTTGAGTTGTTTTTGAAAATTGTTGAACATCCATTCTCGTACCGTTCGAGCTGTATGTTTTGAATCATTATCTGGTTGAATGATAAACGATTTCTGAAGTCCTAATTTTGCAGCGCTTTGACGACGATTCCTTTAAAATGTTCAGATAACTGAATTCTTTTTTCCATCAATTGTTACTAAATTACCTACACCAGCCTCTGACATGCAAACCCAAACCATAATTGAACCATATTCGTGTTTAACGGTTCCTCTCCTGTTCTTTGGTTCGAGCTCTGCATTTACTTTTCACTACACTTTTAGGTGTCCATCTGATCCATAGACGTTAAATTTACTGTCATCTGAAAAAATTAAAGAACTCCAGGAAATCTGGTCCTGTTTTACCTTCTCTTTTGCAAAGATAAGTTTGTTTTTGCGACAAATTTTGCTTACAAACTGTTTTCTTCACATGTTCCGACCATACTATCCTGCCTTTCGTAGCGCACGGCGAATTGTCTCAGGATTGCAAGATTTACATAAATGGTTTTTTCTTCATCAGATCTTAATTTTGGTCGTGGTAGCCTAGTGAATCCTTGGCCGCTAAAGACCCGCCGTGTAGCCGGGGCTGATGCACGTTAAATCGGTCGGGGCCCTAAGTCCTTCCGTTGGCGTGGTGTGGATGTTAGGAGAGGGGGGTACCAGCTCAGGTGTCGTCCTCGTCACTTGACGGTGGTTCAAAATTACGAGGTCCGTCGCCAATAGCCCTCGTGTTGCTTCTAGTGTGACATTAATAAAAACTAAACTAAAACTGATCTTAATTTTGGAGCACTAATATTTGGATTTTCTTTAATTTTTCTAATAATATCACGACTTTATCAGTGAATATAAGTGGTTGACCAGTTCTAATCTTGTTTCTAGTACTGTCCTCAGTCCGAAATTTTTCGATAATTTTTTACACTGTAGCAGGACTTTTCCCGATGATCTTAGAGATTTCCCGTTGTGACTTGCTCTCCTTGCACAGTTTTATAATTAAATCTTTCAGATCTTGTGATAGGTCCTTTATTCGTGGAGCCATTAGTAAAATTATATAATTATTTAGCGTCTAGCATGGAAAATTGCTGAAAAACCTTAAGGACTAATTATCCGTAACATACAACATAATCATAAAGAAGTGTATCTAGAATTTTAAATAACTTATTACCTTTAAATTTTCAGATTGCATACATACTTTTGTGATGCAAGTTTTTACTGGTAGATAAGAAAACTATCTTTAAAATTGTAAAGTAAATTAAGCCAAAGTTCATTTTCTTAAAGTGTAATTCGCAATCAATAAGATATATTATCCAATATATATATTAAAAATTTGGACTTTTTTTTTTTTTCCCCGACTGGAGTCATGAGGTGCATACTTTTGTGACAAAGTGTATGTCAAAGCAGAATTGGGTTGTAAGTAGAGGAGAGCCTATATTTAGAATGATCCCCTACACAATATTATGTGAAGAAAATCTTAACATTCTACGAAAAACAATTAGTCACGCATGTAGAATCCAATCGACTTTCTTTATTGTACCATGTACGTATCAATGTATCCTTTGTAATTGATTTCGAAATAGCGGCGATGCTTGCTTTCAAAATTGCAGTATTCGCATATTAGTTGGTAAGATATGACGTCGAAAGAATCTCGCGGACCTTTTAAAGTTTCCATCACTTAGTTTATTGACTTGCTTGGGGGATACAATAGTCATAAAAGCTCAATCTATTTCTTGGTTCTCTTTGAGAGAAGAATGAGGTGCGGTTGCAGTTCTTGTTACAAAGTGGGGGCAGAATTGTTACTTGTCTGAGCCGGTATTGAAGGTTATTACTGATTCATTATGATTCATATTATGCAGTCATTTACAGGCACATTCACTGAGGAATTATTTTGAATAATTGCAAGATTTCGCAGCTTCCGTGAGAGTAGATTAATGAGAGGGAGTTATACTTTTATCGAGAGGTGAAAAAAGTTGTTTTGCCGAAGAAAAGACTTTTTAAAAAAGCCTTGTTCGAGTCATTTTCGGTCATGGTCATTCTGAATTTCTTATTCAACACAGCTCCTAGTGTAACAATACGTTTATTTTTACTATTTCGGCGTTAGATGTTTTTCGACCCATGAAGTAGGGGAGAGAATTGACCGTGAAGTGCCGATTGCCCTTTGACCCTTGACCACTGGTTCCTAAGAAGAAAGATGACCAGTCGCTTTTTTGCTGCGTCTTTATCAACTAGGCTTAAAGACGTCTCTGCCGGGCTAGTTATTAAGGTGTTTGACCCGTGTGGTGACCGGGGATGACAGAATAGTCTCACTGTAGCTCATGCATCTCGTAAAAGGCAACTAAAATGGGTACCCAGGGGTATAGCCGGGCACCCTGCCCCTGGGGATTATATCAGGGACCTCAGGGACTTGCCTTCTTCAGGTAAGTACGGGTATCATGACCCCGAGGCACCTTAGTGATATTTTTCTTTCCCATGGGGCTTACTGTCTTTGGTAAACACGGGTGACGCACTCCCGAGATACCCTAGTGTACCTTCTCTATTTACGACCCTCCTTCTTGTCAACAATTTTTACCTTTTTTTCAACTTCACGTCTAGACCACTGTTTAATCTTGTTTGGCGCAGCATAGCCATATCTGGCTCTTGCACCAATAAACTTTACATTCACTCACTCTGAAGGTGTTTGCTGTTCTAAATATCTAGCATTTGCTTCCCATACATTTCGTTTTAAAAGAGGCACTTTAAAAACATTATCGGTAGTAATTTAATAAAGCTTGATTTTATTTAGACTTCCTGAATAACTGGATCTTAGTCTTGCTATAAATTATTTGATTAATTTACAGAGTTTGCAGTTCATATCTATGATTCAAAATGGTTGATAATTATCACTACATTACTTCTATTAATCTCTAAATTATTGAGTTTAAAGCTTGTAATCCTTTTTAATGGAACCACGTTTTTTTTTTTTTTTTTTTTTTTTTTTTTTTTTTTTTTTTTTTTTTTTGTATTATTATTTCATTCGATTTTTACCCATTGAAAAGTTCTTAAGAGCTTCTTTTCATTAGGCAAATACCGGAATCATGTCTCTGAGGCTCTTAGGTGATCTTTTTTCTTTTCCATGGGGAAAACTCCCATTGGTAAACGCGTGTCACTCCCCTCGTTGATACCCTAGCGATTCTTCTCTATTATTTCCGACCCTTATTAACCGATATTTACCTATTTTCCCATTTTTCTTAAGTCCAGAAGCTGCACCTTGTTTGGCGCTGCATAGCTACATCTGACTTTTGCTCCTTTGAACTCTACTGCCACATCTGAAAAGTTAATTTTACTCTTATATTGTCTTGTTGTGTAGTCTACCTTTTATCTGTCGTTTTTACTTCGAAAAAGTTTGATGTAGATTGCAATCACAAAACATTGCATCAAAATTAGCTTTGTCATTAACGTGACTGTAAATATGTTGGTTTGCCCTTGTCAAGCAAGCCACCCAATGTCAGCGCATTGATGCATGTTGTTTTGAAGGATTAACTTGATGATTTTCACGGCCATTCGACATTGCGTAATTTCGTTGGTGGGTTCAATAAAGATGCCGGTAAAATAAAATCATCGAACCATGTTTAGAAAATAACTCATTGTATCTTTATTACATTTCCTCTTTCATTGTAACAATTTTTATGATTCTTATGTCGATATTCTCTACTAATCACTTGCATGCTCTTAAATGTTTAAGAATGAATGTAAATGCCGAAGTCTTGAATTAATCAAGTGGTCAAAAAATGTGTCAATGAAATTCATTAATGAAATTTATTGTTCTTGAAAAAAATATTGAAACAAACAGCTTCTGTATGATAAGTTAAATATTTCGGAAGTTGTAGGATCTTTGTGTAGATAATTCACATACCACTTCAGAGACGAATTTTTATAGTAAAGAAAAAATGTGACTTTTTTTGTGTTTTGTCTTAATACGATTTATTCAATTTATATTGATCGGAATTTAAAAGGCAAAAGGGGATTACAAAAAATTGCACAAAAAAAAAAACAACGTACTCAATTGTAACCGAGTTTGTTAATAGTAATTTATAAGTGAAAATATGTAATAAATTCCGTCCATACTGGTTCTTCACATTTCTTATAGATGTAATGAGTTCTTGCACAATTTTCATCGGTGACGTTTTGGAGTTTTCAATTCCCTTTTTTTATAATGGCCTACACCATCCAGTCTGACGCTATTTTCATATTCCTACTTGTACGCCGTAAATACAGTTATCGATGCAGCAAAACCATTGGATTTGTATTTCTCTTGTTGAAAGATTCTGTAGTGAATAATATACTATCACATTGTCTTTTTTGTTAATGATCGTTCTGTTAATTATAAAAAAACCTAAATGTCCACATATGAGGTCAAGAGGTTAAAGAATTTATATTACCATTGTGGTCAAGTGGTCATTATCGCTAATTTTACTGGCCGAAAATGTTCAAGTCGAACCGCGGGTTCAAATCCTGATTTAGCCAAAGATTCATCATACAGAATTATGCACTTCAAATTAGATTGAGCCTCATAATTCTCTCGTGTGTAGTGTGACAATGCTTCACATGAGAAGACAGTGAGTTTTGATAGAAGCTCAGTCGTTGTGCTCATCACTTAATCGTTGGCTTAAAATCACTTAAGTCATCGTGTTACTCTAGTGTGACGTTTATAAAATTAAATCTTAAATATACCCTTTCTGAGTGGCCGCGGTTAGCCTAGTGGTTAAGGCAGCGGACTCACAGCCGGCGGTTTTCTTTGAGTCGTAGGTTCGAGCCTTGATGCCACTTAAGGTCCGCCGGGTAGTTAATCTGTCGGGGCCCAAAATCCTCTCGTTGGCGTGATGTGGAAGTTCGGAGAGGGGGAGGGTACCAGCTCAGGTGTCGTCCTCGTTACTTGACCGAAGTTCAAAATTACGAGGTCCGTCGACAATAGCCCTCGTGTTGCTTCTAGTGTGACTTTAATAAAACCAAACCAATATCTTTTTCTGAGATTCTATGCTTTTGAACTTGCATGTTGTAACATTAATATTGCGTCGAATAAATCTTTCAACTTCGAATAAAACTCTTGGGTGCTTACATTCTTATACAGTGGCTCAAACAATTGAGGATACACCTTACTTTCACTTGATAAATCCAACTTTTAATGAAAATAACACATTAACTAGAATAGAAGACGTATTTTTACTTTTACACGTAATAAAAGGGTTAATTTACAGTAAAAATAACGAAAATCAAGAAAAAAATATCTAAAATTAAAAGTTTCACAAATATTTGAAGTAAACATAGGCAGATCTTTACCTCAAAAAATTAAGGATACACCAATGAAATTTTTTCGATATATTACATGCATAGACAGTATCAGTATTTTGTTGCATGTCCATTGGCTTTCATAATGTCCTCCAAACGTCTTGGTACCGATTCGACCAATTTTTAGTGGTATCTGGAGATATTTTATCCCATTCTTCTTGTAACACTTGCTTTAAATGGGCTTTGTTTCTAATCTGGTGTTTTTGGACCGCTGTTTCTAGTGTGGCCCACAAATTTTCTATGACATTGATGTCAGGGGACTGTGGCGGTGTGTGCAATTGCTGTTTACAATGAAAAAGACACCAAATTTTGACATTACGTGCCGTGTGTTTGGGGTCGTTGTCGTGCTGAAATATAAAATTTCCATCTAAACCCAATTTTTGTGCACTTTCTTTAAGATTGTTGCGGAGTATGTCTACATAAAGCTTATGATCCATTATACCATCTATAAAAACTAAATTTCCTACCCCATTTGCAGCCATACAACCCCAAACCATGACGGAGACACCACCATGTTTAACTGTAGGACGTAAATTTTTTGGATCCAAAGCGGTGTTCGGCTTTCTCCAAACGGTGTGACGACCATCGCTTCCAAAAATGGTGAATTTACTTTCATCACTAAATATAACTTTCTTCCAAAAGTTTTCTGTCTTCAACTGATGAGTTTTTGCAAACTCCAAACGCTTTTTCTGATTTTGTATGCTTATGAAAGGTATCTTTCTAGCTACTCGACTGCTATATCCAGCATGTCTAATCACATTTCTCACAGTTTCAGCACTTACACTTCTGCAGATTATTCGAGAAGTTTCTGCAGCTAGTTTGACTGCACTCAGTTTAGGATTAATTTTGTTATCTTTTAAAATTTTCCTTTTAGCTACATCACTCAGAATACTTTTCCTTCCTCTTCCACTCTTATTTTGAATTAATCCATCGCGTTTAAATTTCCCAATGATTTTCTGGACACATGAGTGACTTCTACCGACAATTTCAGCTATTTCACGATAAGATTTTCCCTTCTTAAATAACCTTAATATAAATTTTCTTACATCAATACTAGTCTCTTTCCGAGGAGCCATTTTCCATTTAAAATTACAGCTTTGTATTCTCATAACCAACTTCAAAAGACAGAAATAACAGTTGAAAAAGTTTAGGATAAAATTTCCCAAACTTTAGTAGCAAGCAAAAAGAAATCAAGTGGTAGTTAAACAAAAATTTCATTTGTGTATCCTCAATTTTTTGAGGTAAAAATCTGCTTATGTTTATTTGAAATGCCTCTAAACAGTTTTATTTTAGAATTTTGTCGTTGATTTTTCTTTATTTTTACTGTTAATTAAACCTTTTGTTATGTCTAAGAATAAAAATTCGTTTGCACTTCTGGTTAAGGTGTTATTTTGATTGAAAGTTGGATTTATCAAGTAAAAGTAAGGTGTATCCTCAATTGTTTGTGCCACTGTAGGTACGGGTGTCACGGATCAAACCCCCTAGAGAACCCCCTCCCCTTTTTTTTCTTTCCCATGGGGGCCTTTGTCAAACATTTTGTCTTTTGCTCCCATTTTTCAAACGTCCAGATCAGTTTTATCTTGTTAGGCTTAGCATAGCCACACTTGGCTCTTGCGTCATTAAATCTATCACTCGATCTCAGGGGCTTGCCTTCTTCAGGTAAGAACGGACATCATGACCCCCGAGGCACCCTAGTGATCTTTTCCTTTCCTCTGGGGTTTACTGTCTTTGGTAAACGTATGTAACGCTCCCCTAGGATACCCTCGCAATCTTTCTCTAATTTCGACCTTCCTTGTCAGACTTGTCTTTTTTTCCCCTATTTCCTCCCCCAAACGTCTAGACCACAGTTAAATCTTGTTCGGTGCAACACAGCCACATCTGGCTCTTAAGCCAATAAGCTTTACTTTCACTCGCTCCACTATCACTCACTCCTTCGAATTGAACTGATTACATAATTTATATGAGAAACGTCATACTTATTGTAATATTTTCCATTTGAACTGTAGCCAAAGACATGGCTAGCACTTTTTTTTCATTTATTTTGCAAATCTTGTCGGATAAAATTAGCTTGAGATTACTTCATATTATTGAATATTCTTAATTTGTTTCTTATAAGAAGATAGGTTGACTGTTAAGAGTATTTCTCTTAAAGATAACTTTTTGAAAGAGCGAGCTGTATAAAAGTAATTTAGGTAATTTTTGAAAACTGATTATCAACTAAATTAAATTTATACTCAACCGTATATCTCCACGGCTAGGATATATAGCCTAATGGTTAGTTTCTAGTTTTGTGACGGCTTGCATCGAATAGTCACAAATTGACTTTCTTGATTTCATTGAACACTTTCGTACATAAATCCGCCCTCAGGGGCTTATCTTCTTTTTGTAAGTACGATCTTCAAGAACCCGAGGGAATCTGGTTATTTCTTTCCCTTGGGTTTTACTGTCTTTGAAAAACACGGGTGACGCGATCGCGGGATATCCTAACAATTCTAATTTCGACCCTCCTTGTCTGCAATTTTTTTTTTCAGTTCTTTCACACGTCTAGACCAGATTTTTGGGCAACATAACCACATTTGGCTATTGCCAATTTAAATACTATCAATCAATCATTTGTTTTAAATTTTTCTCGCGTCTAGATCATTACTTTACCTTGTTTGGCGTGGCATGGCATGTCTGACTATTGCGCCATTGAAATACTATCGCTCGTATTGTATATCTAGCACAGCTTCCCACGCATGAATCTGTATTAGTTCGAAATTATCAGATTCTTTGCCGGTAACCCATTGTGAAGTTTCTAGGGCAAATATAATTAAAACAGTTATTTTCTTATGCCACTGGAACTTTAATTCGTATCTCAAATATATATTTTTTATCCTACGCCAGACCTAGGCATATCCACCGTTAGTCTATGACGGGCAGCCCAGTACAGTTCGGAAACACAAATAAAATGATTAAATTTCTTAGCAGCATTTACAGCTACTATGTCAATAGGGACAGCAATTCAAGTGATCCATTGCTCATGTCAGAACCATTCAGGCAGAGTAGACAAAATCGGAGAGTCCGCCAATCCAAATCTATGAAGGTGTTTTCTAAGGTAATCATGTCCGATTACTATTCTGAAGTTAGCTACACCTTCCTGTCTGGGCAGATCATATGGTATGGGATTATCCAACAAGGAATTCCAGGTCTTCCCGCTGGTTAAATTGATAAGTTTCATGATATCTGGCTGTTTTACTATTTCTCAAATAGTGAGTAGTTCATAAAGCAAAAATATTAACTAAAGTGTCTCCATTTTTCCTGGTGGTTTTGCATTTTAATCGGATGCTTAAATAAGTTTGAAATGGTAGTAAAAAATTTTATTGTGCTTAGACCTTAGTTAAATAATTTCTTTTAATGTTTAGCTAATATTTTTAATGTGTGCA
Source organism: Nephila pilipes (assembly GCA_019974015.1). NCBI lineage: Eukaryota > Metazoa > Arthropoda > Arachnida > Araneae > Nephilidae > Nephila > Nephila pilipes. The sequence goes on along the minus strand of BMAW01019557.1, from coordinate 264,411 downwards.
ATATACAAATGGTAGTGCGGCGTTCTGGTTATTTGGTTGCTTGAATAAAAAAATATGTGATACTTAGATAAATATTTACACTATTTTAATTTCGGTTAATTTAAAATACTAAAGTTAATATTTACAAAATAAAGTACATGTCGCACTTCCACTTTCTACACATTGTGGGGTGCTTGTCGCACATTAAAAAAGTATTGGAATGTCCTTGGTTGTGACGTTCTAGTGGACTTTTTATAGAACTCTGAATGCCTCTTTTCTTTGGAAATTTTTGGTCTAAAAGAAATTGACAACGCCTCTTCTAAAACCACGGGACATATTCCTTTGTTTTGGTTGGATAACTGAAAGTGATATAACAGTTATTGGTCAATAGCACTCCAACCGGGGCAAGAATTGCCACCTGCTAAACTGGACACCTGATGTTTGATTGTTCTCGGTTCCCAGGGGTCTAGAATGGACACCCTGCCCTGGGTATTATATCAGGGGACCTCGGGTGTTTGCCTTTTTAGGTAGGTACGGGCATCATGACTCTGAGGAACCCTAGTGATCTTTTTCTTTCCCATGTTGTTTACCGTCTTTTGTGTGAGGCGCCCCCGGTTACCCTAGCGATCTTTCTCTATTTTCGACCTTCCTTGTCAACCAATTTTTCTCTTTTCTTCAATTTCTTCACGTCTAGACTACAGTTAAATCTTGTTTGGCGCCTCATAGCCATATCTGGCTCTTGCGCCAGTAAACTTTACATTTACTCACTCTTCTGTCTTTTGTAAACACGGGTGACGCGATCCTTCTCTATTTTCGATCCTCCTTGTCAATTTTTTTTTTTACCTTTTCAATTTTTTTTAAGTGTCTGGGCCAATTATGTCATGTTGACGCAGCATAGCCACATCTGGCTCTTGCGCCATTCATTTCCACTATCACACGCATCGAATTAAAAGACATCTAAACTTTTCCGTTATCAGTCAGTGGCTCTGGGCCTAGTGCGCTTGCATCATTCAAAAACCCTTTCCGGGTGAAAAAAATATATTTTGAGAATTAACATTTCTTTTTAAATTTTTACCATTTAGATATTTTTTGCCAGTTGTCGGTAATTTAACTCTAGGAGTAATGTAAAAAAATGTGATTAAAAGTTCACACATTGAACAACTCGTTTTATTTTATAGTTGAGATGAATAATTTCATAACTTTTTTTTAATCTGCAAATACTTTGCAGACAGCCCTAATGAGATTGAATACAATATTTTGATTAAATGCAAAGTTAATCAAGGAATAATGTCAGATTTTCAATTAAAAAACTGCCTGTTTTCCGCCGTCTCGCCAAACATTGGTCGATATGTCAGTGAACTTAATGGGGGAAAAAAAACACTATATAACAACTCTTTGCTATATAATCATTTCGCAATAAAGTACAGTGAAACAAAAGTATATTAGCTTGTTTGACAAATGGTGAGTTACTGATTCTTATAGAATCATAATAAAATAAATTAAAAGGTAATGGTTACAAATGAGTGAACAATATGTAAGAAGACATTATATCAAATAGTTATATAAATTCGATTATTAGGTAATAGTAAACTGATAATTATTGTTATAAAGATATAAAGAATTGATTAAATGACATGTTTTGGCGACTACAGAAACGTACTGTGATTTTGCTGAAACAAATTACTCTATGAAAAGGTATTAAGAAATCGAAAAGATGATCTTCTATTCGTACATTTAGAATTTAATTCGATTTTAATCATAAGTTCTTAAAAGTTTTTACCAATTTTTTTTAAAAAAAATTATTTTATGAAAATTAGTATATGAAGAAATGATTGATAAGGGGAAAAAATTTCAGAATCCGAAAATTCTTAAATTTCTTAGCTCATTTTGTACGTGATTATAGTAATGAATGGTTTTTATTCTATCTCTATTATTCTTTATTCAGTTAGCTTCGTAAAAATCAGCCTTTGTGTTTTGTGCCTTCCGGTTCCGAATTGAAAATTTTTGATTTCATTCAAATATTATCCGCTGTCAAAAAGCGAACACCATTTTAAATTTTTTAAAAAAATCTTCGCTTAGATACAAACCTTATAAAAAGTAGATTAATGAATTTGTTAGACTTTGTATTTTAAGAATTAAATCGTTGGTGGGTTCTAACTTATTATTTCTGAAAACAGTGGCGGATCCAGGGTGTGAGCACATGCCCAACCCCTTCCCGTCGTTATTTCACGCACAGCCAAAATAACGCACCTGGACAAGAAATCCCAACCAAATTATCAGTATAGAGTCGATAAATCTTTTAGTTTAGTTTTTCTTTTGACTTTTTTTCCGACACCAAAATCTTACATTTAGGAACAGGATATTAAAAGCTGCATTTTAAGGTAATCGTGAAGGCAGGTTACACACTCTCATTTTAAAAAAAAAGAAACGGGACTTTGTCCTCCCTCCTTCCCATCGATTTTTTCTGGATCCGCTTCTGTCTTAGGAAATTATTAGGATAGAACTCGTTATTCTGTTCATAGCATAAGCATTAAAAGGTTATAGGTTTTTCTGAAATCTCATTTGAGCGTATTTGATTAAAAGTAAAAACATCTTCCTAAACTGGTTGTGATGCATATTAAATCTGTCGAGGTTCCAAGTCCTTCCGTTGCCGTGACATGGAAATTTGGAGTTGGAAGTGTCGGCTCGGGTGTTGTCCTCGTCACTTGACCTAAGTTCAAAATTATTAAATCCGTGGTCCTACCGAGTTGCTTCTAAATACGACTTTAAAAAAAAAAAAACCATTCTTCCTAATCGGGTACGAGATTATTGAACCTTTACCGGAAAATGTGACTGGCTCAATCAATATATATTCACTTCCTCGCAAAATTACTCTGCTTTTATGAGGAATAACTGCAGCTGACGCAAAAGAGAATTGTTGGTGGTTAACTGTTGCTGCAACTGAACGCTTCGTTTCAAATAACATTCTTTATAAATATAGATATAATTTGTTATGTGAATTGAAACTGTGTTTTTTTTTTAAAAAAAAAAAAAAATATCGTTATGTAGAAAACTGTGTATAAATTTCAATTTTTTACAAATAGAATTTTTAGGAAGGCATATCGGGAGTTTTTCTCTTTTGATATTCGTTGTGTATAAAGCGTATAATTTTTACTAAAGTGTTGATTTTCAAAATATTTTTTAACGCTTTAAAATTATTTATGCATTTTAAATACATGAGGGCGCGGGTAAAATTTTAATTTGTACAACTTATATTTTCCTGGCTTTTTAATTTTTTTAAAATCTCGTTTATTACAACACTCGATAATGATTGTTTCAATAATCATGATTTTTTATAAGAAATATAATTTTCTATTGCTATTTTATTTGAAAATTATTTTTCCTGAAATTGTTTATTTAAACCCCTTATGTTTTCTTATGTGGAAATAAACGGGTACGTATACAGAAATTCGGAAATCCTACATGTATGATGCACAATATAGGTGAATCTGATCTTAATTATTTATATAATATCCGATACATGAAACATTTTCGCGTAATTTTAAAATCGACGAATAAATTGTGCTTTTTTAAAATGTATCGATATGTATGAATAAAGTAATCATTGTGATTTCAATGAATGGTAATCCCTTTTTGTTTAACAAAAATGAAATTTATTCATTATAGAAGAATTGTATATTACGAATCTTATTCTTCTATGCATTTTTAATTTAAAAAATTTACCAGCAGTTTAAATTTAAAAAAAAAGATTGGACAAAATTTATTGCGTAATGAAGTAACTTATATATATTTGTTAACCATGAGAGAAATAAAATTATTTAATGGTTATTTTTATTTAATCATATGTATCTCGTTTAAAACTGGACTAAATTTTCAAATTTAAAGGTCAAATTAAGTTCTGCTGTCTTGTAGAAGCATATTAAAACGAACTTCGATGTAGTAATTGTAGAAATCTGTCTTTTGTGGGTGATATGAATAGTAAAATTTTAATGTTTTATTAGATATTTAAATAATTAAACATTCCAAAATTTTAGTATCTTAGAGGTTATTTTTTTGTCTGATACATTGCATTTGAATTCTTTGTCATTTCGAAACTACTTGCACTGATTTTTTTTTAAAGCTTATTTTCACTGATTAGTTCTATTTTTTTAACAACTGCCTTTTAAATATTAAAATAGCTTTCTTCGAATTTCGTACCCATCCAATTCCTGTTGTGAAATATATAGACGACTGAATTTCAATATTGCGATTTAATGCAGTTTCATGTCATTTCCAGCTTTCGACATAGTATGGCTTTGTATAAAAATGTTTTATTTTCGCATTACAATACGTCAATCAGTTTTAGTGAAATAGTGAAGAAATTGCATTTTTTTCCCACGCATGTTACTGCGAAAATTCCTGCCAATCACTTTACGTAATAAAAAGCTTACCTAAATTATTTGTTTTCGTGATACTGAATTCGAGTTCTGTATCATGGTTATTTCGTCATACTCGATCCGTATGCAAAAAGTTTTTTTTTTTTATCGAAGATATTGTACAGCAGTTTTCCTTGAACGTTAATGTTGCTGAGGTTTCCAATTTTTTGACGATATGTAGTTGCTATGTTGGAAGGGTATATTTTGTATGTAAACGATGTTTTTTCGTGTAGAATCTTTCAATTTAATCTTAATAATTCGTAATCCGTTTTTGGTCGTGTGGTATGTTGAAAAGAAAAACTCTAAATGAACTTATGTATTTTGTTGAAATATTTTGAATTTGTGTCATTTGATTGAATTATCTGAAAAATTAGTTTCATTTCGGGATATCTTAATAGATGTGATACTCGTATATTGTTATGTAACTGTTGTTCTGCAATATTCTATATTTGTTCCACAATTATAAGACTGTTTTGCGCATTCAAAAAACTCTCGGAAAGAGTTTTACCTTTCACCAACAAGTGGATTACTTGTATATTTAAAAAATGCTGTCGCTTGTTGTCCAGTTAATGCTTATATTCTCTAAAAGTACATAAAAAAGAAACATGAAACGCCCCTATGTTGCGTCAGATTTGAAAAGCGGATATCTCTTCAATTGAGAGATTTTTCTAACGAAAAGGAGACCACATAGGGTTAACGCGTGTGGTATGTTGAAAAGAAAATATTCGACAATACATTACATTTTGGTTATATAAAAAAGATTGTAGAGTATGTTCCAACAGACAAATCATTGGAGTGGAAAGAACGTAAACAAATATTAACATGTTATTCTACATGTTCGGAGAACCCTACACTACACTTGGATTATTTTCAGAAATTTCAAACTATGAAGGATTATAAGAATTAATGTAGTGATAACGGTTTATTACTTCAATTTTCATTTCTTCAATCCCAACTCCCACGCATTTTTTAAAATTATACTGCACGCACTGTGTGATGTGCACACCCCTTCTATCTATTGGTTTATATCATCATAAACCTTTAGCGTTAAAGATTAGACCCTGTCTGTTTTCCCTTTTTATCCATTTTTCGAAAATTCATTGCGATATTTCGTTATATCTTCACCTGTTAACTAAGTACTCAGTTCAGTCTATTTTTAAAAAAAATCATCGTTACATCCCAGTTTATATAACATCCACTTTCTCGATCATCGTTAAATGCGTGACAAACACGTGGCTTAAATTTTATGGATATAATCTTTTTCGGTCAACGATAAGAGAACGTAAGTGCAACGTTAGAGTTCAAATAACGAATTTCCAAAGCTCATTTTATCTAAGAGAAAATAAAAGGGCAGATCAAATATTAACAAGATTTTTTTTCAAAAATATCTCTGAAGTTACATACAAAATTTACACCCATGCTACTTTTTCTATATATCTCCCATTAAGATCTACACATTTTCCCCAACTACTGCTAGTTTATTATTTTTTTATTCCTGTCCTATTATTTTTTTAATGAAAAAAAAGTCGGACGTGTACGGCGCCTAGCGGTTACATGATGGGGTTTCAGGGGGTTAGCGATTACGTAAGAAAAATAAATAAATACCAAACGAATATTAAAACTTCAAGTAAATATTGTGTGCCACAGTAACTTTAAAAAAATTCCTTACAACTTCAATTTTTAAAAAAATATTTTTATTCGTGATTACTTATTTCCTACGATTTTTATATCGTTATTAGTAAAGTGACCAATTTCTTTAACAATGAAAAGTTTTAAAAAAGTACAGCGTAAATAAAAGAAACATTTTATTAATTCAAACAAAAAATACACTAATTATGCTTACATCCCTATTAAGTATTTACTTAAACGAGTATTTTCCATTGAATGAATATTTTTTGTCAATATATCATTCTCTAACAATATATTGGAAATTTCAGAGCAAGAAATATCCTTCATATTAAATTTTACGATAAGTGCTGCAGCAAAAGTATCAACATTCAATCTTGATTTCTCGCTTGTCCAAAAATCATTACCAATTGAAAAATATTTAATAAGGAAGATCTTCAAAATAAAAGGAGGAAAATGATTCGAAATTGTATTTGTTCCGCTTAATTTTCCGTTTAAAGTAACTACTCAATTTGCCTATCGACTTTATCCATTTTTAAAAGACATGTTTTGCATTTCTATAGGGGAAAAAATCATAAAAGTAAAATGAATGATCATCTACTTTTCTTCCTGTTTCTTAGATCAAATGTTATGCATTTGAAACAAATTCTATGAATTGAATGCTTTTTCCTGTCTTTCCTTTGCCGGTGAAAGTTTATGGATAATGAAGGCTAAGAGATTATAATTATAATTTCTGCTTTCAATAAAGCTCAATAGAGAATACATCCGTCCAATGTAATATGATCTGTGGTTATTTAACACAATGATTTACTGTAATGTTAAGCGTAATCAAAATTCTTTTTATTCTGAAATAAAGCATTTTTCTTTTTCCTTCCATAGAATAGAGTAAAACTCTTCAAGGGGCAAGATATACCTATTGATTGATGCATTATTTAATTTATATTTTGACATTTATTTATATTTTGTTTATGTATATGTTAATATAGTTATGTATATTAACATACATAATTATGTACTGTTATATTTACATTTGTAAAATATGCTTTTAGGTACATTTTGCATGAAATGTACTGCATTCATAACTTAAAAATTTTGAAAAGTAAAAATATAATCTGTGCACTGAATATAGTTTTAATTGCAAGATGGGAATTAAGTAAAGTATAATTTTTTTAATTTTATGAATAAAGTTTTCCTTTTTGTTTATTTAAATCTCGTGATTTAATTAAAATATGAATCAGGGGTGATTAGTCTTTGCATAGGAAATAACCTCATTTAATATAAACTATAAATAATAATAAAAAAAAGGAATTTGAGGAAAGTGTACCAAAAAATCCTGAAAAAAACACGTTTTGAGAAAATGCAAATAAAGGTATTTCTTCTATGGCATTGCACGTTTGTTTATAATCTTGAGATTCAGTTTCATACGTTCTATGTATTAAACTCTCATAAACAATACATTTAAAGAATCAGCGGCGCACTCTCTAATTTTTAACTATGAAATAAAAAAAAATGAAAAAAAAAAAATAAATAAACATTTTAAGGTCTCTGTTACCTAAAATTCGCATTATTCATATCTTTATTCATTTATATTCCTTGGTTTTACATTTTGAGGTTATTAGTTCGATGATCTATTTTTTGAAAGATTTATAAATTCAGTATGTTAGGCGGAGTTATTTTAAATGTAATCTTTGTCCCTAAAAGCCCTTCAGATATTGAATATTCCGTCTACAATTTAGTTTTCTAGTTTTGAATAAAGATGTAGGTTGTCCTATCTTCCAGAAAGCGATTCGTATCAAATCTTGCCATGCCTTGGACTGCCCATCACAAAATTTGACAATGATTTATATCTTAGAAGTTTCATTTGTTAAGAGGAAAAGTTACTCTACAGTAAATAAAACATTCTTGTCAGCGAGTTGATAGATATATTAACTGTAACAGTCGAAAGAAAAAGGTCATCGCATCAAGTTCTTTTTTACTGTATGAATACTAGCATCGTCTGTATTTATTTCTAAATATTGTGGGGAAAAATTAATAATGACCTTGTTGCTATTTAAAAATTTTTAAAGGATTGAAACGAGTGAATTTGACGAAGAAATTTATTGAGCTGTAGAGAAATTTTTGTATCGCTTAATTGTGTGTGGGAGGGGTCCAAATATCTGTGTTAATAACGAAAAAATTAATAACAAAAAAATGTAAATCTATAGGAAAATAAAACTAGTTAATGTAATGCTTTCCGAATAAAAATAAGTTCAGTATTTTTTTAATCGTCTTAAAAGAGATTTGATTGTAAACACTTTAAAATAAGGCTTCTTAAATTTTTTTCTGCTGCGTGGAAACCCATCACTCAGCGTTTGTCAGTAAAGTAAGGGGCTATGGAATCCTAGATATAATCACTTGCTTATTTATCTCTTCCCATACATATATTGTATACACAACATAAAATACCAGAAGTTTGCATCACTTTCTACCTTTCGCCTTTATAGCCAATACGCCTTCAGGGGGCTTGCCTTCTTTAGATAGCCTCGGGGTTATGATTCCCATACCTCTCTAGTGATCTTTTTCTTTCCTTATGGGGCTTACTGTCTTCGGTTCAAAACAGGTGAGGCGAGTCCAGATCACAGTTCAGCCTTTTTTTTTGGAGGGGGGAGCATATCTGGCTCTTGCGCCATTAAAATGTACAATCATTTAATAGCCAAGACAGCATATTTATTTTTCGAAACTGTCACTATGAAATTTCGAATCTCCAGCAAATGTGCAAAAAACATTTGAAATTTCAGAGTAGTTTCGAAATACATGTTTCAACCTTTACCTTCAAGCATCTAAAGGTGCATTTTAAGAAATCAAATATTTTTTATGGCACTTAACACTACTGTAATTTGTTTAAGTTTGAAAGAGAAGAATGAGCAGTCCCTAAAAATAAAGATGACTTGATTGCTCTTTACTCTAAGCTATCGGACCTCATGAAATCTTCTGAATCTTAAGAGTCAATTAGACCCACTGTTAAAGTACCTCTGCCCTAAAATATTTAGATTGATTTTTGAATGTTCATCGTGGCATTGGAATAATAATCCATTATTTTCTAGTGAATTGAGATGCCTTTAGGGAGTTGCATTGGAATTTACTCGTTTGGGAGTGGTTGAGGTTTTGGTATTTCTTAATACGTATCTTTCAAAGCAATTGATTGACGTACATAGAAGTAACCACAGTGAAGCTTATTGTTTGTAAATATTTCTAGTTTGTAAATGATATATTTAGGCCAATCTGCTGTCAAAAAACATTGCAACTATTCTATAAATAAAGTTTCTCGTATAATTTATTATGAAGAAGTATATAAAATTATCACTGTCCGCTCTGCGTGATCCTGATATGAAACAAGTCTTTGCAACGTTAAGGAAATATTGTGTAAAAGAGTGATTTCTATTTGGAAAATGTCTTGAGTTTTTAATTTCTTCTACTAATAATAGTTTGAAATACGACTTATTTTCCATGATGCTGGAGGACCGCGGTAACCTAGTGGTCAAGGTCGTGGACTCGCGGCCGGCGGTTTTCGTTCATTTGCGGGTTCGATCCTTGGCTGCCAAAGACCCGCCGTGTAGCCGGGGCTGATGCACGTTAAATCTGTTCGGGGCCCAAAGTCTTCCCGTTGGCGTGGTGTGGATGTTAGGTGGGGGTACCAGCTCAAGTGTCGTCCTCGTCGCTTGACCGAGGTTAATATTAACGAGGTCCGTCGCCAATAACCCTCGTGTTGCTCCTAGTGCGACGTTAATAAAAACTAAACTAAACTCCATGATGCTGGATGTGTCTGTTAGAAATCTGTATTTAAACATTTTATTCTCATTTTTGTAGCGTTTACATTTTTGATGGACGTGGTAGCCTAGTGCTCGTGGTCGCTGACTTGCGGCCAGCGTCGTTTTCAGCGAATCATGTGTTCGATCCCTGATATCAATCAAAACCCGTCGTCTAGAGGCAGGACTGATGCATAGTAAATCAGGTTGAGATGGCCAGTTCAGGTGCCATCACTTGATTCGAGGTTCAAAAGTATGCAGTCAGTCTTTCGCCGCTTGCCTTCGTATTACTTCTCAGAGCGACGCTAATAAATAAACAATCAGTCAATGTTTTAGATTTGTTTTCTTAAACCAATACCAAGGAAAATGAAATAAATGAACTAATTTATTGCATTAATACTTTGTAGGCCGTCGCATTCATATAAATTTCTGCAATTCCGTTCGGTTTCATCAAAAGAAAGATCTACATCAAGCCTTTTGCCACTAGTGGTATAAAATTTTGAAAGCGCTCTGAAAATTCTTTCTATTTTAACTCTATTCTGGCATGAACAAAAAATTCAGATCTACAGTGAAGTGGGAAAAACCTTGGGTACAGGTACAAAAGTTATAGTCGATGATACTTTCTTCTGTCGATTTTCTTTTTATGAATTAATGCGACGTGTTTACATTAAGGCTGGAATGGTAACACCTGCATCTAAAGCAAACGATTCAAGCTTAAGTTAAAGAAGAAACGTAAGTCGTACGCTCGTGTGGAAAAAAGTTTCCAGTGAGGAATTAAAATAACGGACGGAAGTGAGAGAAAATAAGCGAGCTGTTTAACAGCTACTTATTGGACATCCAAGAAATAAAGTTTAATTTGAAATGTTATCAAATATGTATTCTAAGTATTGATGTTCCCTAAAAGGCGAACCTCGTTTCGGTTAATACAGGAATTGTGACTCTGAGATACCGTAATCTTTTTGTTTTCTTATTGCCATCGGTAAGGCCGGGTGACGCCCCCACGGGATATTCTAACAGTCGTTTTCTATTGTAGTTCTTGTCAACTAATTTGTTTCCCTTTTCTTCTGTGTTTATTACAGTAAGAACAAATGTTTGACGAATCTTATCCAGATTTTGTCCAATGCGAAGAACGGATGTCAGATTGACTCGCCTTCGCATTGGACACACTCGATTTACCCATAGACATCTTTTATTTGGGGAGGGTGCTCCCGAGTGTCCTTCCTGCCATGTCCCTTACACGATTCATCACATTTTAATTATGTGTCCGGTTTTTAATGATCATCGCCGTATTTATTTTCAGTCATCTGTTTTAAACCTATCTGACTTGGTGGGGGAAACCCCCCACCATAACTTATTTGCTTTTTTAAGACATATTGGCCTTTTACACCATATTTGATTTTCAACCTTTTATCTTTTATGTGTCTTTGTGTTGGTCTCTTGTTTTTAATGACATTAATTTCTAATCGATTTTAACAAATGTTTGGCGCAGCTAGCCTACTTTGGCTCTTGCGCCATAAAACCTCACTCTCACTCACTCACTTATCCAGATTTGGCCCCTGCGCCATAAACCGTAACTGTTAATGTTTAATTATTGATGTAGTCTTATGATTTAGCCTTTATTTTACAAATGACATTTAATCAAAGGAAGGTTTTTGAAATATTCAATGGAAAACTATATCGCACTAATTTTCAGACCGTATTTTTCATATTTTAGTTGCCCTTTGTCAAGTTTCGTCAGTTTGAACGAGGCAAACACAAATTAGAATTTCTGTAAAAAATCAAAAATCATCCTTTATTTTTAACACTATCCTAGATAACTTTCTGAATTAAATTTCACTCGAACATTTTTTATGAGCGATTTTTACTACCACGAAAAATAATTAGCATTAGTTACCTAAAAAAAAAAAATTGGAGATATCAACTAGATTGACAATTCCTGGCAGAAGTTTTTTACCCATCGGACGATTTCGGCTATGGATGGGGAGAAGAATAATGGGTGTGTCAGTCTTGCATCTTGCTGAAGACTATTACAGTTTTGCCCATTAACATGCAGAGCCCGTGGTTACTAAATCGCTAGTTATATTAATATAATTTGAGCGATAATATAAATTCCAATATCGATATAGGTTAAGGTGTCGGACTCGCAGCCTGAGGGTTTTCATTGAGTCGTGGGTTCGAGCCTTGATGGCACAAAAGACCACCGTGTAGCCGGGGCTGATGCACGTTAAATCTGTCGAAGCCCTAAGTCCTCCCGTTGGCGTGGTGTGGAAGTTATGTCGCCCTCGTCGCTTGACCGAGGTTAATATTAACGAGGTCCGACGCCAATAGCCCTCGTGTTGCTCCTAGTGCGACGTAAAAAAAAAAAAACTAAAACCAAACCAATATCTATATGAATTTTATGCTTCACGTTTACACTTCTTCCGGCATTATTTTTAATTGTTACAGAAATCACTTACACAAGGGAAATCTTTAACTCTCTTAAAATGTGACGAATAAAACAAATGACTGACTGTAAAGTTAATCTCACTGACCACGATAATTTTTAAATCTTTTTTTTTTCCCGTTTAATATAAGAAGACTTCTTCTTTTTTTTAAAAAATTCTTCGTTGATTTAAAACTTTTTGGTCTGTTTCATGTATTACCTACTAAAAAGATCAATTGTATTGGTGAATTTTTTGAAAGTTTTCATTTAGGTGTAAGCATCAGCAATAGTATTTGCTTGCTTTTTACTTCCCATTTGCTTTGCTAACTGCGACCGTGGTAACCGAGTGGTCATAGTCTTTAATGGCTTGATGACTTAAAGTCGCGTGGCGGTCGTGAGTTTTAAGTCATCGTGCCATTTTAAGACCTGTCGAGTAGCGGTCGTAATCGAGTAGCTGCTTCGGGTTCGCAGTCGGTCACCGTCCAGTCGAGGTTCGAGCCCTACTGCCTCTAAAGACTCGCCATGACTTTAAATCTGTCCAGGTCCCAAGTCCTTATTGGCGTGGCGTGCCAGCTTAGGTGTCGTCCTTGTAATATGACCGAATTTTAATATTTCGAGGTCAGTCGTAATAGCCCTCGAGTTGCTTCTGAGTGCAACGTTAATAAACAATCGTTCGCTTTGCTTACTACTCACAATTGCAATACAGCCGTAGTCTCTAACACATAGTGTTATATTTTTGATTTCGATAAAGTTAATTTTTCTCAAGATATGAGATTGTTGGAACAATTCAAATTTTCAACATATTTTTACTAGTCTTTCACCTAAATTAACAAATATGTAGCGTGTTCTCATGCCTTTTTCTCTGCAACTAACTTTTCGGGGCTAATTTATGATGTTATTTGATTTGAGAATCTCTACTTGTGAATAAACCATGACTTATGTAAATTAGTATAAATGCTGAGTGGAGTTTTAATGTCAACGGGCATATTGTGAACACATCATTCGTGCCAGATGGTTAAACGATCTTCGGATAACAAAGATTGGATTTGGACCTAGTCGTTCCTGATACGTATCCTCTTTTGTGGTGATTGAAATATGTGGAATTTTGTTAATATTTGGCGAGAAAGTATTCTCTCTACATTCAGGAAACACAAATGTTTATTTTAGATCATTCTTGGGAAGAATAAAAGTTCTTTATAGCTTTACCTGTCTGTGTGATCAGTTCATTGATTATTTGGTGCAATTTAATGTAATGCATGCTTAGTAACGAAGTCGGTGTCATAGGTTCATAGTATTTCTGTGTTTTGAGTGAAGATTAATTTAACTAGACAAATTTTAAAAAATGTTCTTCCTTTATTTGAAAGCTCAAACTTCCGGGTGAATGGTGTCATCATATGTTGTTAAAGTAGCAACTTGGCAAAATTAATGCCGACATAAATAGTCGAGACAGAATATTGTGCAATTGATTCTGACTTCACACAGCTAATAAAGTGATTCTATGGGAATTTTCTTTTCCGTCATATTTATGGAACTATGACTGCAGAGAATTTCCTCTCTCTACGTATTCTGGTTTTCGACATTGTTTTGGTGTACAAAAAACAAACTATTAATTGTATTTTGTTTCTTCCTACGCGGTGCTACTCTAAAGCAACAGTTTTCGAATGAAATATCTCATGTATATTTAGTGTTATAATTTAAGTATATATTTCCCTCTTGGATATTATCTTGAATGTTTTCCGTATTGTTTTATTAAAGATTTCTTTGTTGTTGATATTTTGATATTACAATTTCCTCCCCCATTTTTAAGATGTCAACGACTTAAGCTCTTTGTACTGAGGTCTATGAAAAAATATGCAAGAAATGGCCAAAAAAAAAATTTTTTTTTTCATAATTTTTCACTCATCAGATAAATTTTTTTCAGTGTTTTAACATTGATTTGCGTATATAGATCCAATTATTGATTCGTTCCCTTAATGTAGAACCTTCGTACGCAGTAATGGAGGTTGCTGAATGTTAAATGAACTTGGCCTCTGATTTTTGTGGTGTAGTGGGGAAATTAGAAGGGAAAGGTTCCAGCTCGGATGTAAGATTTGACCATGGTTCTCAAAATTAAGAGGTTCATAGCCCTCATGCTGTTCTATTGCAGGGGTGTCTAAGCTACGACTTACGGGCCAACACCGGTCCAAAAGCATCACTAATCCAGCACGCCACAGTTTATTTTTACGTTGTATAATCTACGATGTAAGTAAATCATACAAACCATTTAAGAAAAAATACTAATGTATAATGAAATTGAAAATGAGGTTTATCAACAAAAAATTACAGTATGTGAAGAACGCTACACGGTGATTCTCTTGTGTCAGGACTCGAACCCATGATTCGGCAGAAACAACGCCGCCTGCGAGTTCGCTATCCTGACCACTAAGCTACTGCGGCCACTTGTCTTGCACTTAAATTTCCCAAATCTCCGCAAAATATCTGACCGCTCCGCATTGCATTCTGTCATCTTGGGGCACTTGAAATGCAAAAGTGGAATGAGAAGTTCAGAAAGGATGTTCCACTCAAAATTGGTATAAATGCATTAAACAGAATTTAAATAAATCAAATCATGTATTGCATAGAATTTCAATTTGAAAAAGTTATCATAAAAATTGTATACGATAATTTCACTCTGTAAATTTATATTTTAATGTTGATTATTTAAACTATGACAAGAATATAATTTCTTTCAATATTGTTTAGGTGAACGCATTTCCATGTCCCTCTTTCCCTCTTTTATGTAAGGTTTGGAACACTAAATGACGTTATCACCGAACGATTTCCTTCTATTGAGTAATTTTCGAATAAAAAAGGTATCCCTCCACGAACTTAATATTCGCCCTTTATTACCCATCCTTCTATTCTAAAATTTTTTTTTTATGTTTGAATTCTTCGGAGAGTTGTGTAGGCGTGTGATCCTGAGTCAGTTTATAAATATCGTTTTGTTTTTATAAAGAAAATACCGTTAAATATTAAACTTCGTAGAATGGTTTGTAATGTTAGTGAACATAAAATTTGTTTCATAGGTAACTTGATGTTCATACGACGAGGGGGGGATTATTAATCTTGTATAACATTATGTACTTCACTTGCTATGTTAGAATTAACGAAAAATTAGATTTTCCAATTTTATTTACGATTCAGAAGCAAATTCAGTTTCAAAAATGTTTTAAAAAGCTGTCAGTTAAAGAGAAATTATTTTTCTGATTTTTTTTTTTAAAGTTATGCATTAAATGAGAGCACCACCTATATATAATCTCTTTGAAATGAATCTGGAAAATATTTTCATACATTTTTTTTTTTTTTTTGCTTTAAAAAAAAATTTAAAAGCTTTAAAAAACCCAAATTTTTATGAAAGGAACTTGAAAATTTAATTTTTTTAACACTATTAAAAAAAATGAGCAATTTTGAATTGGAAAAAAGAAGTTATCTTGCTTCTGCAGTTTAAAATATGAATTAAATCATCGGATATAAGACAAGTGTAAATTTTAATTCTTTTAAAAAATAGCTGTTGAATGTATCTGCTGCTGAATATATTCTATTACTGTAGAATTTTTTTTGTAATGTCTCTTCAAGAATTCTTGTGGTCAGGCCGTTTATTTTCATACAAACTTGCCATTTAAATCTGCAATTGCAATATATGTAGTAAATGAAGAGCTCATAATGTTGCATGCTGTGTTCATTATTTAAGCTACCTACAATATCATTTTTTATATTACCAAAAAAAGAAAGAATTGTCCAAAAATGGGTTGAGTAAAGATAAATTTATTTGCACCAGTACATTAAAGGCACTAACAATATCTTGCCAACAATATGCATTAAATCTTGATACTCGCCTACCTTCACGGAGTAAACTAGGAATACCTTGAAAATAATTTGCTAACATAAAAGGGTACAAAATACCATTTCAATAAATATTAAATTGAGATATTTTTTAATGGGGGAAATGTAGTGCGTGGTACTTATTTTCTCGAAAACTAAATTAAATTTCTGAAATAGTTGCCAAGGAAATTTTATTCTAAACATTTTCAAACCGATTTCTATTTTCGAGATGAAATAAAACACAAAATGCTCAATCACTAAAAAAAATTATTTTAAACTATGTAAAAAAAAATTTGGGTTTTCCACAAATTCTTTAAAGGAGTTATTCAAAAGCTATAGTTTCAATTCTCCAACTGTGGTGGAATTATTTCAAAGTTCTACTTCGATATAAAACATTGTAATTGATAATATTTTAACTGTTACATTGGCATTGAACGCGAGAGGAAATCTGGACACCTAAAGAAAGAATTGCATAGTTGCAACTGCAGCTGCCAACGTGATAAATAATAGATAACAAACATTGAGTGAAGATAAGGGGGGAAATAGTCTGCAAGATGTGATTCATAGGAAAAAACTATTTTTAATTTACTCGCACAAGCGCTTCTACAACCAAACAAAAGGAAAGATTTCACGTTGAACAATCTTTGTTGACTCCTAGAGGTTTGCGGACTACACTTCCCGTTTCTTGCATCTCCCCCTCCTTCTTCATATATTCAGATTAAAATTTTATTGGCTGGAAAATCTGTCATGTTTATCGGTTATGCTCTGTGGATCGTTTGATATTTTCTTTGCTTCTATTTTGTCAATCTATGTATAGAACTTCGATATTTAATGCATTTCTAGCTTTTATTTCTTTTTATATATCTTTAAAGAGATGCAAGTTATATAGAATAGTTCCATAAGGATAATTCGAATTTCTTTTGAAATTTGACTTGGATATGATATATATTACATTTATTTTTTGCTCTGTATATTTAGTATATATAACATCAATAACTGTTGGTTGTCTGATAGACGACAGAGCAAGTTAGTTCTAGATATTTTTTTTATTCATCCTTAAAAAATATTGAGGTCAAATGATTATATTTAATTAAAATTATCTTTCCATTGAAGTTTAATAAATATATTTGCAATTCGCTGCAATCTTTCAATCTTTCGTCTTTTTCCTGAATAATTTTCCAATCTAGCGTTCCGAAAAAATAGTCACGAGATAATCATTCGCATGTTTTAAATTCGTTTTTTTTTTTTTTTTTTTTTTTTTTTCCATTTTACTTTTTAAAAACTTCAGATTAAGTACATAGCCGCGAGCAGTTGTGCAAAACATCGGTAAATAAATTAAGGTATTCGTTTTTCATGAGAGGGAAAAAAATGACAAATTACCATTCGAAATTCATTTTAATTGCCTTCAATGAAGCGGTAATTTTACTCATTTTAATTGCATTTTCTGAGGTTAAAAAAAAAATGTAATTCTTTCAGTACAGCATTAAATTATAAATTTTCTCTATCAAAGAAAACTCTCAGTTTTCCTTCAACTTTCGCCTTTTTCTTAGCAATACAGCTTGAAAAACCTTAACTTATCTAAATGATATATTTTTAACGCTGTCAAATATCTCATTTTTTTGAACCTGTGTGTTATAGAACTAACTACCTCTGTTTACCGAGATTAACCCAAGCATAAAAATTGAGATAAAAGTTTCAAAATCTCCAAATTTCAATCTGCACTTTTAAAAGTCGTTTAAGTTTCAAACTCGGTTAGGCATGAGTGAATAAGTTTATAAAAAAGGGGTTAAAAATTTCGATAGGTGGACGCTAATTTAACCTGAAGTTACTGAAACGAAACCAAAGGTTAATTTTCTTTTTGGGAAGGGAAAAAAAACTGCTATTTATCTTGCGGAAAAATTTGTCCATTTTTATTAAACGTTTAATTACTTCGCCGTTATTTAATTGTAACCGTCAAAGTTTTAACGACGTTAATATTTTATTTTGGCTCAGTGATTTAAATTTATTGGTGTGTACCGAAAGATAATGTAAGCTTAATGGATCCCTTTAACCCTTTGAGTTATTTTAACGCAAGTTATTCAATGTTGGGCAATTAAATTATCAACTTTCTCGATTGAAATTAAGGCTGAAAAATATTGTGTCATTCGTTGATAACAGATCAGTTAATCACTTTTGCATGAATAACTTCTCTAATGGGTATTTGATCTCAAATGGAACTTGATTTTATGTGAACTTTTTATGTTAATTTTTTACAGTATTTCTCAACAAGGTAATAACACTTAATTTAGTAGAATAGCTTCATTTGTGTGAATTATAGTTAAAATGTAAACCATTTGTAATTTGTGTAGATTACGTCATGTTTCTGTCTTTGTATTGTTTTGTTCTGAACCTTAGTGTCATTCCAATAAAAACGTTAGTACATTTGGCTGTTAATTTTTCTGTAGTTGTAGCATTACTTAATTACTTTTGTTTCTTGATTCCTAGATCTATCTGTCGAGGCTCAAAGTCCTCCCGTTGCCGAAATTTTCCCATGTGATTTAATGTCTTTGGTAAACACGGGTGACGCACCCCAGGGATACTCTACCGATCCTTCTCTTTTTTAATCCTCCTTGTCAACCATTTTTTTAAAATTTAATTTTATTTATTTTATTTTCACACGTCGAGATCGCATTTTTAAACTTTCCTAGCTTTATGCTCGCTCACTTACTTTGTTTGGCGCAGCAGGGTCTCGTCTGGCTCTTGCGTTATTAAACATCACCTCTGGCTCTTGCGTTATTAAACATCACCTCATCTCCCGTTGGCGTAGAGTGGAAGTTAGGAGACGGAGTTTCCAGCTCCAGTGTTGTCCTCGTCACCTGACCGAAACTCAAAATTACGAGGTCCGTCGCCAAGAGCCGTCGTGTTGCCTCTAGTGCGAACGTTGATAAAACCAACAAACCAATTAATCAATCCATAGGTAGTTATGGGAATCATGATCCGAGGTACCTCGGTAATCTTTTTCTTTGTTATGAGGGTAATTGTCTTTGGTAAAAATAGATGACGTGGCCCCGGGATACCCTAGCAATTCCTTTTCCTTTGTCAACCAGTTGTTACTGTTTTTCCTAGCATCTTAATCAGATGTGCATTGTTTGCAGCAGAAAAGCCAGATTTGGTGCTTTAATTCTCAAATTTCACTCATCCACTTATTAAAAATTTTTGTGGGGGAAAAGTAGTTTCAAAATGGTTTGGTAAAGAGTTAAAAAAAATGGCAGAAAGGCAAGTACAGGCACAATTTAGAATTCATCATTCGATATAAAATGCTGATTCGATCTCAAATATTTTGTCATATGTTGCATTAAACTATTTCTTAACCAGTTTCTAAAGAATCGAATGTCGAAATGGTGATTAAAATGAAATTCTCTCATTAAATTAGTTTAAATGAATTGATCTTGTGATCCTGTTTATAAAAGTCAATAATAGCATTCATGCAACAATCTTTTTTTTTTTTTTTGTTTGTGAAGAAAAACCTCGTGTACCACAATTATTCGAGATATACAAAAATGTGTTCATCTCATTCATTGTATACTTTAGAAAATACTGTCAAGATAAATGTAATTGTTCAACAAAAAGGGGATGATAATAAAATATAAAGAAAAAGCAAGTTTATACAATGATAAAAATAAATAAAATGTAAGAAATGTGCTGTATAATTTTATTTATAATTTATTATTGAATGTTCTATGAAAACATTTTTTTTTTTTTTAAATAACGCCGGTAAAAAAGTTTTTTGAATATAGGTTTTCTTTCAAACTTCAACAGCACATTTAGTTCATTATTATTTTTAACAAAATAATTAAGTGTTTAAACAATGACCTCTTCACCTTGGCGTAAAATTTGATTCTTTAAATTATTAGTTTTAACCGATTAATTTATATTAATTATAATTTATCGTATTATCATCCAAAACAATCACGTATAGAAAATTTCAGCTCAGTTGAGCGCCTTTAATTGTGAAAAAAAACTTATAAAGTTTTGATCCAAACATGCAATGTGAGTAGAAGAAAACCCATTAAAAAGGTCGCTTACTCTAATATGCCATCCGTGCCACAGAACAAATAGCATTTTTCGCGGAGCCACAGATTAGGAATATTGAGAGTACAGAAGTGTGTGTTGAGAGTAGAGAAGTGTGTTTAAAAAAATTCTCTTTGAACGTGGGTGGTTCAAAAAGTACATATTTTTAAAGGCAGATAGCGTTGCTAATGCTCGCTGATGTTATTGTTGTCCTGTCGCCTGTTAAATAGCACCATATAAAATCTGACCATGATTCATAGCTTATCTATGATTTGGTACTCATTTGCTACTCAATCAAAATTAAATAGCTGTCGCGTCGAGTTGTCGTCGTAGATGAGACCTAGATTTTTCATTATAGAATGACCGGATTCTTCGTTGTAGAAGTTGGCCCCTTGGGGGGCCAATTTCTTTAGGTGTGTACTGAAATCATGACTCTTGGATACTATAGAGGTTTCCCCCTCTCTCTCATGGGGGTTTATTGTCTTTAGGAAACATGGGTGACGCGCACTTGGTATAACCTAGAATTTTTTTTTTTATTATTATTTTTGACCCTTGTCGATCATTTTTTTACTTGTTCTTCATTTTTTCAAACATCTACATCGGATACACATTGTTTGGATCAACATAGCCAGATTTGTTTTTTGCGCCATAAACTTGAAATTTCACTCACTCACCATTATGCACCGGAAATTAAATAAGAGTAACAATGAGTTAATTTTGGTGAATCTGCTCCAAACTAAGACCAAAACAATCTCATCGGCTGGAAAATTTATGTCGACGATATTTTGTCAGCATTCGACAATCAAAATTTGATTGTCTTCAATGACATCTGGTTTCATCATGCCCCGGAAAACAAGCAACAATCAAAACAATTGGTTTCTTCCGGTGAATCTGTTTCGTCATCTTGACCGAGGTCCGTCGTCAATAGCCCTCGTGTTGCTTGTAGGCGACATTAATAAAACCAAACCGGTGAATCTGCTGCAAAAAACTGTCTCATCGTCGAGAAAAATTATGGCAACGCTTTTTTTAATGCGAAGATCATCATAATCATGGGCTTGAGGGAAAAGAAAAAAGGATCAATGGACAAAATTGTAATGAGTTGCCCCATTCCTAATACCCCATATCTCATTTATAAAACGAAATTTCCTTAGTACTTTTCGAACCACCTTCGAACATATTACGTATAATTTTACATCATATTGGGTTTTACACCCGCAGAGGTTAACCTTCTTAAATAGGTTTGGGAATCCTGACCCTGAACCCTCAATCTTTCTCATACGATTCACTGTCCGTGCTAAATACGGATGGCGCGTCTACGGGATGTTTTCTCATGATCGTTTTCTATTTCCGATCGTCCTTCATGTCTACCAATTTTTTTTCCCCCAACGACAACATCAAATTCACCTTGTTTGGTATTTTTAGCCGTATCTGGCTCCAGCGCCATTATACTCCGTCACTCACTAGCCTATTGGGATTTACATCGTTCAGAAATTATCACTAATCGCTATCACTAATCGAATTAGACTAATCACTGCCAGAAAAACGTTTTAAAAATTATACTTTTTATAAATTTATTTGTTGTACTCTTTTTAACAACAAACTTGTGATGGTTTTATTTAATTTTGTCTTTTCTACCCGAGTGGTGACCGGTTGAGAAAGAATAGTCCCACTGTAGCTCATGCATGTCGTTAGATTCGATTAAAATGGGTACTCAGTGTCTAGGGGTATAGCCGGGCTTCCTGCCCCTGGGATTATATCAGGGGGTCTCAGGGGCTTAAGGTAGGTACGGGCATCATGACCTCCGAAACACCGTAGTGATCTTTTCCTTTCCTAAGGGGTTTACTGTTTTTGGTAAACATGGGTCACGTGCCCCTAGGATACCCTAGCGATCCTTTATATTTTCGACCCTCCTTCTCAATCAAATTCCAACCTTTTCTATTTTTTCACGTTCAGATTAGTTTTACACTTTACCAGCTTTGCACTCACTCGCTTTGTTTGGCGCAGCATGGCCACATCTGGCTTTTGCGCTCCAACAAATACAAATCATTCATTCAAGCATCTAGATCGCAGTTGCACCTTGTTTGGCGCAGCATGGCCACATCTAGCTCTTGCGTCATTAAACATAATCGCATCACATGTCTCTTCTCCCCTCCACCCCGTTTTCTCTTGTCCGGAGTATTATATTGATAAAAGGATTTAATTTCTCTCATCCTTTAAGAGGGGGAAAAATCGTTCATTAATATGTATTTCTTAATACGTATCTAATTCAAATAACGGAAATAGAGCTGTCATTTTCAGTCCGAAAACAGCATTGTGACATTCGTATAATCTTTTCTTTACAAACGGCATTGCAGGAATTCTTTATCTGACGTGAGCACTAATGGTATTTTTCCCGAGCAGAGAAAATTGTATTACTTCCTTTTTTTGTGAATGTGTTATGAAGTCACTGACTCAATAATTTAGATTTATTTGACAAGAAGACACAAAAGTAACTTATCTTTCTAAGAAATGTTTTAATACTGGAAATTTCTCGCAAATTTTTAGTAATTAGTGGAATAATTATTCATTAAGGGTGATATAGAATTTTTCTTGCGTAGAAAACGGTACTCTTGATGCGTTTTAAATCTGTATAATTAAAAGTAATGAGTTTTGTGTATTTTATGGATATCATTTAACTATTTTATTTGCTAAAAAGGAGAGTTTATTGAATTATGATTGTTAATTGCATAGTTAAGTTTGCTTTATTTTTGGAGTAAATGAATAATTTTTTTTAATTCTACAATGGAACAGGCTTAGATGTAACATTTAAATTTTAAAATAATTGAGCCGTTTGAATTTTTTAAGCTTATCTGTCTCATTTTTTCAATGAAAGCGCACTAATAAAATTTGAGTGTAGTACTTTCAAACAGTAGACAGCTTATATTTCAAAGTTTAGAAAAACAAGTCTTCACAACTTTTATTTGATAAAATGTAGTTTTTCAGCTCGGTTAGAAAGATACTATAAAAAAAAATCTGTATTCTGATGTTATGCATTGATCGGAATGTTGCGGAAAGAACGTGTCATGTAGTTTTATATAGTAAATTCTTTTTTGTATCTCTTACATTTTTACTTTGTATACAATGGTAGGAAATGAACTCACATTTGATGCTGTAGTATTAAGAGTAAGATTGTTTCAAAAAAGAAATAGTCGGATAATTGTTTGTCAGATATTTGTTGACCTTATCTATTTAAATTGTGGAATAGGCAATTGTACTGAGTGAATCTTATTTTCAAGCCTCTTTTGTCACTAAAGACCAGGTCCCAGGTATTGTGGTCCCAGGGGCTCTATTCGGCGTTGTGTAGAAGTTAAGAGAAGTGCCAGCTCAGATGTTGTCCTCGTCTCTTAACCGAGGTTCACAATTACAAGGTCCGTCGCCATTAGCCCTCGTTTTGCTTCTAAGTGCGACGTTAATAAAACAATTACAATCGCATGCAGTAGCTAAATGGTCATGGTCGCGAGTCCTGATTCCTCTGAAGACTCGTCGTATAGCACGCTCTATATCTATCGAGGTTCCTAACCCTCCCGTTGGCTGTGGAAGCTTGGTTAGGGAGGTGTCAGCTCGGGTGTCGTTCTCGTCGCTTGACCGAAGCTCAAACTTGCGAGGCTCATTACCAATATCCCTCGTGTGTTGCTTCTAAGTGCACATTAATAAACAATCAAAATTCTGGTTTAAAAGCGGAAGATATTGTGAAATTTTATAATGTGTGTATTTAAGTGAATAATTATACCGAGTGTCTGTTAATTATCTTTACAGCTTAAGACTTTAATCACTTAAAAGCTATATTAGATAATAACAAGGGGGATTCAACATTGACGAGATAACTCGTTAAATTTTGTTTCTTCATTCATGCGTGTCAATGAGTTCATCTCTAGTGACACAGGTAACGTCCAGTTGGTATTCGATTAAATAGTTTATGGACACCCGATATATTCTGATTCCTTCTGGGGATGGATTGAACCACCATACTTACACGATCCACCATCGTATATGAAATATTATAATTGTGTTCCAAGTTTGTGTGGTGAAAAGACTTTACGTAGAAAAATACTCAAATATGCTGAACATTATGATCTAATTTCATTCTTTTAGTAACTAGCTTATTTTAATGTATTGGTACAAACCTGCAATAACTCCTCTTAGCACTTTTTTTCCTAATGGTTGGAAACACATTTACAGTTTTTTTTTTAACTCTGGGTGAGTGCTAAGCAATTATCCCAACTTTTTGGAGGCTAAGCGAAGGTTCCCGAATAAGTATGAATTTTCTCGATATCATCTGTTAAGATGGGTTATGGATTCTTCTGGAATTTTCTGTGATGCCGCTACTGGACGGGACAACTATAAATACTTGGAAGTGCCGAGATGAAGCAGTCTGCCTTTGAAGTGCAAATTTGTCCGCGGTTGTTGTGAGCTGGTGAACTGAACTTATTGAAAGTACTATAACTGTATTACTACTGTCCCTGTTGTGTCCCCAATTTGTACAAGTGCTGTTTTTCCTGCCGTGCTGGTATTCTGCAAGATCTGCTACCTGTGCTTCATCTTTTCCGAAATATTTGTGAATAAAGCGTCATTATCCTTCTTTTTGGACAGTTTTCACCGATTACCCACTGGACCATTTTTGTGAAAGTATTTTGTTTGGATCAATCATTTTTTTTTTTTACCGTGTATACTAAGGCTAACATACGTCCCGTTTGTAAATAGTATGCTGTTGTCCCCAAGTATTACTTCCGGATACCGAAATGTCTAGTTTTCTGAAAGAGAAGCAATCAATTGTAAAATTTCAAAAGGCGCTATTTTTTTCTTATGTGGTCCAGGGGAAAAAACGGTTGCAAGTATCAGATCTTACAATCTTAGTAATTTTAAAGAAATCTTCAGGAATTTCATTCTTATTTGATATCAACACGTGAGAAAGTTTGTTCTTTAGAAAAATGTAGGATTGCGTAAATTTATTTTCTCGTGTTCTGTCATTTTTTCAAAAATGAAAGCTACGAAGAAAGGCTTTTAATTGAATGTTCATATTATCTAAAAATTAGCCGTTTCGTTTTGAGAAAGAAAAAATAAACTGTCACATTATTTATATCTCGTGAACTTACATCAATATCTGGACATTCCTCTATCAAAAATGAAATGTTCCTAGTGTTGGTTCTTTTTTTTTTCTCGACATATTAGGCTATAACACCCGTATCCGTTCGAAATCAATCATATGATGAGTTGTTGATGGATATCAGACATGTCATGTAATATGTAACGTTCAATAATAGGGACATCCATTTGTCTTTTCATAGTATTTTGTACCATTCTTGTTTTCGATACATGTACTTGTGAACGTAATAATTGGTAGATAAATACCATTTTCATTGTTTGCTTTAATGGTTCTCTTTTGTAAATAAACGGCCTTTTTTTTTTTTTTTTTTTTTTTTTTGGCCATCATATATATTTTATCAGCCTTTATAGATATAAAGTTTTAATAATTTCGAATAATAAACCGTGCAATGTTTCTATATTCTATCAGACACTTGTTGAGGAAAAACTCTTGTTCTCGTTGCAATCTATCAATTTGTCGTCTTTACTTCTCTTCACACTCTCGGAACAACTAACGTGTGCATATGATAGAACTCAGTTTTGAATTAATAGCTTTAGTTTTCTTGAATAAATTGTGCAGTCCCGCGTTTTATTTGCTGGTAAACCTTTTATTGGCTTATTTTTTTTCTATTCTGATAATGCCAAGTTTTAATTAATTGGTCCATTTAACAATTGTTTGGCTGGTATTGAATTATTAGTGATTATCTTCTGTACTATGAAGAACGAGAAAATTAAATGCCGTAAAAATTATGAATTTAAATGGTGAATTTACATTATAAAAAAAATATCTATATTTTAAGATTTTGTAATTACTACATAACGCTGCGGGTTGTTGTTAGACTTTTTAAAAAAATTTCCTTCAAAAGAAACTTAATTCAGGTTTTCCCGAATAATGCTGGAGGAAAATTTTTTATTAGTTTTCTTAAGACTTTTTAAAATTTATTAACTATATTTAATACTATTATTTTAATTACTGTGTGTATTAACTACTTTTTTTATTTTGCGAAATTAATGGGGGGAGGGCATGTTGATATACCGTTGATTACATTTGCTCAGTATTTAACAGTGAACTATTTAAATTATTTGGTCATGAAATATAAAAAGGATCTTCACTTATTACCCCTATCCTCTAGTTTCTGTTATTTAAATTCGTTTTTGAAAATTTCATGCAAATTCAAGTTTTTGTTTGTTTGAAAATGAACCCTTTAAAAGTATTGAGTAGAAATTTTAGGAATGATGTCTTATCTTATTTTGAAAATAAAATTGGATTATAAAAAAATGGATTGTGTGTGAACAGTAATAGAATTTATTGTATACTAATACAGTATAAATTTCTTTATGCAATTTTTATTTACTTTGCTTTTCTTTTACAGACTCTAATAAATATAACATACTGCATCTTTATACTCATTGGAAAGATAATACAGAAACTTGTGTTTGGTGATCTAAGAGTCTCTGAACAGCAGGTATGTAAAAAAGAAATTTTCTCATTCAATTTGAATATCAAATGTCTTAAATAGTTTAGTTTTATTAGAATTTTGATTTTCATAAAATATCACTGGATGTAGGTAAATTTTTGTACATAATTATGCTCTAAATTTCTTTGCCACCAATTAACAGTACTAAATAATTTTGTAATTAAAATAAATTAAATTTTATATTCTGCGATGCAATGATATGAATAGACACATCCACAAAAGAGCAGTTTTTAGCTCGGTGGTTATAGTTTCAAGCTTGAGGAACTTGCCTTCAGTTACAGCATAGCCAGATTTGGTTTTTGCACTATAAATAATCACTCACAAGCTCTTAAAGTATGTACGGCCACTACTCACAAAAAGTACCCTAGTGATCGTTTTCCTTTCCATTTCTTTTTTTCGGGATTTCTAAAGAATGTATGTCAACTATTCTTTTAAAAATCTTGAATTGTATCTGCCAGTAAAATATATAATCCTTGTTTTAAGTTTATTTTTAAAAGCCTCACTTATACTGTGAATTTTACGATTTTGATTACAATATTTAACTAAAATAGAATTTTTTTACTGTACAATCACTTGGAAACGTTTTAAATACGATAATGTTTAAATGTGGGAAGGGTTGGTGAATTGGCTAGAAACCTTTTTAAGTTTTCCTAAGAAAAAGGCTTGGCTTTGTAGTTTTGCCTGGTGGCCGCGGTAGCCTAGTGGTCGTGGTTTCGGATTCGTGACCGGCGGTTTTCATTCAGTCGCGGGTTCGATCCATGGCCGCCAAAGACCCGCTGTGTAGCCGGGGCTGATGCACGTTAAATCTGTCGGGGCCCAAAGTCCTTCCGTTGGCGGGGTGTGGAAGTTAGAAGGGTGCCAGCTGAGATGTCGTCTTCGTCCCTTGACCGTGGCTCAAAATTACGAGGTCCGTCGCCAATAGCCCTCGTGTTGCTTCTTGTTTTCGATGTTAATAAAAATTAAATTGAAACTAAACTTGTAGTTTTGTCATTTCTTTTTGAGCAGCCAAGAATACTCATGCTGCATCTTTTGAAAAATTTCCTTGAACTTGCAATGAAATGTATTAACACTCAAGGTAGTAAACTCATTTTACTGTAAATCAGATTTTGTCATTTTTTTTTTCTTGGAGAATTGAGTAAAGTTACCATTACTTAATACCATTTCGCTACAAAAATTAAATGTTCACTGGCACGAAACCTTAACAACAGGTTTTTAAATTTTCAATCGAAGTAACATTTTTAAAACGTTTTTATGTACTTCACTTGGTGTGTGTGTGTCATCAAATTTTTGATCTTTAATTTAACCAACTTCCCATCAAGCTAGAGTTCTAAAACTTTGGGAATCGTTCTTACTCGCCTAACAATGCAATATTTAGACATTTGCGACAAGTTTTATTTAATGTTTTCTTTAATAATGCAGTTTAGCCCAACCACTTGGCGCGATTTCAAAAATTGGCACCAATTTTTTTTTTTTTTTTTTTTGGCTCAACGTTAAGTCCGTAAAACGGACCAGGGTAGCCACATTTGGCAAAATACTGCCAAATAATTCTCGTCTCCTAGGGTGGTTGGGTTAAACTGCATTCCAACCATTTAATTTACCGGATGAATTAATTTTAGTTAGTTTTCACGTTTTTATGTATTTCACTTGGTGTGTGTGTCTGTCTGTGTGTGTGTGTATCAGTGTGTCATCAAATTTTCTATCGTTAATTTAACCAACTTCCCATCAAACTAGAGCTCTGAAATTTTGGGAACCATTCTTGCATGCCTAACAATGCAATATTTATATATTTGCGATCAGTTTTGACTAATATTTCAATATTTTTTTTAATAAACTTTGCCACAATGTAAAAACGTTGTTTTTTATCTCGAATTACCTCTGAATTTGTAAAAACATGAACTAATTAATAAATCCATTTCTTTTTAAAATTTTGCTGTTTCTAAAGCACTTTATGTAATTTATGGGTGCATTCAATATTTTATGTATGCTTTTAGCATTTTGATAGACTGGACTCAAAATATATTTAAAAAATAGATATTATATGTGTGTGCAATAATCATTGTTGCAAACATTTTTTCTCGAAGCTAATTTTTTCCATCGAATAGTGGGTTCGTATCCTGATGCACTTTAAACCTGTCGAGGCAAAGTTCTCAAGTCGGGATGGTGTATATGTTAGAACAATGGCTTTCCACCTCGGGTGTCATTCTCGTCCCTTGACTGAGTCTCAAAACTACGAGGTCCGTCTCCTATAGTTCGCGCATTGCTTCTAAATGCGATGTTATTAAGCAATCAATCAAAATCTTAATACCTGCCAATTACTATTATAGCTCACTATTTAATGCAAATAATACGTTACATTCAACACTACTGAGGAATTCAAGTTTAATACACTCGATACATCCATAATACGTTTTAATAACCAGTCGCATCTAGAATTTGAGAATATTCTTTAGTATATTTTAAGAATGACTCGTGAGTTTCTGGTTATTTGTCAGTTGAACCAGAAACGTTAAATTTCTTTTCTATTACTTTCTGCTGAATAAATTTTGTTCGGACCATAAACAAATCTCTATCTATAACTATGACATGTGTTTCATTAAATGAGAAATACGTTGTCATGGATTGTTTATTAACGTCGCATTTAGAAACACAAGGGCCTGGTTGTTATGGAAAATAATATATTACGAAATATCTTGTCTGGGGAAAATACCTGGCTGTTTTGTTTAAGTCGCTGTAATTTTAGAAGATCCAGATGGTGTTCATCGAAAGTAGATACAAAAACTTCGTTAGAAACTTAATTTTTGTATAAGTGTATTTGCCAAAATGAACTCTTTTGACAATTCTACTAAAATACTCAGTATTCCCTCTATAATCCGTGGATGCGGTAGCCTAGTGGTTATGGTTTCGGATTCGTGACCGGCGGTTTTCGTTCAGTCGCGGGTTCGATCCGTGGCCGCTAAAGACCCGCCGTGTAGCTGGGGTTAATGCACGTTAAATCTGTCGGGGCCCAAAGTCCTCCCGTTGGCGTGGTGTGGACGTTAGGAGAGGGGGTGCCAGCTCAGGTGTCATCCTCGTCACTTGACCGAGGTTCAAAATTACGAGGTCCGTCGCCAATAGCCCTATTGTTGCTTCTAGTGCGTCGTTAATAAAAACTAAACTCCCACTATAATCCGGCGCTCTTTTTTATTCCTGCCAGTAATTCATCGTTTTTACACAAGCTGACAAATCATAGAAAATTATTTTGTGCCTTTTACTTCAATGGAATAATGAAGCCTACCAATACAAAAGAGTACATTTTTTGTAGTTTTAATTATTTCGTGTGTTTGGCTCTGTATTTGCGTGTACTGTATTAAATTTTTTACAGTGATAAATTACTTTTGTTGTTTAAACGCATTAATTTTGGTGATCTTCCAGTACCCCTGCGGTGCTCTGCTTCGATATCTGCGGTATTACTGAGAGAATACTGTATTTGAAAAAGTAAGAGTTAACAGTAACTATAATACAAAGCTGTTCATGTCAAAATTGATTTTAGA
Organism: Nephila pilipes; assembly: GCA_019974015.1. Lineage (NCBI taxonomy): Eukaryota > Metazoa > Arthropoda > Arachnida > Araneae > Nephilidae > Nephila > Nephila pilipes. The sequence goes on along the minus strand of BMAW01019557.1, from coordinate 234,144 downwards.
TAATCCAGAGATCCAACAAGATCCAGAGATTAATAACAAGATCCAGATTTATTTCTTGAAATATTGTCAAACATTCCATCGTGGCGTTTTTCCCCCCCCCCCAAATACTTGGTATAAAATTACATAAATTTAAATATAGACACACACAACTTTCGTATATTTTGCTTCTGGTATACTATGAATTCGATCTTTCATTTCAAATGTAATTAGAAACTGAACCAAAAATCAGTTTATTTGTTTTCTGGTAATTTTTAAAATTTTGTAGAAAGTTGTAAAAAAAATTACATTTATTGAATGACTTAGAGAAAAATGACGAATGTTAAAAAGGACAAATATTTCAAAGCTCGATTTTATTTTGGTTGGCATGCAGTTTGAAAAGATGTTAACCTTTTTTGAATGATTTGTTTATATTAAGAACGAGGAGAGCTATAATTTAAGAGGGGGCCCCCAAAAGACCTTTTTCGAATGAGTTCTAAATTTTAAATCTTGCAATACATGTTTCGTTGGAATTAAACTTCTTCATTAATTTTGAATATTTTCAATTTTAAACACTTGATTGACTACTAAGACTCCCGTCTACCCGCCATTTTGATTACGTGGAAGTAATGTTAATGCTATGGAATGTCTACTTTAATTCTCACATTTTTACTATTTGATCTATTTTAATGTAATATAGTGCATCTATAAAAGCTAAAATTAATGATTGATTCTGTAGAATTACTTTATTCCTCCGATTTTTAAAAATATTTTTAAAAAAAATTGAAAGACCGGAAAAAACTCGCAAACGAATCATTTAAAATTGGGGTAAGAATATTTTTAAAAATCGGAGGGGAAAAAATAAGTCCGCAGAAGCCTACGTTATTTTTTGCTCTCTCAGATGCACTTTATTACTTTCAAACGGATCAAATTGTAAAGATGTGAGAATTAAAGTCGAAATTCCGATAGCATTAACATTACTTCCACGGAATCAAAATGGCGGACTGACGGGAATCTTAAACTCGTGTGTAAAAAAATTGTACTTAGCTTGAATTAATTAAATCCTCTGTAATAGAGAAAGAGAAAAGTATCCTTTGCTTTTGTGTGTTTTTCAAAAGTGGTTTCCAAAACTGTATTTGCAGTTACTACATTTTATTATACTGATGTTCTGCTGGATTTCGAAGATTGTTGGAAATAAAAATACAATGGGTTTATTCCAGTGAATTTAAATTTTTCTCTCACAGATCAAATTTATTACGATAACTTATGAGAGGGATGTAATTTGAAAAATTGGACAGTTGCTTTTAATATGTAATTATTAATAAATAGTTTCAATACTATGAATAATAAAATTAGGTGTTCATTTCAAATAAAGGTCTTGAGAAAGATTGCCGAATCATTTCGGAGACTTTCTTATCAAGCATCTGTTAAAAACTAAATGTGTTCAACTCTTCTACTGTAACTGGTGAAAATTCTCATCAACCCCCTTCTTTTTTGTATTATGTTGACAGAAATCAACTTCATCTGAAATGTACATCAAATTGAACTTTGTTTTGACATTATGCATTTCATCTGAAATTTATTGTAGACAATGATTCTTAATCCAAAAAAAGACTAAGAACTAATATTCGCGGGTGGGAATTTTATCCTTCATTATGACATGGTGTAGCGCCATGATTAGTGTTAATACTTGAGGAAGGGGGGGGGGGGAAGCGCGTTGTTTGGTTTGGTATTACCCTTGACCGAATTGCGATTTTTCGATGAATTTTCATTCCATTAATGAATCTTGGAAAAGTTTGAGTCCTGATTATGAACTTGTAATCTTATGCTATTACTAAATTTTATTAAGAATCACGAACAATAGTCTGAAGAAATAGAGTATTCATTTGATAACCCATTTAATATCTTCAAAGTTGTGGATATTTGATTTTTATCTTCTGCATTTTTTAATTTTTTTACATTCATACTGCCTAAAGGATTCTTTGTTAACGTTTACTAAAAGCTTAAATTACTTACCCCCATGGAGTTAATCTGATTGAATTCCTTATCCCACAGCTTACGGATTGATTCCTTATATTGTACGTGAGAGTTCAGTTATAAACTCTTTTCTTTTACCTTCTGTAGTAATCGTTCCGAATACTCCATAGGCTACGTATGAGTGGCTTTGGTAGCCTAGTGGTCATCGTGGCGAATTCACTGCAGAACTTGTTTTCCTCAAGTTATGCGTTCAAGCCCAGGAGCTATTGAAGACGTCACCAAAAACCCTCATATTGCTTCTAAGTGAGACACTAATAATCAATCAATAGGCTTAACTTCCTGTTCCCCTATTATTCATCATTTCGCAACTTATAAATGTAATTTTTTCCAATCTATTCGTTTCAATTCACAATTTCAATCTAATCTACACGTTTCATTTTATTAGTTGAGGTTTTCATTTTATACAATTCCAACAAAGTATCGATCTATGTGGTAACCGGGTGTGACAGAATAGTCCCACAGTAGATGCTCATGCCTGTCGTAAGAGGCGGCTAAAATGAGTACCCAGCATCTGGGGGTATAGCCAGGCACTCTACCCGTGGGGATTATATCAGGGGGCCTCAGGGACTTGCCTTCGTTAGGTAAGTACGGTCATCATGACCTCGAGGCACCCTAGTGATCTTTTTCTTTTCCATGGTGTTTACTGTCTTTGGTAAACATGGGTGACGGACCCCCGGGTTACCCTAGCGATCCTTCTCTATTTTCGACCCTCCTTGTCAACCAATTTTTGTCCTTTCAATTTTCTCACGTCTAGACGATAATGAATCTTGTTTGGCGCAGCATAACCACATCTGGCTCTTGCGGCAATATAACTTTCACATTCACTCACTCACTCCCACAAAATATCCCCGAGTGCTGGTTGAAGGGAAAACACGATAGAGCAAAATTTATGAACTGTCTTTTGGCTTTTTTTTTTTCCGTCCTTGGAAAATAAGGTTTTATAATTCTGTATCGATAATATTAATTTTATGAATGATTTGAATACCGTCTCATTTTTAATACAAAATATCCCATGACTTTGCTTATATATATGTTGTTTTTTGAAATGGAAAAGTTTTGGAAAGCATGATAATAAATGTAAACATGAATGACATTAAAATTGCATGCGAGAGTTGTTTAATTTTCTTTTCTTTGCAGCACATCAAAGATAAATTTTGGAACTTTGTATTCTACAAATTTATTTTTATATTTGGTGTTATGAATGTGCAGTTCATGGACGAAGTTGTCTTATGGTGCAGTTGGTTTTCAATATTGGGATTTCTACATCTTCTTGCGCAGCTGTGTAAAGACCGTTGTGAATATGTAAGTTATCGTTCGATATCTTGAATTTGTGTTGTTAATTCTTGTTACAATTATGTACATTTGATTTTTGAAGCTTAAGATTTGTCTTGTACCCCAAAGAGGCTAGCTGTTGAACAAATTATAGACGCAGTATGATGTACAATCAAACGGCTTGTCGAAATTATTCAGTATTTTTTACTGAATTTATTTGTAATTTCAAAAAGGAACGAAGCTGGATAATATATATAACGAAATAGGGTAGTTGGTACTAAATTTAGAACATTCCTAATTGTAGTGGTAAAGTATTTTTATGTCTTGTACCTGTGGTTTGGTTTATATTTGTCAATTTGGTGAATTATTAGATTATTGGTAAATTTATTTATCAATAACTTATTACTTTTAGTTGTATTTCTTTTGTCTTTCAATTTTTTGAAAATTTATAAAAATGTAAAGAAATGCCATTTGGAGTCGGAACATATTTGCATATTTCAGTTTGTTGAAATTGAAGTACCATAATATGTTAAGTTTCAACTCATTATTAAACTTTCATTACCAAAATGCGAATATTGTGAATTCAAAACTTATTATACTGCTCTTTTCTGTTTAAATCTATCGATTATTTACCTGTTTCTATAGTTTTGTATTTAGTGCTTTGATTTAAAAAGATAAAATATTCATAAAATAAAAAATTATAAATTTATTGAGTGACTTTTTTAAAATATTAAGAATTCGAGACTGTAAATTTAATACCTTGTTAATCACATAAACTAATATAATTCACGAATTATTTTTACTTAAAATGTTTCCACCTTCGATTATATTTTTTAACAACAGATGAAGAAAGCTTTAAAGCTTTAGAATCTTATTTCACCAATTAAGAGTAATAATACTGATTTAGTGAATGAGCATTTGAGTATCACTTTGATTTGTATTCCAGATACCTATTAAAATTCTCTTTTAAGGGAATGAGTTAATAATGATTCTAAGAAATTAAATAAAACTATAGGCAGGGATTTAAAAAATCATTCGAATTCTTTATCGACGTATCATGAATTGAACATTTTCGAATATACCTTCCAGCATTTTTAAATAAGAGTTAATAGCATTGCCAGATTTTTATTTTGATTGATCGTTTCTACTTGTTAATATAATTAGCTTATTCTTTTTATTCCCCAAATTTCTATTTTGAATCTTTTTATTCCTCCTTACCCCGCTAATTTCTGTTGAATTTACTGAGGTTCAAACTTTATTTTTACAGTATTATATTTGGGGGCCGCGGTAGCCTAGTGGTCAAGGTCGTGGATAGCGGCTGGGGGTTTTCGTTCAGTCGCGGGTTCGATCCTTGGCCACCAAAGACCCGCCGTGTAGCCGGGGCTGATGCACGTTAAATCTGTTCGGGGCCCAAAGTCCTCCCGTTGGCGTGGTGTGGATGTTAGGAGAGGGGGGTGCCAGCTCAGGTGTCGTCCTCGTCACTTGACCGTGGTTCAAAATTACGAGGTCCGTCGCCAATAGCCCTCGTGTTGCTTCTAGTGCGACGTTAATAAAAACTAAACTAAACTTTACAGTATTATATGATTTTTGAATCTGAATTTTTTTTTCAACTAATGGATATTAGAACATTTATTTTGTGAATATATATATGATTAAAACAATTGTAAAAATTAAAGTAAATCAATCCTTTACTCGGAAATTACTGTAAATCATTTATTAGCTCGAAAAACGCAAGTGTTATTATAAATGTAACTTTTGGAATCTCTCATTACAAGTTTAATGTCTTGGAACTTGCACCATTGTTCGATAATAATAAACTTTTCTGAGATTTATTGATGTTTTCACTTCAGAATTAAGAATAGTGATTTGCACGGAGGAAAATATTTTTAAGACAATAAAGAGTTAATCATACTCTCAACTTTCTGGAAACAAAGCACTTTTAATTCCAATTTTTCTTATTCCTTAAATGTGGCATTGAATTTTAAAATATTTGTAATCTTTCTGAAAAATGTCATGCTCAAGTAAATTAAATGTGTCTGATCTAAGAATCTGTTAACATGTACAATTCATTCATTTTGTGTTGGAAAATTCCACTGAAGACATTTTAACATCGAATGTTTTCTACGTGGATTGATTAATTTTAAACGTTGCAAAATAATTCAAACTGTTAACATTTCTGCCGTTCATATTTTCACCTAGCTAACACAGAAAAAATTATTAAGTAGATTGTATTAGAATTCGGGGAAATGCGGTATACTGACGACTTGTGATGAAATTTTATGTTCGTATGTCATTTTCCGTTTTACTACATGTATTTTATTGTAATTATGAAATACTCAAAATACATGTTTCGCTTGATTTCAATTAGTAAATTGCATATTCAATTAACTTTGTCTTTTGATACGTACCAAAAGTATACATAATTTTCTCTTAAAAGTGATATATTAAGAACAGCACTTGTCTGTTATATCGGCGGCCGTCAAATTACGATTACGCCAAGTCGTCGCCCAACTCGTGAAGCCTATCGTTTGATACCACCTACTTGGCGATTAATCATACAGTTTCCCTATAACAGACAATACCTTAAGAACTCATTCATAGTTTTTAAAACTTAAAATATTTTGATAGTATTTTTTTTTTCATACATATGCATTTTTCATATATAACAGCGTTATTTTTGTAAATTTTGTTTTTCAGTTGTCATTTTCACCAGCCACTCCCAAATGGACGCATTGTAGAGTTTTCACCTTACTAATTGGCATACTTACGATCTCATTTAGTTTATTCGGAATCTGCGCTTTTGTTGGATACCATGCAGGAATCAATACATTTGCTTTTATGGCAGCAGAAGTGAGTTCTATATTTGTTTTTATGTGTTTTTTATTCTTTACCGTGGAATTTTTTTAAAATTCTAAATATACTGTGCTGCAGAGCATTTCCTGACTGCTTTTATATCAATTATGTCAAGTTTTCATGGGGCTTGATGGAAAAGTAAGGCCTCTATGGCAATAACTTTTTTGCTACCTGATTTTAATAATTCTTGTACTTGAAAGCTACGTTTATCCTGGATGTTAATGTTCTATATACTTTTCAACATGGTCCCCTTACCTTTACACGTACTTGCGCCAATGATTGCATAGTTGGGAAAATCTATCAAAGGAACTGAAGTGGTTGTTGTCGATATCAGTCTTTTAATGGAAACTTTCATCTCATCATCAGAAGGAAAGTGATATCCCTTAAGTGCTTTTTCTTCTTTGGGGTGAGATAAAAGTTGTAAAATGGAAGGTTGGGTGTAACAACCCTTTGCCTCATCTTCATGGATTATCAGTTCTCAACGTACCAATGAGATACCTGAAACAAGTTCATCACATAAAGGACACATGTAGCTTTCAGGAACAAGAAGAGTTGTGAATATTGGATGGAGTGTGAAAAAGTAATAGCCATGGAAGCTTTACTTTTCGATTGCATGGTTTTTAAATCGATGTATCATTAACTTATGCTTTAATATTGATTATGGCTCTCAAATTAAAGAAATGAACTATTTTTATAATTTTATATTTCCTATATATATTTTGTAAGCAATTTTTTTTTTATATATTCTTTAATATGTCTTAAATTAGCATTATCAATCAATTGTTAACTATCTCTACTTTTTTAAAATTAATTTTACTGAATGGTAAATGATCGTTCATTTTTAATTGTTTCTACCAATCTTGTTGGGATATGCTTTTCACTTGCATATTACTTCTTACTCGCTAGTTTTAAATTGTAGCTTTTAGTAAAATTAATTTTATTTGAATTAACTAACATAAAATTAATGCACAGGTTTCATTTACATGAAAAGTTAAAATTTTGGAAATTCAAAAAGAATTTTAAACCAGCTTCCCATGCCCAGTATCAATCATTAAAATTTAATGTAAAAAAAAAGGAAGATAATTATATTAAATCCCCACTTGTTTAAATTTTTACATGTTTCGTTAAGTTTTTTAGGATTAGAAAGATTATTTCATAGATTCTTTATCAGATTCTCTAGTTAAAGTTTTAAAATTAAATTATACACACTGTACTTGTAAAGATTCACAAAATTAACAGCTATGTATTTTATAATTAAAGATATCAGATTTGATAGATTAGAAAACTTCTTTTCTCCCAAAAAATTCTGTTTCTATGAAATTGAGATTTGAATATTGTTCTGGCAATATTTTTTGTAAGCATAATTGCTCGATATGTTATCAACTGATTGCTAAAAAGACATTCTGTTGCTGGACAAGTATTTAAACTTCTAAAAAAAATTAGTTAATGTTTTTTGACATGTGATAAAGAGAAATTAAATATCAATAGTTAATATTTATTCCCCTGCTCCTAGCACTGTTTGCTTATTATCAAATAATAGCTGAAAATAGTGTTGATATGTATTTAAATACCTTAAGGAGCTTCAGTAGCCTAGTGATGGTTGTGGAATGAATGTTTTTGTCAAGTCGTAGGTTCTGGCCTTGATGCTGCTAAAGACCTACAATGGTGGTGGGGCTGATGCACATTAAATATGTCGAGGTTCAAAGTCCTCCAGCGATGGGATGTGGAAGCTAGCACAGGGATTGCCAGCTCGAATATCGTCATGGTCACTTGACCGAAGTTCAAAATGACAATTTCGGTCGCCAATAATGCTTGAGGTTGTTTCTTACGGTGATATTAAGAAACAATCAAACCAAATCTTTAATAAATATATTTTAGAGATATTGTCAGAACTTCTAGTATGATGTTAATAAAACCAATAATTAAATACTGTAAAATATTAGCTTTTTTGTACAATTTGACCTGATTTTGATAAATATAGTATAATCAAAGATGTTCATTATATTTTCCTAAATTTGTTGTTCAATAGATTGTTCAGAATGTTTGAAATTGTTTTCCATTATTTAATTTGAAATTTTAAATATCCTATACTTTCCATTATTTAATTACAATTATTATATTTATTTTAGTGTTTACTGGTGTTTGTAAGGACACTGTATGTGATTACTAGGTATGTAAATTTTTTCCAAATATTGATGTATTTATTTTTTATAACATGTGTTGATTGTAATTTTTTTGAATGTTTTAAAACTTATTGTGATGTAGTATTGTTTGAAAATGTAATGCTTGATAAAGCCACAAAGAATTGAAGATACTTTTTCATTTTGCCAGCACAAGCAATAAAGTTGCTAAAAATTATATGATCGATGCCAAACAGAATATCTGTATGCTGTGTGTTGTCACCAATAAAGTCTGCTTAGCGAGATTTGCACTGGCAAAATGGAAAAGTACAAAATTTTTATTTAATATTGAGTGTAATATTCATTTTAGTACTATTTCATTTCGCTGGCACAAATCTCGCCTAGCAGACTTGATTGGTGCCAACACACAGTAAAAATGTTTGTGCTGTTGAATTATATTGAGTACAACTGAGGCCATTTGGTGTTGGTTGTATAATTTTTTGGGGACTTTATCGCCTTCTCCAGTGAAATGGGTAAAGTACCTTTATTTTAAATCAGAGACATTTTAATGTTTTAAAAAATGAATTAATGTTCAATGTTTGAATTTATTCACTTGTGTGCTTTATTCATTCTTGTGTCCTTTGATTTCCTGTATGGATATTTTTTCGACACTAATCTCTCTAACTTATTCTTGTTAAGTGTAATCTAATTTTCTGCAATCTCTTCATGATCAATCCATGATCTCTGAATTTAAATTAATATTGACTTTCCATATGTATAAAATTAAAACTTGACACTTTTAAAAAAAAAACTAAATGTTTGTTTTAAGTTGTGGCAACAACCAGGCTACAAGAATGCTATTGAATATATATTTTATCATAAAATGTTAAAATAGCAGGCAAAATGTTAACAAAAATGTTTTATCATATGTGTAAAATAAAATGGCATATGTGCAATTTTAGGTATAAACAAATGTGTTCTAGTTGCTTTTTTGTTATTATGTGAAGTAACTATTGAATATGGGGGGAGGCAATATTTGTTACAGGATTAGAGGGAAATTGTACCAGTTTTTTTAAATTAGGACTCAAACATTTGTACACGTTCATTTGGATACTTTTTATGGCATGCTAAATCATTTAAATTACTTAGCATAAAGTTTAAATATTTTTCTCTTTTAGGTATGTCATATATTTATTAGATGCATCCCAAGAAGGAGCTTGGGAGAAAAGAGCTTCATATGTGTATTATACCGAGTTAGGATTTGAGCTCCTAGCTTTAATCATTGACTTTCTTCACCATTTGCATATGCTGGTATGGATTCTTAAAAATATATTTATATATAATATTAGATATTTTTAAGCATTCATTTTACATTATACCTTAAGTCAACTACTTGTGAGTTTTTAAAAAAAATTTCAAACATATGTTATAAAAAATATAACAAATAAGAATTTTAAAACAATTAATTAAGAGTGGCATGTGATTCAATTTCAAAGAAATTTAAAATTAGGCAAAATAGAACCTTGATAATTGTATTAAAGATAATTGACCTATGGGGTGACCGGGAATGACAGAATAGTCCCACTGTAGCTCGTGCATGTTGTAAGAGGCGACTAAAATGGGTACCCTGTGTTTGTTGGGGGTATAGCCAGGCACCTTGCCCCTGGGGATTATATCAGGGGACCTTAGGGACTTGCCTTCTTCAGGTAAGTATGGGCGTCATGACTCCGAGGCACCCTAGAGATCTTTTTCTTTCCTATGGGGTTTACTGTCTTTGGTAAAAACATGGTTGATGCTTCCCGGGATACCTTAGCGATCCTTCTCTATTTTCAACCATGCTTCTTGTCAACCAATTTGTGTCTTTTCTTCCATTTTTTTCATGTCTAGACCTCTGTTAAATCATTTTTGGTGCAACATAGCCATATTTGACTCTTGCTCCAATAAACTTTACCTTCTCACTTGACACTTTTTGTCGACTAATCTTTCATAGTTTTAACGTCTATATCACAAATTTACCTTGTTTGGCGCAGTATGGCCACATCTGGTTCTTGTGCCAATAAACTTCACTCTATCATTCACATCAAAGATAATTAATCTTACTATATCATAAAGTATGTACTCGCATATGTAATTAATATATTTGAAATAGTATCATTTCTTGCCTATTTCGAAATTCTATTGGGAGAGAGTGAAAAAGTTATATTTTCTCTTCCCTCTCCCCTTTTCGTATTTATCTTTTTATTGATTGTCGAACTTAATTTATATAAATACAGGAGAAGTTTGTTTTGTAGTGTAGTTATTTAATTAAGTTGGGAATTGCAGAGAATTTTTTTTGTTTTGAAAGAAATTTAAAGTATATATAACTTAATTTTGAAATAATGTTCCTATGTCTATTTTTTTATGGAGCATAATTGTGGTATACCAGGGTTTAAAATTTTATTTTTTAGTTGGTTAAATAGTCTTTTAGGTAGGTTACCTTAATTGTATTTTCAAAAATGTATTACTGATACATTAAAATGTTGTCTTATTCTGAAGAAGTCAATTTTAAATAACAGATGCAGAAATTTATTTTCTAAATTGCATTTCTATCACCCTTATTGTCTAAATTAGCAACATTTATGTTAATGCAGCAAACTGATGTTGGATCATTTTTTTGGTTCCCTATCATAATTATGAAACTTGATATCATTTGTGGAATACTTGCTGTGTTAACTTGCAAATTTATTTATGTTTTATAGTGTCATTTTTGAAAATTTTTTACTCATTTTGCAACCATATTGTTACATAATTTTATGTTTTTGTGTTATTAGATATGCAAAATGAGATTTTAATAACTTTTACTTTCTTGTGTATTCCAGTCGTCAGAGTATTCATTTTTAAGTTATTTCCTTACCTCTCATTTTCACATTAGGCTTTTTTTTTTAAATTTCCATTTTTTTTAAAAATATTTTTATATTAAAATATAGGTTGAAAATTAAGAATTTATAAAATAATTAGTTCTAAATTATTGGAAGTACTGAATTTTATTAATTTATAATCATCTAATTTAATTCACCTTTAACTAGGTTTGGGCTAACATTTTCCTATCTATGGCAACACTTGTTATAGCAATGCAGCTACGATGTTTATTTTATGAAATTAAACATCGTGTGAAAAAGTACAAGAATTACTTGAAAATTGTGAAACACATGGAATGCAAGTATGTATCATACTAAATTAAGTACGCATATTGTCTCACAAAATTATTTGTGTTAATTATTTATTATAATATGTTAATGAATATATTATAAATTTACCTCGTTATTGAAATTTTGATTGTATATTTCCCCTTTTTATAGTAAAGTTTTCATTCATAAAGAATTAGACCCTTTAAAAAACTTCTGATTAAATGAAATAGTTAAAAATGACTTAACAATTAATTGTGTGTCAAAGTTTGATTATTGATTTTAAAATTTATAGTTATCCAATGGCTTCAGCTGATGAATTAGATAAAAATAATGATGATTGTGCCATATGCTGGGATCATTTAGATTTTGCAAGAAAACTTCCATGTGGTCATTTATTCCACAAGTAAGTCTAAAATTTTTAATTACAACAGTACTTATAAAAAATCAAAGGAACTAAATATTGCACACTTTCAATGAAATCTTTTCAGAAACATTGATTTTGGATATGTTACTATTGTCTTGTGGTAAATATATACTATGTGTTCCATAAGCTATTAATGTTTTCATTTATATTCCAATTTTTGGCATAAAGTGCAAATTTTATAAAAATTGAATTGTTAGTTTTAATTAAAATAAGGTTTTGGAAATATTTTAATATAAAATATATGTATAATTTTAGGTTATTACTACTTAAAATGTGAAAATAATGAAGATTTTATATATAATTTTATTAGACTCTATGACCACCTTTTATTTGCACAAAATATTGTATTCCTTTCATAAATTCCTCAGGGACTTGCCTTCTTTTGGTAAGTACAGGCATCGTGACCCTGAGGGTACCCTAGTGATCTTTTTCTTTCTTATGGGGTTTACTGTCTTTGGTAAACACTGGTGACGCATCCCCAGGTTGCCCTAGCGATCCTTCTGTATTTTCAACCCTCCATTTTGTCAAACAATTTTTGCCTTTTTTCAATTTCTTAATGTCTAGACCATAGTTTTTGGCACAGCATAGCTACATCTGGTTCTTGCGCCAATAACTTTCACATTCACTCACTCCTTTCATACATTTGATAATCTGAAAAAGATGTTGCAAACATGATATGACATTTCCCTGCAATGATTTTCTTATGAAGGAAAAACATTTTTTTGAGATATCAGTAAGCCAAGGGAAGTTTAAGAATGAGCCCTTAACCTTGGCTACAAAAGGAAAGTAATGTAAATGCTGGAACCTGGGCGGAATATCGACCGAGAAGAAAGTTACATACGTTTGGTATAACATCAAACCTGGTTGGAACAGGTAATTCACCGAGAGCCTATAATAGAGGAGTGTCTGTCATGGAGGCTGCTTTGGAGGTCGATCGGGAAGTCAATTGCAAAGCCTTCAGCATTTGGACAAGCAATCTGCTGAAGAACCGACAGTTGCATGATCGAGTCTGCCTTAGAATTGCAGAGTATTAGGAGTGAGATTTGTCTGTAACACGAACTAGTGAGCTGAACGTTGTTGTTACAACTGGGACTGTCATTACAAGTTCTGTTTTTGTTCCTGTATCTATGTTGCTAATCTGTACTGCTGTGTTCATGTGTGTGCTGATATTATTCAATTTTGCTACCTGTGTCATTTCATTATGGAGATTTGTGAATAAAATGTCATTTGTCATTATCTTCCTTGTTGGGCTTGATTTCATTCTCATACAGCCATAAATTTTTTGTAACAATATGCTCTTAAATAATCTGCACTCATTTAATTTATATTATGCTGGTGCTGCTTGATAAAATATGAATTATCATTTTACTCCTATAGTGTTAAATCATGGGTAAAAAATGCGAATGGTTTTCAAACTGTACGTAACTGTAGAAAAGTTTTAATTGCCTTTAGACTAACTTTGTCAAATTACATTTGCAAACTGTAAATGTAATAAAAAAAAATATCCTGGGGAAAATAATTTTATGTAATGTATCAATGATTTTTTGAATAATTTGTCAATATTCAAATCAGCATTGGTATCAGTTTTCAAAAACTTTTGGCCTACTGGTTGGCTGTGGTAGATGTTCCTTCTCTCCTACTTTAGAAAAATGGAAAGGCTATATGTACACTTTGATATTTTACTGATTTAAAATATAATAATTTCTATTGCTCAACCAAAAAAAAAAACTGAAGTAGTGCTCATTAAATCTCCCTGGACTCTAAGTTCTCTTGTTGGTAGGTGTGGAACTTTGAGAAGAAAAATGCCAGCTCAACCTGGTTTGAGAGACCTGTTGTCCTGGTTGTTTGACCATGGTTTGAGAGACTTGAGGTTATGAAGTTCATTACCATTTGCATACATATTGCTTCTTAGTGCAATATTAATAAAACAATTAAATTTTCAAAAAACTTGCTTCCGTTGGATTTTGAACAATGATACCATACAGTTATATTTCTTGAAGGTATAATTGAGTAACAAAAAATGTGAAAAGAAAAATTATGTGTTTTAATAATATTCAAAAAAAAATTTTACTTTTAAAAACTTGCATCAAAATATTAATGCATTTTCACACAAATTTTGCATTAGAATTTTATCTGTTTATCAGTATTAATTATTAGTATTAAACTAGGACGTTTTTCTATCTATCACTCTAATATGGAGAATATTTTGGTGTATTCATTCTTAATCATTTTTATTAGTGCCTACTATACCTATAGATTTCTTTTGGTATTTGGAAAAAAAAAAAATATTCATTTTTAAATTTAAAAAAATCTTCAACTGATTATTTATGTTTGAAAAATTATGAATAATTTTATGCCTCGTATTCTGTTTTATTCATTTTCACTTACCAATGCCTCTGTTTAAAGGAGAACGCAGTACAGAATCCCTCTTTCTTCATTATTGTAATTTTATTTCATAATGTAATGTACATGTCAAAAGTAATGTAAAATCTTTTTGTATTGCATTCAAAATAGTTATGCAACATAAAATGTTAAACAAAATTACATGTTAAAATTATTATTAATAAATTAGGTTATGCTAAAACTATATAATTTTTTTCAGCTCTTGTCTTCGTTCATGGTTGGAACAAGATACTTCTTGTCCTACTTGTCGAAAAGCACTAAGTGACAGCATGGATAAAGAAATGAACATGAACAATTATGACCACAGTGATATTTTAGATAGAGAAGCTGGTGATCATTCTAACAATGCAAGAAATCAATACTTTCAATTTGAAGGTAATCAATTGAATAATTTTTTAAATAAAAAGAATTTATAATAGAAATAGTATGGTATACCTTGTACATATATTTAATTGATGGTTTCTCTAAGAGTGTTAAGAATGTGGACTGCACTGGGCGATGTTCTCAGAGGCTTGTCTTCTTTTAGGTAGGTGTGGGCATCATGACCCCAAGGCACCCTAGTAATCTTTTTCTTTCCTATTGGGTTTACTAAATTTAAAAATATAGTACTTTTTTTTAAAAAAAAAATTCTATATATTTTATCTAAAAGAAATCCAGTACTTGTTAAGTTTTTATATACTCTGTTGACAATAAAATGTCTTATATTTCTAACCTAACTACTCCTTAGTGGGAAAAAAGAAAATATTACTTAATTTTAAAAGGTTTAATTGTTTTGTTTTTAAAAACTAGGTTTTTAACTACAAGTTTTTTAATTAATCATTTTTTTTAATATTCTGTAATATTAATTAATGAGAAGCACAGTTTCATCAAGTGTTTTCATTTCTGGATTAATGAAATTGGAAAGAAATCAAAAAATTATACACTATTAAGAAATTTTGCATTTCTATTACTGGACCTTTGTGCTTGAAACTGTTGGTCTGTTGGCTCCTAATTTTATTCCCATGCCTTTTGTAGAAACTTTTCTGTTAACATAATTTAATTCATATTGCCATTGTACTTTTGTCTTAATATAAAAGTTCTTAACTTTATTTTTTTCTTCATAAATTGTATATTTTCAATACAAATATTGTTCTACATCAGTCTTTAGACCTTTTCAGCCCTGTAAAAGCACTTTAGCAATGTGGCTTATTCTAGAAAAGTTAAATGATGCTATAATGAATATAATAATCATTTTACCTTTAAAGAACACTCATTTTTGCTTGTTCCTAAATATCTGTCATAATAGTAATCAGATTTTATTGCTTAATGTCATTTATTATAATTTGTTTTGAAGATTTAAATTACATTATTTCTTTTCTTTTGTGCCTATTAATTCCGCCGTATTTCTAGGTTTCTTTTAAATTGTATTTAAAATTTTAAAATGACAATAGAAAAAATTATAAATATAAGTGCCTGAAATTTCTGAAGTAGCTGGAAATTGAATAATTCAGATTCAAGGTAAATCTTGCCAAGAATGCTTAAGAATGATAACTAATATTGAAACTGTAACATGAGAGATGGTGTATTGTATAAAAGAAACTATGATCCTATGGGAGGGCAATGGCTCTTGGTCATACCAAAACAACTTCAACTTGATATTCTAAAGATTTTCCATAATGCGCCAACTGCTGGTCATCTTGAATTTGCTAAGACACATGACTAAATACGAAAATACTATTGGCTAGGATTTCACATCTTCTGACGACTGCCTATCATCCACAGACCAATGGTTTGATAGAAAGATTTAACAATGTTAGTGGACATACGTCCATGTACATAGATATTAAACAAGGAAATTGGGGCAATATTCTACACTTTGTGACCTTCGAATGTAACTTTGCAAAATTGGATACGTCAGGAATCAGTCTTTTATTATTATTCATGGAAGAGATGTACTGATGCCTCTCGACATGGTTCTCGCAGGGGAAATGTAGCAATACTTGTCTTCTGGCAATGGTACAAGAGCTTTAATTGGCTCTTGAGCCATAAACTTGTATTCATTCATCTCCACATCCTATTAAATGGTCTGCATGTTGCATTCCACCATGATTGACAGAAGTCCATCTGTGAGCCATATTTATTCTCGAGAACTTGTACAGGGAAACATGAACTGATACAAAGTGCATCCTCTTCATATATATAGATATCTCTCATTAACTGCTTTATAAAAGTGAGGTTTTTTATTATACCTATTACTATTTCTTGCATCTTACTACTTCTGTTTATAATTGTTTAAATTAATTTTAAAGTTGAATTATACTTTTATTGTTTTAGAATTGATTTACAAAATTAAATTTTCAGTTAAGATTATTCCTAGCTCTTTATTTATCTTATGTGCATTTTCTATGCGACAATATTTATTTGAATTGAAAGTTCTTATTGAAGCAAATATGAGCTTTCAAATTATGTCCTGTGTATTTTTTCTATTTCAGGATCTCGATATGTTAGCTGGTTGCCTAGCTTTTTTGGAGTTCCTCACCCTAATGCCCCTGGTGAAAATCATTTGACGCCAGAACAGATTGCAGAGTTTGATAGCATGGTATATATTCCCTAACTTCTAAATTTTCTGAAATATAAGCTGTGGATGTAAGATAAAATCTATGAGAAGCAATTTATTATGATTAGATCTATATCTATTGGTGTATTTTTGAATGTTAGATAAAAAAAAAAAAATTGCATTGAATTAAACTTTATTTTTGTAATCATATGATTAATATTGTAACTGCCTTTTACTTGAAAATATAAATAACATCCAATTTTCTTAAATAGAAATTTATGTAATTATGTTGACTTTTTATGTTAAAATAGTATTAGAATACTTAATGTATGAACAGTTTGATGTTTTTGTGTACTTGATATTGATCATATTTACCAAATGAACTTTTTGTCTTATACACACACACATATATATATAGTTTTCCTACATATTTTTGCTTCTATGAGAATTTATTCCTAAATACATCACCATGTGTTTCCATTTTAATCTCTACTTATGATTTTATTTAAGATAATTTTACATCGCTGCAAAAACGAAACAGAAAAAACAGTAATTGGTTTAAATAATTTGCAATTATTATGCTTTCAAATAATTAGGATGTATTAGTTTATCAGCAATGCATTCCCTGAAGCAGAATAAATAATATAAGATGTGAAATTTGAAAGTTTTAGCAACTTTTGTTTTCCTTGCTGTTTATTTGGCTTAATATTCAGTTAAAATAAGTGATAGTTTTCTTAATTTAATTTCATGTGTTTTAATAAAAAAAATTATAAACTTTATTTCTTTAGTCAAATATTCACTTATTATTCTATGTTAAGAACCATTTTGCTTTAAAATAATTTATTGAAATATTTTTAAGAAGTTGTGTGTCTCAAATCAATATTCAAATGAATTGTTTCTTTTCTCACAGAAATTCTATTTTTAAATGTTTTTGTTGTTACAGGCTCGACAAGTTCAACAAATGTTCCCTAATATGCCAATTAGCAGCATTGTAGAAGATCTTCGATTAACAGATTCTGTTGAAGTAACTGTTGAAAACATTCTAGATGGAAAACTAGTCCCGCCTCCGGTATGCATAGGTTGAAAGAGTAATTTTTCAGTGTTTTAAAGTTGCTGTTTCATGTTTATTTTTTTATGCTTACCTTGAAAAATGTGTCAGATTTTGCATATCGGAAATACTTTTATCCATATTTTTTTACAATGATAGTTTTAAGTTTTGCAGTTTTTTAACAATTGAAATTTTCTTGTGATATAATTCCTTCATATCTAATGGTAGTAAAATAACTTTTTTGACTTAAAACAGTAAAATTTGTGAGTAATATTTAAATACATATTATTTATAAGGAATCGTATCAAGTAAAGAAATTAAAGTAATAAATATAAATTACCTTCTATTGTTATTTGTTCCTAAGGTGTCAAACTCTTGATCTTAATGCCACATGTGATGTCTTTTAACTGTGATCTTTTGATTGAAAGTTTTTTGTAGGAAATCTACTTTCATCCATAGATTGGTTACTTTTATCATTATTCAGAAACATTCTTTAAATAATAAGAATTGTTCAATTTTTCTACTAGTAAGAGTTGGTACTATTATTACTGCACCTTATTCTCATGGTATTAAAATGTGTAATTTTCTTCATTTGACTTTATTTTCAGTATCTAATACTAATAAGACTCTTAAAAAAAAATATGTATATATATAAGAAAAAAGTTAATGAAACTTCTAATTTGGTTTTATCAAATTTCACGTTAATTAATTTTGCCTATGTTAATTAATATGTTAAATGTACAGTCTGTTTAGAAATATTCTTATATAACCTGTTAACTTGAAAATAAGGTATTCTCTTCCTTATTTATACTTTAATAAGGCAAGAGTTTTGATAATTCTTACTTTGCTCATGATTGATATCTTATCACTTATATTAGTTTTTCAAATTAATATTTTTTCCTTAGTAATCATTATTGATTGTAGAATAACTAGTTTACTCATGTACAGTATTTTAATTTATAATATGTGTAGTATTTGTTTATTATCAAATTCATTTGTGATATGTTTGAAAGTATTTTTTATTTATTGTTATATTCTGTTTATTAGAACTTAGTTTTTTTTTTTATTATTATTGTTAAAAATCAATTTTATGAAGATTTCAACATAATCATATATCAATTTTTATGAAGTTAGCATGGAGATTTTTTTTTTTGGAGAAACTATTTAATTTAAAAATTTACATTGTTATATTGTTTTGAAATAAATGCTTAAAATTTCTTTTAATATTAAATGTTCTTATTGTTTTAAAAGATATTGGAATCATTATTTTTTCAGTCTGTTTTTCCTGGCAGCTATCTTCAAAACATGCAAGAAGCTAATCTTCAGGTAGGTTTATGTAAATATTGGAAACCACACAATATATAGATTTTCTTTAATTTTATTAAAATTTTGAAAATCTAGTTGTGTATGGCTTATTTATGATTAAAAAACTGAAAATTGTCTATTTTCATCTTCTAAATTAATTTATACTTTTTTTTTGTTAAACCACTTTTTTTTGTGAAGCTTAAAAATTTTCTTTAGTTAAAACCCAGTACATTAAACAATCTTCTTTTTCATTAGTATGGTAAGCAATTTGAATATTACATATCTGTACTTGCATTAAATTTGATTGGTTAAGGGTCTAGCTACGTTAAAAATGTTATTTTATTTGTTTGTGCAGTTTTACTTTTTAGACTTTATTTTGCATTACATATTAAAACTTGCAATTGGACTGCAGTATCAAGTGGTATGAAGTCCCTTCTGTCTGTGTGTGTGCGTGAGAGCTGTTCAAATTATCAGGTATACGATCCTGACAGGTGGCAAAATTGAACTTTTAAATAAGTGTCAGAATACAAGAAAATTTAGACATATTAATACGAACTTATGAACACATTATCTACATAAGTTTTCTATCTGTTTTCATTGGTATTAATGCAGATTTAATGCTAAACCTACTAGAGCTGTCAAATGATCACTTTTTAGACGAAAATTTGAAGTTTTTACATAGTCTCTGTAATATTCCTTCATATATAATGTAAATTACCTTTTTTTAGATTGATATCTTAATATTTTCACATTTCTTTAAAGTATTTTCTTAATACATACTAAAGTACCTGTATACATTATAAAAAAATTATCAAATATTAAATTTTAAAAAATGAATTCTAAAAAGCAATTTTTGATCTGGTGTTTTGTGTTTAATATTTTAGTACATTTTTTATTACTACACATAACTATTGGTTTTGTTAACGTTTAATAATAATGTGGGAAAACTTCAAGGGATTTCTTTTTGATTTGCAATTGCATCAAAAGGAATAATTTCTTTTGAATTTTAATTTTGAGAAGAAAAAATGAAAGGTTTATAAATAAGCATTTTTGTTGGCAAAAAAAGTATTTTTGAACAAAATGGTCCTTTTAAAAAAAAAATCAAATATTCATTGCTTAGTATCTGAACATTATTGAATGTTAGCATATGTAGAAAAGAAATTATTTCTTGAAAGTAGAAAATAATTTTTAACGTTTCACCTTTTCATAAGGATTTCATTGTTTTTTCTTTTATTTTTTAGTGTGAAATATATATAATTAAAACTTGTATACTTCTACTTTTAAGTATTTTAATGATTCTTCTTTTTTTTTTCCTCCAAAATATTTTGTCAGTGAATTGTAGAATTTACATATAATGGTATTGATAAAGATATTACAATTGTTTCTACCAATGATGTATAAAAATATATATTTGCAAAAAAAATTGTCATTGGGTACTATGATGAACAAAATAAAAATCATATGTAACAATTTTATAAAAATCGTTTTACTTGATTAGTTTTAAGTTCATTGTTAGTACAAAATTAATTTAAAAACAAATTTGAATTTTTAAATAAAATGTTTGGGAAAAAATGAGCTGATCATATTTTAATTTTTTTGAGAAACTTCTAGTGTTTTTATGTAGTCATAACCTATAGATTTTAGCAGAAAATGTGCCATTGTTTCTCTGATTCATAAGTATCCAATGTAATTTTTTCTTTCTTTGTGATGGATGCTACAAAAAGTTCATGCACTTCATAACAATTAAAGAATATTTTAGATTATATCATGAACTTATAGCCATAATACTGTTGTTTCGTCTATATTTGACTATTATTGTGAAGGTAGATCGGGGGTGGAGAACTCTTCTAAGCTATATGCTAGTATACCTTAGTCAGATATTTACTACTTTGCAAAACTCTTGCTACTTAGTAATCTAACTTAAAATTCTTGTATTCTAATTGTATTGGATCATGTGTTAAATCATTAGAATTTTGATTATAGTTGGCAATTTGGAAACATTTTAGTAATAAATCAAATTTGAATAATGTTATATTTGTAAAAGTGAAATAACTGCTTCTAAAATTTAATTCATTTAAGAAGCTACATATGGGTCACTTGTACTCCAACCCAGAGTTAGACTATAAATGTGTTGAATTTCATTTATGTCTTGTTCACTTTCAAATTTTCTATTTTTTTCTGTGTATTTATGTAACAAAGGCTTTAGATAATAGTCAAGCCTCTATGCTCCTGGGTAAGCAGCAAACCTGCAGGGGTCAGTTCAATTACATTGACGATGCAGTATTTCCTCCAGATAGTTACGACGTTGAAGAATTAGACAGGTAAACTGTATAAAATGGTAATTTTTTCCTTAATTCAAACCCTGCAATGTTAGCGATTTCAAAATAAAAATCTCAAAACTTCTCATGAATATGTTATTGTTTATAATAACAAGTCTTCATTCATTCATGTAGGTCATATTTTCTACAATCTGATATAATTGTAAATTATATTGAAATATTTAATTATAATTTTCAATTATTCATCATTTTGTCTTTTACTAGATTGTACACGTTATTCTCAGTTAATATTACTTTATTAGGAATAAAATTGCAAAACTTCAAGAGTTCAATAATTGTAGAAAACATTCTGTATGTTTTGATATTTTTCTTTGTGAAGTTAAAAATCATAATTATTGCTGTTATTATTCTAATTGGTTGTAATATTCATATTAGCACCTTATCCTTTTATTGGATATATCGCAGATTTTTCAAGCAATTAAGCAACATTCATAAGTAAACTGGACAAATTTATTGTATTTGTTAATGAAACACTATGTCAATCCAAGATAAGCTTTATGTCACTGATTCATTTCAGAATGAATATTTTATCAGATTTTACATGTTATAATTTGACAAAAATGTAACATCATGCTCAAATTTTATCTGCTTGATCAAAAATTATCATTAAATATTATGGTTAAAATGATTGCCTTGCATGTAAAATAATAAGCATTTGTTAAAATACTAGTATTCTGTATTTTTAACCAGTAAAGTTTCATACTCAAAGCCTCCATAATTTCTAAAAGGAATGTTAGAAATAATAGATATTCTATGAAATGAATCTGGTGTTTTGATATTTTCTGGAGTATAATGATTTAATATTTGAATTGAAAATGTCTATTGTGCGAGAAATTAAATTTTCTTTAATGCTGTTATATTTCTACAAATTAACATATGCAAAGGTATTATATGGCAATAAAATTGTAATTTTAAATAGTAAAGGAATTATAAAGTTCACCATTGTCATTTGGTTCTTAATTTGACAAAATAAATTTTATTCTTTTAGAAATATTTTTGCGGTTAACATGCTAATTTTAGTTAAAATTCTTTATTTTGTTAGCTACTTCATAACTTTTAAAAGTATATATATGCAACTGAACTTTTTTTAAACATGGTCTTTTGTAAATTTCAGTGATCTTAGGTTTGAGGGTTGTCAGTTTTATTGAACACACATTGTTCAAATTTTTGTTGATTTAACATTTTACCCGAGAACTATATATATATAATCACTTAAACTGCTGTTGTGTAATATTTTTAGCATGAGTAATTTTTAATATTTGAGAATCCTGATTATTTAAAGGTGGCACAGTTTTTCATTCTTGTTGTTAACTGAAGTGGCACAATATATTAATCTCTAACTGTAAAATTGTCATTTATTACATATTAGTTGTAATCAGAGTAACAATTTCCAAAGAAAATTTTTTAGTTATTACTAATTCATTTCCTTAGCATTTTATTTAAGATATATATTAATATACTAAAAAAAGAAAATATTTTGTAAAAATAGAAGATAGCTTTTTTTTTTTTACTTGCCTCATAAATTTTTGAAATATAAATTCTTAGCGATTTTAATAAGCACTGCCTAAAAATTTGTTTCAAAAATAAGTAGGAATTATAAGTTGAATTCACTTATAAATATGTGCATGCATTGTTTATTTTAGTATAAAAGATGTTACAGAAATTGTCATTTTTAAATATTTTATAAATTATTAGATAAATATATAGTTTTATAGAAATTCTCTAAACTTCATGTAAATGCAATTCAATGGCTGTATTTAAATATGAACATTTTTCTTAACTGCCACAGCATATTTGCTTGCATTGTTTCAGGTTCCCCGATCTCATGCGAATGCACATAGCATCACCTCTTGGATGTCGCTTCTCAAAATCGCCTCAAGAGAGGGAACGCATTTTAGCCAAAAGGAAAGAAGATTTGCTAAAACAAGCCAGAAGGTACATTTGTTTGAATTCTTTCTAAAATGTTTTTAGTCATGTTATGTTCAGAAAAGAGGTTTATTACATGGAAGAAGAGACATAAACTTTGTATTGATGTATCAAAGTAATAAAATACTCATTCAATAACATATAGCCACTTGAATAATGGAAAATTCTTAAAATTTCAAGATTGGAGTGACAATTCAAGTATTGTTACTCATAATTTTGAAACATTGTTGAGTATCTTTTCCTTAATTCTTGAGGGGCTGATGCATGTTAAATCTGTCAGGGTCCGAAGTCCTCCCATTGGTGTGGAAGTTAGGAGAGGGATGCCAGCTTGGGTGTCCCTCGTCACTTAATCAAGGTTCAAAATTATGAGGTCCGTTGCTAATGGTCCTCATTTTGCTTCTAGTGCAATGTTAATAAAACCATACGAATCCTTGCATTTTTTGTGAAACGTTAATTCAAAGCGAAAAACAATTTTCAGAATTCTCTTTAAAAGTGCAAGCATGGAAAAAATATGTATCATTCAGGTATTGAACTTCATCAAGATCCAAAAGCAGTATGCTTTATATATATATCAATTATAATCTCAAATTTATAAACTAGTTTTTTTTTTAAATGTTCAGTTATATTTTGATGTAAAATATATGTATTACAGTTTCTATATATAAAAGGAAGCTGCTGAATATCCAGATTTTATTAATAAATGAAATATCTATAAAATATAGGGAGATAAATTCTTACTTTACATATATTACAGGACTTCATTTTATAGGGGCTTTGTTCTTAACCCACAAATATGTTAGAAATTATATTTTGTAGAATAATTAGGTTTCTTGTACATAACATCAGATGGTCATTATCTTGATTGTATGAGTCAAAATTATGAAACTTGGTATCAACAGCTTTTTATCGAATCATAAATATTAGCCTTATTAAAATTTAGGTATTTTTATATATAATTCATTCAAATTGAGGAAATTGAATTATCAAGAAAATTTACAATTCATATAGTATATAATTTTTTTCTTCACTTCACAGGAAGTACCTATCCAAGTCTCAAGATTCAGTATAATTTCTGAGATTGAGCATCAGTCATTGGGAAACCTCATAATGAAGCCAAGTTTTTGAGTCTAAAAAATTCATTCTCATGTGTGTTATAATCATCTCATGCGATTCATTCGAAGATTAACTTGACTCAAAGCTTACTTTAGCTCGCGATTTTAATTTTGTATTTTTGTTTCAGAGTAGAGCTAAATTTGTGTGAAGATTCTTAATTGATTATAAACTAAATTTATTTCATTCATAAAATAATCCACTCTCAATATATGGCTTAAGTTATTGAAAACTCATATTATAATTAAAAAATTCAAGTTGACTAAAATGAAAAGTATTGATTTGCAAAGTATAATAGTAAACAGATTTTGAAATGTGTACAGACTTAAACATAAGTTTGTAAAGCATAGCTTAATTTCTTGTGTGCTATTGAACAGTTCGATAATCAAACTATTTCTTAGAATAACTATATAGTAAAATATCAATTTATTTTAAATAAACATGTTATGTTCATGTGATGTAATCCTATAGGATACCATTGATGCAATTGTGTAATATTGATGTACTTATTTTTTGTCTGATCATCACTCATTGAATGTTTTAGTTACACATGTATTTGTAATGCATTATAATGTTAACAATTAGATTTTGCTTTGTATGATTCTGCCAACAAAAGTAAATTTATTTTTAACATGTATTGATAAAAATGAATATTTATTTCAAAGGTGTTTTGTTTGTGATGTGTCAAAATAAAATATCTTCATAAATCATGCTTTTACTTAAATCATTAGAACAGCAGAAGATTTTTATATATTTATTACAAATCTGACAATGCATATACAGCTTTATTTGAAGTAGATATTTGATACTTGGGGGGTCATCTCACCTGAAATATGAAAAAAAATTCATAATTAGAGTACACTACAATTAAATCAAAAACATTTGCAAAGCTAAAAATCATTTTTTCCATATCAACATACTTTTATATAGTTTAAAAGCCTTGCAATTTGTTTTGTGGGTATTATTTTTGGTCTCATCTTTAATTGGTTTTTTAAGTCCGTAAAGTTGATAATTAATGCACTTCCTTTATTTCACTCACTGAAAGTATAACTTAAGATTTGTTGTAACATCCTTACATATAGTCACATATTTTGTAGGCAGTTATCTCATCTAGGATATGTTTCATACTTAAAATTTATAGCTATTTTTCAGTTCAACATTTAAAATATCTCGTAAGTTTCCTTAGATTTTGATGTAATTGCGCATTAATTCCTAATATCACAACAGCGTTAACACATTGAATGCTATGGGGGTCATTGTTGACCAGCAAAGCTACAATTACTAGAACCAGGAAATAGGAAAAATTTTCAATATTATCATTACTAAAATGGTGTGAAGAAATTTAATGCAATATAGAACAAAAATAATTTTATTTATATATAACATGCAAGCTTAAATATGTGTATACTTTGCATTGAAACACCTTAAGAAAATAAAAAGTGCAGTCTCTACATTATGTCACAACTTTTTGCCATTAGTTTGTAAATAAAAACTAATCAAGTGAGCAATCATTTCTATTGATTGTTTAGTAGAAAACATCTTTCATTTCAAGACTTATTTTCTCTAGCAATGACTTCTCCATGTTTTAATTTTTGATTACCTATTGTGGATTCTCTCAATGATTTTTATGCAGGGTATTCACTAAATGTGCATACATGGCAATTGTTTAACACGTATATCAATTATCCGTGTAAATAGTGACCTTCCCCAATATTTCCTCATACAGACATCACAACTGCAGACGATTAGTATTTTCTTTTCCAATGTGTTATTGAAAGGAATAAGCATTGTGCTCCACCACATAATTTAAATACTTTTATTCCATAACAATGTTTTTGGATTGAATACCAATGAAATTAAGTCATTGATTCATCTGTGCATAACACTTCTAGGTTGTAAAGTTTAAATTTGAATGATTTTACACTAATCATTATTAAGGTCACTTCTTTTGTTATTACTAAAATAAATGAACCCACAAAGTAATACAAATAGATTTTTTGACGTCACTGTATAAGGGAATATCTAATCATATCCTTTAATACAGATGAATTTGAAGTACTCGCACTAGTCCCATCTATATGATCAATTCAAAAAAGTGTTTTATTTCATTAGGATTAGTTTCTGACCATTTATACAGACTATTTGATTGCTTTTCTAACTTTATTTGAGCCTCAATAATTTGAAATATTTCATTGATAACAAAGAAAATAAAAACTATGTAGTTTGGTGTAACTGAAAACTTCAGGATCAGAAAAACTGCTGATTCCAAAAGAACACGTCACTTTGTATCATCTTCACTACCCAATTTAAATCAAAAGCTACATGCTGAGAATGCTGTTATTGAGTCTCTGCTTGATAAGCTTCACTTATCTGATAGTATCCAATGTCGTTTAGAAGAAGTTAGCGTAAATAAATCGTCATATGAGCAATAAATAAATCATCATAGGCACAATCTTAACTTCTCGCCATACTAATTTTAGAGTTCATTAAAAAATTACATACAGGATCACAAATGTGAAAATTAATATCGTGTAAAAGATAAATTTTGTTACACTATTGTTCAGAACACTTGACATAAATGAAAGTATACAAATACATATAAAATGGACTATAGCAATAAAAATGAACAAATAAAATATCAAACTACAGTATTTCAGCACCATGGGGAATACTGGTGACCTCAATAACAAAGTATTACACAAATTGTAATATTTCATCAAAGTATTCATGTTGGCCAGATGGGCAAGACATGAAATTCTAAGTGTTAATGATCAATATAAAGTATGAAACATTTTCTACAGAATATGAAGAAATTGAACATATTTTAAATCTTTAATTTATTCTTAAGAGAAATTATTTTTTAATAGATTGTTTGTTACAAATGATAGAATAATGAAATATTTTTTAAATTTGTAAATGTAACTTCTAAGTTAATCAAAAATAGTTAGCTAAATAGTGAAATTAAAACTATATTTACATTTAAAGAAAAAGCTATATAATTACTTATGGAAAGACTTACAAGTTAGCTTAATTTATCGCTTTCTGGAAAACCATAAATATACTGAACTGTACATATAAAAGTGTAAAACAAATATATTTTACAAAAATATGTAAAGTAATTATTCTAGCTATAACTATAGTTTCATTCAAGTAGAACTTTTAATTTATTATCAGTGGAAAATTCATTTTCTCCCGAACAAATTTAAAGTCTAAACAGAAGACAAATCTAGATTTAAAATTTTTGAAGTCTAAAGTTGTGAATATTCTATCCTGATTGTCATATAGAACAATTTAGGAATTTTTAAGCTTTAAATTGCCAACTTTTTAAAGTTTCCGGGGACTTTGCTTCTATTGATAACCAAATTTAGGAAGAAAAAAAAATGATTACGTGACAAACTTGGTTGAGACAGTAAACCATGCAGGGGTAATGAACATTTTCATGAAATGTAGTGCTAGTTCAATGCTTCTACAGAAAGATTCAGTGGAATGAAATACACATGGAATAATAGCGAATTGCATTATAGAAATTTAACTTGATGTTTTGATTAAACTTAGAAACACTAAGCATTCTAAGAGAATAAAAATTACTGTTGAAATTTTGTTAGTCCTCATTCTGAGAATCAAAGTGAATATCCATTTAACTTATTTTAGCCAGATCAAAGAAAATTGAGTTTTGAATTTCTTGCTCAAACAGTATAAAAAGATTTCTAATTTATGCACTACCTATATTTTTCTGCATCAATTTATATTGCAGTGGTAATAAAAAAACTTTTAAAAGTTATAAATATAAAGAATTAAATTTATAATTTTTAAAAGTAGCATTAATCAATATTGTCTTAAAAACACCTTCATAAAATCTCTAATACCTTTAGTTTTACTAATGTATAACATCTTGCATATACTTTTATAATAAATTGCTTGCATTACTGTTAAATGTGTCATACAATTTAACTTCATTAGTGCAGCATAGCCATATCTGGCTCTTGCACTAATAAACTTTACATTAACTTCATTAGTGTATACAGCGAGTGAAAGAAAGATAGCCATTTATGGCACTGTTATATTGCACCAAGGTAAAAAAAATCATATCTTGGGGGCACATGTTAAAGATAAACCTTATAGGGAAAGAAATCACTTGTACTTCAGGGTCCAGATACCCATACTTGTCTAAAAAATAGTGAGCGATTAAGCTTATTGGCAAAACAGTTGACTTGGTGCGGAAGTTAGAAGAGATTGCACCAGCTTAGGTTATCGTCCTTATCACTTGACTGAGGTTCAAAATTAGGTCCATCACCAATAGCCCTCGTGTTGCTTATAGTGTGATGTTAATAAAACTAAACTATTGGCAAAACGGCTAGATATGGTTGTGCTGCGTTAAACATTAGGTAATTGTGGTTTAGACATTCGATAACAATTGAGAATCACTTAGAGTATCCCAGGAGTATTGTACCCATGTTTATCAAAGACTGCAAACTCGTACGAAAGAAATTATCACTAGGGTGCCTCATGCGAGTGATGTCCATATTTACCAAAAGAGGGTAAGACTTTGAGAGATGTTAGTATCATATACATAATTTTGTTCTATTCATCGGATACATTATAAAATGTATGTTTGGAAAATAAAATGATTCTGGAAAAACCATTTGAAAATTGATGTTATATTTTTTAGATGTTGCACATTTTATATTAAAGAGATTACAATAATACATGTGTTTTTATTACTAGAGTTAAATTTTCACTTGAAAAGAAAAATACTAATGGGAAAACTGTAACAGAATTTTTGATTTTGCTAAGAATCGTCCATGTAATTGTAAGAAACTGTAATATTGCTTATATTGGAAATATCAGGTTCATTCTCCTCCATATTTGTGGAATACATTCGCATACGCAAATCTATAGTCAACCACCAATTTAACAATGTATTAAATTTCAACAAAATTACAAATCATGCAAGTATAAAAAAAATTATAAAGTTATTTTAGAATGCAAGAAGTGTAATGCAATTTTCTAAACGTTTAAGCAATTAAACTATATTAAAAAAATGGTTGAGAAAAACAAATTAATGTAATTATTTTTGGAGCTATTTTCAAGAATTCAATAAGGAGTAATTTTAAAAAAAAATTACAATTTTATTTTCTACTATTTTAGCTAAATGATATCAATGTACTTTCAACATTATAATCAAATCCAGGCATTCAAATTTGTTTTTTAAGCCATGGTAACAAGTGATTTTTTAATAACTTAATTACAAAGGCTTATAGCAAAGAAAAATTTCAAAATACATCCAATTATTTTGAACTTACACAAACTGTGGTTTTATTTTATCCAATGAAATTCATAACTACTAAATGAAGTACAACATGAGCAAAAATGAAATCAGCAAAAGCTCGCTCAGGTGTAATTCCACAGAACTGGCTAGTATTTAATGGATTCACTTGAAGTCTCAAGCACACTGAAAAAAAAATCGGAAATTAATACATCTTTAGATCACAAACAAGCAACAAATATTGATATCAATACTAGATGCAATTTATATATATATATATATCAATGACACACTGGTATAATAAAATGTTAACCAGGTAATGTATTACTGGTACTAATAAAATGTTATATATCTCTCTCAAATGGTTTATATTGCTAAACATTTATTTTCAAAGTGATTATTTTAAAATTTAATAATCAAAAGCGGAGTTTTTAGAACATTAAATTTAATCATCTGATAAACTAATTCTTGTAATACAGTGAACATTTGAAATTAATAAATTTATTTGTTCATGCATGAAACAAAAGTAAATCAAAAGCAATAACTGTAATGGATTAGAAATCATTCATTCTAAAGCTTTTTCATTTAGATGTTTAGCAAGCAACTTAAGAAAGTACAAGTATGTTTGTTTGGCAATTAATTTATTACAACATGAGAGGAAGAAAATGAGAAAGATCAACTGTACAATAATGTCAGTAAAGTTATGTAATGAATTAGCTAACTATTCATAGGTTAACATGTGATACAGTACACAATATAGAGTATGGTTAAAGTCGAGAATAGGGTGTTGCCAAATGTATGTATGGAAAATGAGAAGGAAATCAAAAAGAACCAGAATCATTCCAAGAATAACCCATAAACGTTAGGATTTAAGAATAATTTATAAATATTAATTTAAATAAAAAAATCATTAATAAACAATTATTAATTGTTTATAAATAAATTATTGAAAATAAGAACGTCTTGTTTATGGAAGTTATTTATAATAATAATTATGGTAATAAATAATTATTTATAAATAATTATTTATGAATACTTTTTTATAAACAATTATTGTTTAACATAATTATTCCAAAAACTATTGTTTATCAACAATTAATTATTAATAAATTTAAAACTTTTATAAAGTTATAATATGACATTTTTCCTATAATAAATAAATTCACAATCCTTTCTAATGTTAAGAGGAATGCTGTGCAGAAAGAATTCGAAAAAAAAAAAAAAACTTGCCTATCTCATCAGATTTCCTTGTTATAAGCTATAGTATAGTAGACCAAATATATCCATCTTCCATTCATTTTTTTTTTTTTTTACCAAACACATATCTTTCTCACAGACCAAACATTCAACCTTTCGCACAATTAAATTTTTATCCATACGAAAATGCATAACATTCACTTTACACTTTCTTTCCAAATCATAAAAATACCGTAAATTATATTTTTACAACATACTTCAACTTTTAAATACACTTCAACAAACAGAAATTCTTGATCTAACAAAGAAATAGCGAAAAAGAAATATTGTATGTTATTCTAAAAATATTGTCTCCTATTTATTAAAAATCGTGCCCCGTTTTTGACAAATAACGATCAATAGAGAACATGTGACATGCAAATTTCTGTTCAAATTATATATGCATCAGATCACCATAACCTAGATCACCATGTTTAAATCATTATCGCTACCAAAAGTTGTGAAGACCCTATATCAGACTTTAACCATAGAGTATTTTTTTACACTACTGTAGAATATATTAAGTTACATAAAAAATTACTTCATTTATTCTTTAAAGTAGCAATTCCATAATCATATGTAAGCATTGTATGAATGTTGTAACAGGTAAACCATATAAAGCAATTTGCTTAAGGTGAAAAATATTCTTGGATTGGTAAAAAATGAATTCTAAGTTATCTTCAAGATCTTATACAAATGCTTGCAGACACTTCTTTCATCAATAAATGTCGAAATATATTTCACTATAATCAAGCTAGATTTTAGATACCACAAGATAAAATTTATCAGAAACATTTTATGTGTCAGCTATTCCTTACATACTGGTATCAAGAACTTTTTCATACTTCATAAACAAAAGAAAAAAATATAAATCTAGGTTTAAAATCAAGGGTGTCCAACCTTTTAGCTTCAAATAAAATAAACTAAATAACAATAATGAAAGAAGAGATAGAATGTATAGTTAATATATTTAATATAATATTTCATTGATTCATTTTTTATATCTTGAAAGTAAAAAAATAAGACAGCAATATTAAATTGTTAAGATACTTGATATTGTTTTTATTACACTCAAGTTTGAACATTTGATTCATTGGATGGAAGTAGTTACAATTCTCAGTAATTTCTCATTTTAATTTTAGAATTTAAATTTTTAAAGATGTTGGTCAAATAAAATTTTTAATAACTACATTCTAAATATATAAATTCTTAGATTCTTTTACTTTTTTTTTTCATTCAAAATGAATACGGTACTAGAAACCAATATCTTTAGGTGGTAAGTCTATGTTTAACAAAAACTTTGCGAGTTTCAGATTTAACACTTTTTATTGGGTACTAGAGTAAATACAATACATAAATATAGGAGTCATAGTATTTAATACATGTATCATTTCCAAATAAATATAAATAAGAACAATTTCTGTTTAGTGAATACATTGTGAGCTTTATTTGCTTCATACATATTTAATTTATTTATAGCAAAGTTAGTAACAATTATTTCAGTTACTGGATAAAATTTAACAAAAAGAAGCAATTTAAAACAATTACATATCATGTCCTACATAGAGAACTAATTTATAATTAATCATTTAATTACATGGTGGTTCAAAAAGTACCATGTTAGGAATGGAGAAAATTAGTTACCTCATTCCCCATTCCTACTAACCCACTGTATAGACAATAACTTTTTTTTCCTCTCTATGCCAAAAGCAAATCAATCAAAATCCCACTGTAGTGCTGTTCATTAATTGTTTTTCCTTTTTCAATGAAGTCCAAGAGTATGACATCCTTCGCGTCTTAAAAAATTATTGGTCTGATGTCTCATCTTTGACTTCTTTGGAAAATTTATTGTTTTGATTCCTAGTTTTTGAGTGAATTCGAATCTCTTTAATAAGGATTATTTGATACAATATTACAACAATGATAGAATGACCATAACTCGATGCAGTACTAATCAAATTTTAATTTTGGCTGACAAATTAAAACTAATCTATGAATCAGATATAAATTTATTTTGACACTGTTTAAAAGATTGCAGCACACAATAATAATAGTTTGCCAATGTCATCAGTTATGAAAAAGAAGTATTGATTCATGAGTTAGTTTTGATTCATCAACCTTTTGCTGCCAAGTCAAAATTTAATGGTTACCAAGTCGAGTTGCCATTTTACATCAAGTCGTCACCAAGTACGAGATCTGAATGAATGGTTATATACTGAAACTAAGCAAAAATCCAAATAATGGGCTGCTTTCTGTGAATCTGCACTAAAGATGGTGATGAGAATCTCATAAACCAGAAAAAATTAGAGCAATAAATTTTTAGGATTTCATAGTAAAAAGAGAAATGATAAATGCATAATACTACAGTCAGTTACATCATTTTCATTCCTAATATTCCATTTCACAACATCATGAACCACATCCTCACTTGAAACATATATATTTATAATTTTAATTATGCTGCTTAAACATGTTTAAAATGTTTTAAAATCAAATTTTGTAACAAACATTTTTAGAACTTCTTCACCAATCAGACATATAGTCCACTTGCACCCCCTCTCAATGCTGTGTCATAAGACACATAATTTATCTTGGGATAATGCTATATCTTGTAAATTGATTAAAATATATAATAACAATAATTTTAATTTAGAAAAAATTTGGATATTTTGTTAAAAAAAACAAATCTAACTGAACTTCATAAGAACCTTGATAACACCAGACATGCCTTTAAGTTTAATAATGATTAATTCTCTTCCGACTTTCTTCAACATACAAAACTCAATATGAATAACATTTTATTCCAAAAGAGTGATTTTCTCCTGTAATTTCTTTTGAATGTTTAAGACCACAGAAAGGAGAAATGAAAGCTGTTATAAATTACTAGAACCCGGTACTCCAAAGTAGGCTGCTAGAGCTCATATGGATATTTTTAATTCACAATTAAAACTTGAGAACTAGTGTTGTAATCTTCAAACAGAACTTGCTGATTCTCTGCTGCCCATCATTATCATTACTGTAGGGTATGCAGCAAATATCCTGCATATAGGCAGAAAAATTTAAGAGCAACAAATTTGGTACCTGTCAAGTGGTAGTTACCCTTGCAAGGACAAATACATTATCCAATGAATTTTTTTATCCAATATAACAAACACAATAGACTAACATATCACATACTTTTATAATAAAAACTTTCTTATATAATTCCTTTTAATGAATATTCTATTCTATTCTATTCTTGCCTTATAGTTGAAAAACTGTCACAGATTACAACTCTGTTAGCTGCTTCAAAGCAAGTAAAACACTATAATATCAACAAATTATGTTGGGGATTTTAATATTTATTTTGACTTACGCTTTTATGTTTATCATGTGCAACTTTATATTTTTCTAAACTTGTCTATTTTGGATAACTAAAAATAATTTTTTTAAAAATGTCAGTGCTTTGTATTTTATTGTTTGTTTTGTAATATTGAATAAAACCTTTATTTTTCTTAACATCAATAAAGTTTTATTCACATATGTTTCATGGGTTGGATCCTATTATACGGGAGACAACAACAAAAATAGCACACAAATATTTGAACCCTTTAGGAATGGACTTGCCTATCAAAAACTAGACAAGGTGAGACATTTTAAATCAAAATTACTCACAAAGTAAGAAGTGTGTGCAAAGTATTTCAATAAAATTTCTTTTTAAATAAGAATGATATCAGTTTGGCCTTTTATTTTATTTTTAAATTTCAAAATAAAAACACAATTTTTGGGTTGATTGGTTTTTATGATACTTTTCCGTTAAGGGGGGGGGGGGGGATTGTTAATTTTTTTTTTCTTTCGCTAAACGGGAGCGATATCACAGGCAACCGCTTGGAATATATGCTGTAGTACTGCGTCGGGAGAGAGGTTAATTCGTGCAACGCGATTTTTACGGCCCCCTTTAACGGAAAAATACCGTTGTCATAACGTCGAATAAGAAACAACACGAGGGCTGTTTGCAACATGAGGGACCTCGTAATTTTGAACCTCGATCAAATGAAGTAGACGACACCTGAGTTGGACCCCCCCCCCTCTCCCAAGTTCCACGCCAACGGAAGGACTTTGAAACACAACAGATTTAACATGCCATCAGCCCATGATACACGGAGGGTCTTCAATAGCACAAGGCTTGAACCTACGACTCGAAGAAAATCGCCGTCCGCGACCATGACCACTAGGCTACCACGGTCTATCGTTTTTAGGAATTTACTGATAAATTTCATCAAAAATATTGTAATATAATACTAGTGCAATCCAAAATTCATAATATTAACTGATTGTCAGTTTCAAATTATAAAAATTTTAACAAGAAATAATGACTAACTCGAGTTTAGTTATAAACAAAAACTAGAACCATTTTAACAGCAAAACATTTCACGAAAAATAGAAGATTTAATGAATGAAAATAAACCACACTAAAGAGTAAATTTTACTTACCACCAAGTACAAAAGATGCAACGGAAGATATGAAACCAGAAAGAAAGGAATTAAATGGAAAAGTTCCTACCAAGCAACAATATAAAAACTGATTGATGCCGGTTAGCAAAATATACAAAAGGTACGCATCGATTATTTTTATCTTTTGAGGAGTGTTTGTTTTATAATCTTTGTAAAATGCAGAAAGTACTTCAAAAGCACTGGAGCCCATTTTAAATCTCTTTCAGAAATTCAAGGAATATGTATCTAAGTTTTTCTCCTCACACACAATTTTTTTTAATTAATCTTGCATTCGTGTACTTAAGAAAACATAAGAAGTTGAGAGGTTTCTGTACTGCTCCTTGTCACCCAGAATAACGATAGCTGATATAATATTCAATTTCATGTTTCATTTGTTTTAATTTTAATTACATTTAGCTTAAATATATTCAATTTAATAATTTATCATTTCCTTTAATTTTTAAATCGGAAAAGTTTACTATTGTCCATTTATTGATATTTCATCGTTTACTTTAATTCTTATATTTAATTCAGTAATTTAATAACAATTATAAGAAAAGCGCATCTTGGGTGGGATTAACAGGTGGCACGCTGTTCTTCACAAAACTTTGCATAAAACTTTCGATTTTCCTTTTCTTTTCATTTGCACTTTTTCAGTAAACTTTATATTAAGATTCGCGAACATTGCGGATTTTTTTTTTCACTGTTTCTGATTTCGGCACATGGCTATCGATTCTTTAATTTTCTCATATCCTCGTTGACATATCTGACATAGATATGGTGAGTCATTGCTACGTTTTGGCTGCATTGAGCGATCCTTGCGTCTGGTGAAAATAGGCAGCAAAAAAAATATGACCAAGAAAACAAACAAATACACTGCTAGTTTTCATTCAATCTTTTGGGGCTCTAAGCTCTCATGTTGGTAGGATGTGGTTGGAGAGAACAGGGTGCCACCTTTAATGTCGGCCTCGTCATTCAACCGTTACAGTTTCAAAATTATGCGGTGAATCTGGAGGTGTGAAGTGATTATTTAGCGGACTTAGGGGTGTAAATAAGGAATCGGTGAAACGGAAACTGAAATGTAAGAAAGTAGACGGCTGAATAAATGTAAGAAATATATTTTCAACATTCAGGGGAAAAATAAACTTTTGTGAATAATATTTT
Organism: Nephila pilipes; assembly: GCA_019974015.1. Classification (NCBI taxonomy): domain Eukaryota; kingdom Metazoa; phylum Arthropoda; class Arachnida; order Araneae; family Nephilidae; genus Nephila; species Nephila pilipes. The sequence continues at coordinate 197,489 of BMAW01019557.1, read as the reverse complement.
TGGTATACATAATGAGAATTATTATAACAGAATGACTATTCCACATTTTTTAAAAAGTGTTCAATAAAACTTTTCCTGTACTTTTTAAAATATGAAGAGTAGTAATGAGAATGAACTTTGTCAAATAAAAAGGCACTAAACATATCAGATTGTTTCCTATTGGTTAAATGTTTTCGAAATAAAATTTAGAATCATTTGAATTATGACGTACATTTATTTATGACTTTCTACAAGAATAATTTTGTTGTATTTTCGAATATTTGTTCTTGAACTTTTCATAAAAATCAGGGCAAAGATATAATTCAATTCTCTTGATTTATTTGTGAATTAGTTTATTTATTTTTTTGTACTGAAAGCTTTTGCAAATTATATTTCTTGTTTCTTACTTGCCCTCTGTTCTTGATAATATATGAAGGTTTTAAAAATTATTTCTTTTGTCATTCGCAAATGTCTTCAATATATATACAGAAGTATATAAAATGGTACATACTATTTTTATTATTCCTGAATTGTTGAAACATTACTTTTGCATGAATGCCTTTGCATTTTGTTTATTTGTACTGTAATACATTTCGATTGAATGTATCTTTTACTTTTAAATCTTAAAAATTTTATAAAATCTATTGTGTATGTAAGAGAAATTTGACATAAAAAGACTAAAAGATATTACATTTTAGATAGTTTATTGATAATGTTTTATAATTTTTTTAGAAAAAAATTTATACATCTACATTATAGAAAAGAGATGAAAGTTTATGAAATTCATTTCTCTTTTTTTTTCTTAATTATTGTATATTTATTCTAAGTTTTATACTTTTTATTTCTATTTTAAATATGCCATGTAACTGTTATTTTGTGTATCATTAGGTTCTTAAAAATCATTATTTACTTATACAAATCTGCTTGATATATTTTAAGATAATTTTTTTTAGGCGATGGATCTAAAAGGTAAAGATATTGCTGTCCTTGGGGCTGGTATTGTTGGTCTTTCAACTGCACTAAGTCTCCAGGAGGAATTTCCAATGGCTAATATAACTGTTTTTGCTGATAAATTTAATGAAGAAACTTTGAGTTCTGGTGCTGGAGGAATTTTTCGTCCTGATATCAATGTTCATGGTGATGAAGAAAGAGTAAGGTAAAAAAGTGTATCTGTTAAAATTATATTAGTCATACATATTATTTATGGTTATGTTGGAGAAAATTTTAAAAGCAATAAATATTGCCAATACCTTTATTAATGCTAGTAATGAATAAAAGGAGTTGATTTTATTTAAAAAAGTACAGCTTTTTCAGTATATTTCTACTGGTTTATTTTAATGCGTTTGCAAATAATTCTACAAAAGAATAATTCGTTATAGTATCTATTCATTTGTATTATAATTGTCATGAAATAATGCTTCTTAATTTTATTAATAAACATGTGATTACTATTATATGGAATGAAATCCATGTTTTATAGTTTTTTAATGAAAGGTAGCATTTTTAAATATCAAATTTATTGTATGTAATTGTGTAAAGACAAAAAGAACTTGAAAATTTTTAGAAAAAAATCTGTTATTACTAATAAATTTATGGCTTTTAACAATGATTTAATTTTATATGTAGTTCATATACTTGTTAATTGTTTATCACAACTTGTCAAAATTGATAGTTCATCTTTTAATTTAATAACATTTTTGTTTTTGGTTTATAAATTTAAAGCCTTTAATAGCTGAATCTATAATTATAAATTGATGATAAATAAATATACCTTAAATTAAAACTTAAAATCAGTTTTTAATCTTTTATCTTCTTGTTTTGTGTCAATATATTGATTTCCTTTTCTTAGAATATACTGTAGGTCTTATAAGCTGAGCTAAGGTTACTTCTCTATTTCATGTAATAATTAGAACACCAAATGGGTATCCAGTCTGTACATTGTTTTGATTTAAATGTACCTAAAATTCGTATGTATATCGTGAGGTTCAAATAAAAAAAGGTTATCAATTTAAAATTTTTTTGCTTTCAGTAATGAAATAAAAGCCCTTATTTGATACTGTTTTATTGGCTTCTTATACATATTTGTAATTAGACATAAGTATGTTATGAACTAAGGAATAACTTATTAATTTCTGTATTTAAATAATTATTGTGTGTGTTGTTGGATGAGGATAATTTTTTAATTTCTTTCCCTCTTTTTTTTTTTTTTTTTTTTCCTTTTTAATTTAGGACCTGGTGTAAGGACTCGCTTTCCCACTTTATGGACATAATTAAATCATCAAATTCTTCTCAAGCAGGAATACAGTTGATATCAGGCTATCATTTGAGTTCGTTATTTCCGTACCTTGAGGTTACTATTATTTGCTTTTTATGCATATTTTATGGTTATGTTGGAGAAAATTTGAGGCATGTTCTAGATTTCAGCATGTATAAAAGTAAATGTTTAATGTTGCTGTAAGTTATGTCTCATGCACAGTGTAATATATATTAATTTGACACATTAATGGATTCTTAAATTTTAAGTTATAACATTTAGCATTTTTATATTTATCACTCTTTGGAAACCTAGAATTCATTTTAAGTTAAAAATTCTGTATTTGAGATCATCTGTATTTGGGATTAAAATAAAATTTTATAATTAACTAACATTATTATTATAGTAAAATATATTTTTTAAATTCCTAGTCACTGTGAAAAGTCAAAAATGTTACATTTTATAATAATTATTTACAATTTTTTTTTATCAATAATTCTTATTATAATGTTAAAAACTTTTCATATTTTTAGAACAAATTAGTTGAAGATATATTGCCTGATTGGAGAAACCTCAATGAAAAGGACCTAAAATTGTTTCCAGTTGAATTCAAGTAATTTCTGATTTTTCTCATATTTAAACTGTAATGTTTTTCTATGCAATCCCCCCCCTCCTGCCTCCTGAATGGGTAACCAATCATGATAAATATTTTTTTTATTTATTTATTTATCCCATTTTGACTGTAAAATCACAGATCATTGCTAGAGATATAAATAATTTTGTAAATTTCCACTCCAAATTTTATTTTATGAATTATCTCATGACAGTAAATATCAGTACTTTAATCTATTTTTTTGTGAGTCAAAATTCTTATAATGATTTTTAGGGGTGGACAGTTTTACACATCACCTGTAGTTGACTGCAGATATTATTTACCATGGATGAAAACAAAGTACGTAGCACTTAATATTAGATGCACTTAATTATTCTGTATAATTCTATTTTTCTCGTTTATTTCGCTATTTTGTATGATTAAAATATCTTACTACTACTTATGATATGAAAAGCATTTTTTTCTTTATTGATGCAGTTATGTTTAATGCTTTTGATTATTTAAAATTATATGTTTTTTGGGGGGTTTTTTTGTTAAATCATTTGAAGTATTTTATGATTAATTTTTTTTCTGTTTTATTGTTCTTAGATTTGAAGAGAATGGAGGTAAAATCATCAAGAAACATATTTTTACTTTTGAAGAGGTAATTTTTTTTTACAAACAAAATAACAATCTTTTTACAATGACTTTATTATTCATAAGATATAAATTACTATAAAAATGTAAAATATATTATCTATAAAGCTATAGACATAAATTTCTTTTTAAATTTGCTAGCAGATTTTATTTTTAAAAAAGATTTAACGTTAAGATTAATGCCTTAATATGAATATGTCAGCTTTCATCCTTTTCTTTTAGATTCCTGACATTTATTGTATGATTGTCAACTGTACTGGCTTAGGTGCAAAGTCTCTCCTTCAGGATAATATGCTTGTTCCAATAAGAGGGCAAACAATCAAAGTTTGTTATTTAATTGTTTTATTAATCTTCTGTAATCACATTATACTTTTTATAGGAAAACAATTTAAACAACATGTTAATTTTGCACTTGAAAATTATTATTCTTTTTTAACACTTTAATTAACCATACTTTACAAAAATAAAAATGTAATTTAAAGTCTTCTACATTATCTTATAATTATCTGTATTCATTTTTAGTTTAAATTTAAAATATACATTTTATACATTATCTTCCTAATTTTTTATAAATTTAACTGAAATTTACTGAAACATAACTCTCTCACAGAGGATGCATGTATGTGTGTCCTGATGTCCAAAATTAAGGTCACAAACACATTTTATAACAATAATTCAAAATTGCTACCAAATAAAATTGTTAAAATTTGTATTGTATTTATTTTGAAGAATGGGCAACACAATGTTAGCATGCAGTTTAGTATAAATGGTATTTAACATAAGTTTTGTAGCACAACATGAAGTTTGATCATTTAAGCATCTGGAATTTTTATTTGATGTGCTGTAAATATTGTGTTCAACCCACAAATTTGACTGATTTCAAAGGGTATGAGATCTCATAATTGTTTAGATGATTCATTTAGATGGAGAGCTATTTGCAATCTCAAGCAAAGGTGGCTCAATGGTTACTAATTGCACCAAAAGTGGTATTCCAGTTGTGGAATCAGTTCCGAACAAGGGGTATTATATGCCTGGCCAAAGTCACTCAAGTGTAATAACACCTACATAGGATTTCTTGGTATTAAGTGCATGACGACATAGGCAGACAACAGCAACAAAGCTTTCTCATTACTTTGTCAGGAAATTCTTTGTGATGCAGCCAAATGTGTCATTTTATTCTTTATCCAGATGTAACAGCAAACTATACAGACACCTAACAGAGTGCCCTGTATGCTGAGTTCAGTGATGTCAAACTCTGAGCGCATTGTACAGAAAATCCCTTTTGTCGTGAAGTCGAACACTCCTAGAATGGGAGCTTGTTTTTTCCACTGATAAGATTCTACACACAGTGATTCTTCATAAATCTTCATCTGGAGAAAACATGGAGCTCACTATTTTTCCTCCAACATGAGGGACATCAACCAATTTGGTGATCGAGGATTTGTTGTCTGGGGTGGCATCATTTGGGTAGTCATATATCCCTGCGCATCTTCAATGCAAGTAGTGTCACTATACAGTGCTATAGGGATGAGCAGGCATATATCCAGGGTGCTGCAGATCTAGACATCCTTTTTTTTGGACAGTAATGCGTGGCCATTCAGAGCACATATTGTTGATTTTTTTTTGAAGAAAAGGATATTTGTATAACTGGGCGCAAAGTCTCTGACTGTCAATCCTATAGAACATGTTTAGGATGGTTTAAGAAGAGCCATTACATGATTTCACCCCCCTTCCCAGCACTCTCCACACATTAAAAGCCTCTTTTAAGAGAATGGTTTTTAATGCCATGAACTTTTCTCAACTTCTTCATCAACAATTTGACAGTCTATGTAGCAATTCAGTGACTGCATTCTATATCAGATAGAACTTACCCAAGATATAATGCATTAGGATTTGACCAGTTTTGCAGATCATGTTTCTTCACTAACAATTCTAACTCTTTTTCCATATTGTTATGTTGCTATATAGCATCCTCCCATTGTAATATCTCTCTGTGCCAAATGTCATTGCAATAAAAGAAATATTTTTCGAGCTATCACAGGTTTTGTGTTTGTAACCTTAATTTTTGACACCAGTGTGTGTGTGCGTGTGTGTTTACTTACAAGCTTTTATGAATTATTATGATTTGTTCATAATTTTCAAAATGATTCTTAACTCTATTGTTTCTGAATATATCCTAGGTTAAGGCTCCTTGGATCAAGCATTTCTATTATTCCGATGATGTATACATTATTCCTGGGTAAATATTATCTGTACATATTTAAAATCTATTTCAAACAATTCTATTGTATTCATGATAATATTTTATCATTGATTAACTTTTTTGTGTAGTAATTTTTGAAAAAAATTTAACATTCCTCACATATATATTTTTAATCTTCATTATATGGCTGAAAAATGTTTTATTGCATACCCAACACTTTAAAAAAATGGACGTGTACTATAAATTGAATTAAACATTTGTTAATAATAGTTAGTTTATTTATAAAAGAGAAATGATTTAAGTTTAAATGTGTCATTTTATTGGGAAAAGTCTTTACACGAAAACATATATGCTTACTGAAACTATTGTTAAATTATATTTTTAGATAAATTTAAAAGAAAATATTCTATAATTAACAATCTAAAACATATTTGTAAAAAAATATATTATTGACTACTTTTTTGTAATGAATTATGAATGGTAATATATGATATACACATTATAAAACAGCTGAACATTTTAAAACTTAGGTAATGAATACTATATGTCCTTATTTAGTATTATGTTGCATAATGAATTATGTTTATTATTCTTATGTTGGCTAACAATTATTACTTAAAAGTATAATGGTCCGTATTAGCTCTTTAATTTTAGCTGTTGTGATATTTATGCTGTTCCTTTAAATCTAAACCTGTAACATGTATTCAATAATGATCATTTTAATATTTTGAATATTTTTGTACTTTTAACATTTAGTATCCGAGTTCAATAATCATATTTTGAGGGATGATAATTAAAGATTTAATTGCAAGCTTCTAAAAAAGGCTAAATTTCACAATTTTGAAAGGACTTAAGGCATTTAATTCTGCAGGTAGCCATATGTAAATCTTATTTAGAAAATATCAATTTTTAACAAGTTTTGAGAAAAGTTTGCTGAATTTTAAATGGAAAAAAATTATTTGTAGGTGGTTACAATACAATCAGCACCCCAGAAATCATTAAATGAGAAATTTATAAAGAAAAATATTTTTTATTTGAATAAACTTTTATGAACACTGAATTTATTTTGTAGTTGTCTCAAAGCATGTTCCTTTTTGAAAAAAAGAAACCTGTGTAAATTTCTAGATTTTAACGAAATTTCAGGTTCTTAAATGTCAACCATAAATATCTTTGTAGCTCATTTCTTTTCTGGAATTTAAGAAAAATAGAAATAAAAAAAATATTTTGATATTCAGAAAAATGTTTTTAGAATGTATTGTAATAAATAAAATCATCACTTTTCATAAAAGGATGATAATTTATTTTAAAAAAGTGTTGAGTATTAATTACAAAATTTGTATAATTATTATTTAAACTGGATGATAGTATAAATGTGACTCTTATAAAATAAAATATTTATATAACATGATTTATAAGTTGTGGTTATCTTTGAATAATGTGGTTACCTTTATCCTGTTAACTTTAATGGTACATTTTATACTATTTCCTTTCACATGGATATATATTAACACTGGACAAAATATGTGTGGATTTATTTATTAATGTGCTGTTATGTCACTTTCAGTTTTAATTTTCTTAAGCATTCTATCAATATGATTCAAGATAACGTCCATATCAAATTTAGCTCACTCTATAATTAAATTGTCCAATGAAACCAAACTCAGTGGATGTTAATATTTCTTTTCACAACATGTTCCACCATATCCCAAATTTTCTCAATGATATTGAAATCTGGTGAATGTGTGGGCCATGTGAGATATGAAACCTCAATCTCATGTTCCTTACAGAAATTTTGTAGAATTTTTGTTCAATGAAGAATTTGGTTATCTTGGAATTGGATATCTATAATTTGCTTTTCATTCTTTAAAAATGGGAAATATGGCAACACCTCATTATCTAACAATTTGAAATAGTTAGCAACTTTCATACCTCAACTAAAGGTCCAGTTATAAAACTAGAAATCATCCCATAAAGCAATACTTCATACCTCTTTCTGCACAGCTCTTAAGATGCATTCAAGTTTGGAAGCTTCATGAGCTCTCCTTGTGACTCTAGAGGAACTGTCATTGGAATATATACAAAATTTAGTTTCATCAGACCATGTCAATCATTGAACATTAATTTAGATGAATATTCTTGTACTGATAAAAAAAAAATTGCAGCCTAAAAGAATAATTAATGCAGTACAAAAATAATTAAAGCAATTTATGACAAGCTAATCTAACCTCATGCTCAAGTTTATTAAATTTGTTAGCACTTGAAAAACGAACACTTGTTGGACTTCGAGATTTAACTGCACAGTACACTGTATATGAACAGTTATTATATTGTACAAATGTAGTACGTAACTCACTAGAAAACAAGAAACACTGTTCCTGAATGAAAATTGATAGGTATGATAAATACAGGGCAAAATGTGAGCAGTGTTGTATTGGAACCAGGTGGTCAAAGTCAACAAGCTCCCAAATCCACACAAAAAAATCTGAAAGTGAAGGACTAGATTACTAGAATTTGGAAGAAGAAGGATTATAGAATTTGTTAAACAATCGAAAGATGAATTAAAGTCTGTTACATCACACTAATGACTCATAGATTAACCTGATCTAATCTACGAGTCATTAGTGTGATTGTAACAGACTTAAAATTATTCTTACATCATAAGTGTATGAATAATTTTACATTTTATAAAAAGCTTGTTAAATTATGTAATGAGCAACAAAATGTTTCAGTGTAATTGATGTTAGTGTTATTCACATAAAATGTGAATACATTTTTTAAATTATTCATATCCAATGTTATATTTAATGCCTTTACAAAAGAAATGAATTATTAGCATATTTCCACTCTTAAAAAAGGAGCCTGAATAAAAATATCCTTAAGATAAAGACAATGTTACAGTGTCAGTTTTTCTTTATGTTTGAAATATATGCATTGTGATCTTGAATAAATAAAATATTATATTTTCAATGTCATTGTTATTTGTATAATTAGAAAAAATATTAAATGTGTTATACATTTTCTATTTAACCGAAGCTTCATGTTGTACATGTTTTATAATGAGTGCTAATTTTGGAACCTGAATTTTCTATTCTGCTTAAGATTAACCAGTGTTTTTTTTTTTTTTTATATTTATTTTATAAATATTTAATATTCTATGATTTCACAGTGTAGATTATGTAACCTTGGGAGGCGTGAAAGATTATGGAAGTTGGAATATGAAAGTCAATAAATACCAACAAGAGTTTATTAGGAATACAAGCATTGAACTGATTCCAAGTTTAAAGGTAACAAGGGTGATATTTTCTGAATTTGTTTTAATTTCCTTTTAGAATCAAATGTTTCTATTAATTACTCGCAAAAAAAATTGTGAAGTTTACACCTTTATGTTTTATCTTACTTTTTTTTTTCTGTTCTTAAAATAAAGTTATTTTAATATACTATAATTAGAAATATCTTTCTCTTTTAGATTTCTTAAAGCAATTTATTAATATGTTGTGTCTATTATCTTTGATATAATTTGTATCAAAATAATTTTATTAGATGCAGTTCACAGCAATCTGATGAAGGAAGGTGACTTTAAATAAAGTCTAGAGATATTGAGAAAAATTCATTACTACTGCACATTCAAAGAAAATAAATGAAAAGTGTGTACGAAAGATCCATAAAAAATTGTTTTGTATGTACTTTAATTCCATGATATTTTTTGATTCCGTGATTTAATTTTTTGATGTATCAACAATTCGATTTTTCATGCTATCTTGAATCTTTTTATTTATTGTTTCATGAGTTATTGATGAATTATCCATTAAATTTTATTACCAAAATAAAAAAAAATTTGTATCTTATTAAGAAAATACTCCACAAAAAACAGGTTAGGTTAACATCTTCTCTAAATGCTAAATCTAAACTTTTTTTTCCAACCATTGCCATTGCCTATACCATCAAATTCAAATTATTGTTACTGGAAATAAAATGCAGTTTTACATAACATCGTTTTAACTTCCTCATTAAAAACACTAAACATTGATTGATACTTTCTGTAGTTGCTTAAAAAGATTTTTGTCCTGTATTACATCTTCTTTGTTTGGTCTCGTTTTCAGTTTGAAATAATATGAATACTCCTTTCAAAGGATTAAATATGAATGTGGGGGAGGTTTTCCTTCCCATTAAAATGTAATTCAAATTCTCTACATTTATTAGATCATTTTTATTAATCTGATATAACAATTATAATGGCATTCCTCATTTCATTTACGTTTATCACTTTTTTTTTACCAGGTTTAAATCAGGTAAGCCATGGTGATATAAATTTAGAATCTAATTAAATTTATTGATCTCAAAGAAAATTGTGCAATTTATTTCAGGTTTTTTAGTTTTGTAACATATCTGCTTAAGATATTTAGCTTGTGTATTGTATGATCACTATAATTAGATTCTTTTAGCTGTTACTCTTTAAATTATTACATTCATATGGCATGAATGAAATTAGTTATTGTTTAATTGAAAGGCTAGTAAACTTTATTTTGACATAAAGACATTACATGTACACACATTTATATATATATATGACATAGAATCATCAACTCCATTTGGATTCAGTTGTAATAGTAGTGTTTATATTATCGATGCAAATAAATTCTCCATAAAGATTCTTCTTATTTCAAAGTTGAGGACATCTTCTTACAAGTAGCATATAGTTCATGGTAGTGAGATGTTACAAAAAAATGCAGAGCATTACTTATTACTATGCAAGCAGCAAGTGCGAAAAAGAGGGGGGAAAAAAGAGACCAAACAATGGTTAGAGTGAGCTTAAATACCCCATAACGGGGAAATCCCGGAATTCAGTATAGCTTGAAATTATTAGAGGCTTGAGAAACTTGTGCCTAGTGCACAACTTTTCAAAGTGAAGGTGACAGTTGCAATTAAAAAGCACATGAAAGCTGGTTGATAAGATTTAGTTGGGTATAAAATATAGAATGTTGAAAAAGAGATAGTTAAAAAGATGAAAAGGGATAATGCAAGTTTTTCTCATACTTATATAAATGACCAATATACATTTTCTTACAAAACTATATTTTGTTGTAAAATTAGATGGATGATATCAAAATGTATACATAATTCTGTTAATTTTATTACATTCATGTCAATCTACTAATTTAGTCATTTTTTAAATATTTGTTTGTTAAGTAAGATTAATTTTATTTATTGTTCATTTGTTAGAATGCTGAAGTTCTCTATGATTGGGTAGGACTTCGACCATTTCGCCCAAATGTCAGAGTTGATGCTGCCTTTGTACCACATCATGATAGCTATCGATTGGTAATTTACTAATTAATTTTTTAATCTCAATATATATTTATACTATTGCTGTAACATTCTAATTTTAATATATTAAAGTACCTAATTTTTACCTTATGGCTATAAATGTTTCTGATTCTAGTTTCTAAAAGAAATCTTCTGAAGTATAAATGAATGCAGATATATTCCATTATGTACAAATTTAAATAAATGCTATTTCATTCTTTGCATACTATTTGAAATTACTATGACTGAATAAATGTTTAAAAAAAAAAAAAAAAACTTTTTTCATTGTTAGCTTCATTTTGAAGGAAAACCTTTTTTTTTTTAAAAAAAAAAAGGGGGGGGGGTCTCATTGTTGAGATATAATTTTTATTTAGTCATTAGTTTCACAAAAATGATTGTTAGCAGTAGACCTATTGATTGTAAATTAAAATATGATGTCAATACCTCAGCAAGTATATCACTTTCCAGGTTCTTTTGTAACACTACATAATAATTTTAAGGATAATAAGTTTTATAAAATGCAACAACTCCTATTACCTCATTCAATGATATTTATTATAATTAATATTTCAACTCACAATACATTGGCAATTAAGATTGCATTTCTGTCTCAAAGATATAATGAAGGTAACATTTCAAACTGATGGATCATATTGTAAATTCAGGCTGATTAACTCTGTATACAGTATCTTAATTTACTTGATTTTCTTTATTTACAAAAACAATTATTTTAATACTTAAAAATAATTGAATGTGTTATTTCCTTTATAGATTGTAAACAACTATGGCCATGGTGGTCATGGTGTTGCATTGTCTTGGGGTACAGCACAAGAAGCCAAAAGAATAGTTAAGAAAATACTCATGAAGCAAGATTTTCCTTTATCTAAATTATAATATAATATTATAACATTCTGATTAGATATCATTTTATTTCAAATATGAATCTTTTTGTTACCTGTAAATATTGTGCCATAAATAAGATGTTATATGCATAACATGAAACTCAAAATAGGCTTCCATAATTAAGTTCAAATAATATTTTTATGAAAAAAATAAGTCTCTAGTATATTACAGGAAACAAAATATATGTATGTGATGAAAATAAATGATTTGTTATTTCTTAAGTGTTATGATATTTCTGCATAATTTAATAAACTGTGTCAAAATGTTATTTTGTGTTGAATTGATTTAGTAACATTATACTCTGAAGGCATGTGTGGGCTATTAATGACAGACCTTGTAAGTTTGAACCTCATTCAAGTGACAAGGACAACACCTGAGCTGGCCTCTCCCACTCCTAACTTTCACACCATATTAACGGAGAACTTAGAACCTCGATAGATTTAAGGTGTATAAAAACTTGAACCTCTGGAGTGACACTGGTCGTGATTTCTCATCCATGACCACTATGGCTACTATTTTGTATTACAATTATGTGTGTTGTAATGTAGGAAAATGTCAATAAAAAAAAATTAATATATCCTCCGAAGTAGGATTGTTTTATTATTAGATTAAAACTTTAGAGTTATGTGGTAGAATAAGTCAACCTGCTTTGATTTATTCATTATAAACAATGTTCACAATGTCCTTTTAAATATTTGAAACCTGCTGTAATCAGAATCATTAAATTGGATTTCTAAATTTGATATTATTGTTACAAAAATTACTGTGTCGGTATACGATGTAAATAGTCAAACAAGGAGGATAATTGAGAATGACACTTTATTCACAATTATTTAGGGAATGATGAAGCTTAGGTAGTAGAATTGGTACAAATTAACAGCACAATTGGGAAAAGTAGTACTTGTACTAGGAACAAAAACAGCACTAGTACTAATCAACAACACAGACAGATAGAAAATCACTAGCAATATGAATAATATTTTCAATAGCACTCGACTCAATAACTTGCATTGCAGACAAAAATCCAAAATGTTATAATGCATTTCAAAGGCACGTTCCGCGTATTTATAGCTATTCCGGCTTGGTGGAACTTTACAGGGAAAATCCCGGAAGAATCCACAACTCCCCTGCTAATAGAGATATTAAGAAAATTCCAGCATTTCTGAGAACCTTCATTTTGTCTCAAAGGTCGGAGAGGTCATTGCTTTCCATTTCTGGTGTCCAACGAAACCTCTACATATGTCTCTTTCGAACGATAAGAATCGCGTAGCTGGAAAGCATCACTGCTGGTTCTTAACAATATTTTATTTAAACCATATTTGTGAGAAATATGGATAGATGAAAGTTTTGAAATTATAAAAAAGTTCCAACATTGATTTGAGTTTTATCGTTTTTATAGTTACGCTACGTTCGAAAGTTCAAAGTATTATTTTCCAATTAGAAAATTGTGAAATGTATTTTAATTATTAATGCTAATTATTATCAATTTTAAGTAGCACTGTCTTCTAAAATCTCAAAAGAAAGGGATATTCTTCATGAGACCTCCACGATTCTCAACACAGCTGGACAAAATTGGAATCAATGGCTCTAAATTATGTTATTAATGGATTAATTAACACTAGAATGCAATATTTTTAACTGCCTGGATGACCGCCTTAGCATTTTTGACGCCTTAGGCAAATCCCAAACGATGCCACCCCCCAAGCTATTACAAAACCTTAAAAATTTTCAAAAAAAAGCTCACAATTATAAAAGAACCATTAAAAATCAGCCATTAAAAAAACATAATTGAATCAAGACAGAAACGCTCATATAGATTTGCAAAAAATTGTTTAGGTGGAAAACAAAATTTACGTTTTTAATGACAATTTGAACTTACAAATTACACATAACTAGAATCTACTATTTTCAGAGATAATTTAAATATACTTTTTAAAATAATAAGCAAAACTAGTACAATAACATTCAAAGAATAAACTTAAATTTAAACAATCCTTGTCGAGGTTTCTTACTGCAAAATTGCAAATCACTTCTTTCAAATTTAATACTCAATTCATGTTCAATGACCAACATCGGGAACTCAGACTTGAGACAGAGTATACATAGTTCTTATATTTTTTTTTAAATATATATTTAAGAAAAGATATTTTTTTATTATTTTTAATTTGAAAAAAAAAAAAATTAGATGGCAGCAAAAGTTACAGGTAGCGTTAACAAAATTCTTAAGGCAATGCTCCCCCTCAGGGGGCTCATCTACCAGAGATGAGTACGGGCTTCACAACCCCGAGGTACCTCAGTGATCTTTGTTTTCCTCTTCTTCTCCCCCCCCCCTCTTTTTTTCCTGTCATGTGTTTTGCTTTGGGGGGGTTTTCCGCTTGATATTTAATGATATCAAGCGGAAAACAGTTTAAACTAACTTAGTTTTATTTCTTATTAGTGTTTGTTTAACTCTTGTCTTAAAAAATATATATAAAAAAAAATGAATAAAAATATTTAAAAATAAAAAAAAATAATTGTGGTGTCTCTACTAAAACACTAAAAGGCAGACGGCGTATCAATGCCGATTTCCTGCATACCTAGCTCTGGCAATACGGGGCCCCAGTACCCCTCATGCGGAGGTACCTAGTGGGAGACCGCATGGGCGTGATTGGAAAAGGCCCTGGTTAGGGAAGGGTGTGCGAGGAGAGGAGTTGCGTGCGCCGTCGGTTACAGTTTCGGAACGTCATCCTCAAAATGTTCCCAGAGGGAGAGCCTTGGTTGCGTGTGGCTGGATAGTGTGACCTCCCTCCCATTGCGAGAAATCCTCCTCGGCTTCGGCCTTGGACCTGTGCCTCTGCCTGGGCACGTAATGGGGCAGTTCACATTGTCCGGCTGGAACGAATCTCTCCGGAGGTTACTCGTTTCCACGTTAGGAAAGGGCGGGGAGATGGGTCTGGCGGAGACCCATCGAACTAGAAGTTTGTCCGTGAAATTTTTTTTTTCTAAAGGCAAATATGGTGACAACTAAAGAAAATTCGATTTTGGCTCCCAAAGCTGTTAAAAACTCAAATAATGAATCATGGGCTGATCGTGTAGAACGTCAATTAGAAACTGAAAATATAGAAAAATCAGAAAATACAAATAATAACTTTAGATTCTTTCTAATAAAAAGGGAAACCGACAATTTTACTACCATATCTCCCTTTTTGATTCAAAAGGGAATACAGGGCATGGTAGGAACAGTTAAGGACATAAAGAAGCTACGTTCTGGGGACCTATTAATCGAGGTATCAAACTCAAAACAAGCTCAACTTGTAATGAGTATGAAGACCTTGGGACCTTATCCTGTAACGACTTCACCACATAGAAACTTGAATTACTCTCGTGGCGTGGTATCCTCAAGGGAATTGGAAAACGTGTCGGAGGAAGAGATTTTGAAGAATTTGCTGGACCAGCTGGTTTGTGGTGTCCGGAGGATTACGATTAGGAGAGATGGTAAGGTGCTTAACACCCAGCACCTCATCTTGACCTTTTCGACTCCTACCCTACCACAGACAGTTCAGGCCGCATATCTCCGACTCTCCGTCCGACCATATATTCCAAACCCTTTGAGATGTTTCAATTGCCAATGATATGGCCATTCCAAGAACGCGTGTAGGGGACAGTTGACGTGCGCTCGCTGTACAGCAACAGGACACGATAGTGATTCCTGTAACGCTGCAGAAAAGTGCGTCAACTGTCAGGGCAACCACCCTGCATACTCCCGTTCTTGCCCTAAATGGGCAGAAGAAAAAGAAATTTCTACGGTGAAGACGCTACAGAATTTGTCATATCCCGAGGCTCGCCGTGTAGTTTCTTCCCGTACTCCTGTACAGGGAAAAAGCTACTCTACGGCAACCCAGACTGTTAAAGTTTCAAAATCCACCCAATGTCCTGAACCTCTTCCTACCATTAAGAAACCGCAACCTACAAAACAGACACCACAATCTAACACTAAAGCTCTGCAAACCAATAAAAAAATAAATATTCTTAAAACCCCTTCCTCTGCAAAAGCTAATCAGACAAGGCCATTGGCCAGGTCCAAGGCTTTGCAGAGACAAAAACTGAAATTAAATGCGAAGAACAGCGTTCCTCGCAAAAAAAACGAGGGTCATTGATGGGGATGCGGTGATATTACACCCATCGCCCGAAGATTATGACTCCATGGGGGTCCTGGAAACGGGACCTTCCACTTCGAGTGCGCCCAATTAATGGCTTTTGTTTCCTGGAACTGCCGTGGTTTACGACCCAGATTACAGGATCTCAAATCCATACTATCTACGCACCAACCTGTCTGTGTTGCTCTTCAGGAAACTTTTCTGAAGAGTAATATGACAACCCTCGTGCGTGGATATCATTGTGTACGACGGGATGTTGATGTCGCATCACCTTCTTCTGGAGGTGTTTGCATTCTGACATTCTAGAACTATCCTCATAACGTCGTTACACTGACCACATCGTTGCAGGCTGTGGCTGTGCGAATTCACACTCGCACATTAATCACAGTCTGCTGCATTTACCTGCCACCTAACGATGCAGTGTCTCAAATGGATTTAGACCAACTAGTCGATCAGTTACCAGCTCCCTTCCTTCTGCTTGGTGACTTTAACGGACATAGCCCTCAGGGGGGGTATGATGGTACAAATTCTCGTGGTCGGCAGATCGAGCGATTGATCTCTGATCACAGTCTCTGTCTGCTGAACACCGACGAGAAGACGTATTTCCATGCTCCCACTAGGACTTTTCATTCCCTTGATCTAGCCATTTGTTCACCGACACTGCTACCTTCGCTGAATTTAGAGGTTCTAAATGATCTCTATAATAGTGATCATTTCCCTCTCCTGGTCTCCCAGGTTCATGGTAGTGGGGTGCGTTTACGTCCTCCCACTTACCGCTTCAACCGGGCAGATTGGGATTTATTCACACGGTTAGCGGTTATTACCGGTACAATAGTTCAAGATCGAGATGTTAATGACTCTGTTCGCAATGTCACTTTCTCTATCGTGAAAGCTGCTAATGCAGCGATACCGAAGAGTGGAACATCACAGAGGAAGATGAGTAAACCATGGTGGAATAAGGAATGTCAATCCTCCTACCGGGAACAAAGGAAATTGTGGGGTATCTTCAGACGATATCCCACAACTGAAAATCTCATAGCCTTTAAAAGGGCAAGGGCGATTGCTCGCAGAGTAAGGCGACATAGTCAGAGGGAATCATGGATCAGGTATGTTTCTTCCATCACATCGTCTACCACAAGTCAACAGTTATGGAGAAAGGTAAAAGCTGCAAACTCCCTGTATCGGGAATTTTCCATCCCGATACTGGAAACTGCAAATGCTGTGCATTCTTCACCTGTCGAAGTGGCCAATGTCATTGGCCACTCTTTTGCTAGTGTGTCAAGCTCTGATTCTTACAGCGCTACATTTTTAGCGACTAAGAATCGTTCTGAGCAGACACCTATCAACTTCAGGTGTCGGCAACCACTCCCTTACAACTGTAACTTTGACATGTGGGAATTGAGAAAGGCTCTGTCCTTGGCTAAAAATACCAGTCGAGGCTCTGATGGTATAACATACGATATGCTTCGCCACTTGAGCGAGGATTCACTTGTCAGTCTCCTGTACCTATTCAACCGAATATGGAGGGAGCATGTGTTTCCTAGCCAGTGGCAGGAAGCAATCGTTATTCCTATTCTGAAGCCTGGTAAGGATCCAAAGAACCCTCTCCATTATAGGCCTATCGCTCTGACGAGTTGCCTCTGTAAGACGCTAGAACGTATGGTCAATGCCCGTCTCGTTTATCAAATGGAAAAGGATCAATGCATTCCTCCGTTTCAGAGTGGCTTCCGTAAAGGAAGATCCACAGTAGATAACATCTTTCTACTCGAAAGTTAGATTCGTTCTGCTTTCGTACGGAGGAATCATTTGGTATCTATTTTCTTTGATATCAAAAAGGCATATGACCGTACGTGGCGCTATGGGATTCTGCGCACTCTTTACGATTATGGTCTGAGAGGCAATTTACCTCTTTTTATTAAAATGTTTTTATCGTTTAGATCTTTTAAAGTACGGGTTGGTAATGTTTTATCTTCATCTTTTATTCAATTTGAAGGAGTTCCTCAGGGGAGCATTTTGAGCCCCACTCTTTTTATTTGTCATCTGTCTCCTATACTTTCTCATCTGCAACCATCAGTTCATGGTTCATTATACGTTGACGATCTGCAGATTTCCGGCGAAAGATCGTCAATGCGTATCATTGAGCGACGACTTCAGACCGCAGTCAATAACCTGGTTACATGGTGTGACGCGAATGGGCATAGTATTTCTGCCAATAAGAGTAGTTGCGTGCACTTTTGTAGGAAGCGGGGTCTCCATCCCGATCCTGACATTCGCATCCGTAATACGTCTATTCCTGTCGTCCCTGACGTCCGCTTCCTCGGAGTAATTTTCGACCGCAAACTCACTTTCCTTCCGCACATTTTACATCTGCGGAAGAAGTGTGAGAATTCCCTCAACATCTTGAAGGTGTTGTCCAACACCTCTTGGGGAGCGGATCGAATTTCTTTACTCCGAGTGTATTAGTCGGTTATTCTGTCTCGGATCGACTATGGATGCATCGTCTACGGATCTGCCTGCAAAACTACCTTGCGGAAGCTAGACCCAGTCCACCATAATGTTCTGAGAATCTGCTGTGGTGCGTTCCGAACGTCACCTGTGCAGAGTCTCTATGTCCTCTGTAACCAGCTACCTTTGGCTTTGCGGCGCCTGAAACTGTCGCTCTACTATCATTTCAAAATGTCATCTCTGCCATCTCATCCATCACAAAACATAAATACCAGCCCGTTTGTAAGGAGACTGTACAGTGCTCGTCCTTCCTTCATCCGGCCTTTTTCTGAGAGGGTGAAGGTATTCATCGAGGAACTCGGCCTACATGACTTGGATATTCAACAAAGAAATTTTATTAAATTTCCACCTAGGAATGTTCCAAGGTTTACTTTCCATAACCCTTTTGCTTTATTCAGAAAATCCAACACATGTCCCATTGTTCTCCAGAGAATCTTTGCCTTCCATCGCTGTCAGTATGAGGATTTTATTCCTATATACACGGATGGATCGAAAGGAACTGGATACGTCGGCTGTGGTGTCGTTTCAAACGACATCAGGCACAGTTACCGGCTCGACTCTTCCTGCAGTGTCTACACTGCCGAAGCAGTCGCCATCTACTGTGCCCTGAAATTAGTCGAGACATCCAGTTCTCGAAAGTTCGTTGTATATACTGACAGCAGGAGCGTCCTGGAAACATTGGTTAATCTAAAGGATCGCTGTCACCCTATTGTGATGGAGATTGCAGACATGGTTTGTTGTCTTTATAACAAGGGTTATATTATTAAATTTTGTTGGGTACCTAGTCATGTAGGTATTTTAGGAAATGAACAAGCGGACTCGGCTGCACGTTCGGCAACGAATCCTCTGCAGCTCGCAGTCCCATTTGAGGACATTCGACGTCATATTTTAATGCTCATTCATCAGACATGGCAGGAATCGTGGAATCTACAAATTAACAACAAATTACACTCGGTGAAGCCGATCATTGGAGAATGGCCTGCTTTTCCAATGCGTAGAGCCGATGTCAGACTGACTCGCCTTCGCATTGGACATACTCGCTTTACTCACAAACATCTTTTGTTTGGAGAAGATGCTCCCGAGTGTCCTTCCTGTCATGTCTCTTACTCTATTCATCACATTTTAATTGACTGTCCGGTGTTTGATCATCATCGCCGGACTTTTTTTCATTCATCTGTTTTAAATCTTTCTGACTTGGTGGGGGAAACCCCCCACCATAATTTATTTGCCTTTTTATGTCATATTGGCCTTTTACACCACATATGATTTTTAACTTTTTATCTTTTGTGTGTTTTTCCTGTTTATCTTGCGTTTTTAAAGCTGTTTCTTTTGAATAGATTTTAACTAGTGTTTGGCGCAGCATAGCCTACTTTGGCTCTTGCGCCATTAAAACCTACTTCCACTCACTCACTCACTTAAGGCAGTGCTCAAATTTGGACCAATTTAAAGGAAAGTAATGAATTGAAGAACGTAAAATGGACCTTTGTCCTTTGTTAAAAGTAAAGAAACAAATCCTGCTTTGTCAGCCAGTTCTAAAGCTTTAAGATCGGAGGAATCACCGTTTGTCAAGACGTTTTCGGGATCTTTACAATGTACCATTAATTGATTTTTACCCATATCTTTCAGTTAGTGAACTTTATATGAAAATTCAAGAGTCCATAAGGCTATTCAGTAGATTAAACCTCGGCCCCAAAGAACTAATCGTCTGATTTATAGTAAAGCAAAAAAAAAAAAAAAATATATTTTCTTTTTAAATCTTGTATAGGTTTTTAAACTTTCTTCTGAAAAATTTTATTTTGTTATCCGATATGGTGCAGTCTATTCTCCGTCTCGAAAAATAAAAATTTCTCACTAAATTTTCAGCTGCTAAGATTACGTTGTCAAAGGATCCGTGTGATCTTATTTCTTTAAAAAGAGAGAATCAATGAGCTATTTTATAAATCAGAGGTTTCGGATAAATCAAAATCTTTAGATTGAAGTAGCTTACTTATTGGTGTTAACTGCGGTGTAGCTGGGGCTGATGCACGTTAAATCTGTCGGGGCCTTAAGTCCTCCCGTTGGCATGGTGTGGAAGTTAGGAGAGGAGGTGGCGTCCTCGTCACTTGACCGTGGTTCAAAATTACGAAGTCCGTCACCAATAGCTCTCGTGTTGCTTCTAGTGCGACGTTAATAAAAACTAAGACTATCGCATTAATATGATTTAAAATTTCATACCAAATGTAGATTGAGCATAAAAATTTGAATTGTTTTATTATAGCTTACGAACTGCTAGCCTTATCTCAAATCGTATTATCTCCATTTCGTCATAATTATAAAAGAAGCATCATAAATATTTCCTAATTGAAAATGTAGAGGTTTTACGGAATATATTCGACTTTCCCAACGAGTGAAATTCAATGTAAGCGTATCAAGGAGTTTTCTTGATATGGCCCACTGAAAAGTTGATGAAATAAAAAACACACATGCAACTTTTAAGCAATATTTAAAAAAAATTCGCTGTCTCAAAAGAATATTTTGACATATTGTTAATTACTAAATTTAAAGAATGTGACTGCTACAAGTATGTAAAATAATTTAATGTTTAAAGTTTTAATTCTTCATAATACTCCCGATTTGTTGCCTCACATACCTGAACCATTGTCATAACCTTGACTTCTTATATTTTCCACTCTCAATCAATTTTTCCTTACTCTTCTAATAAACTTGAGATAATTCCTTACCAGTAGATCTAACTAAATAGGAAGACAATCCAAAAAGTGTTCATAAATTTTACATTCAAATCAAAATACAGATTGATCAGTAGAAATATATCTTACTGTAAATGTCATTTGGTCAGCCTTACTTGCATCGGGAGGGCCGCGGTAGCCTAATGGTCATGGTTTCGGATTCGTGGCCGGTGGCTTTCGTTCAGTCGCGGGTTCGATCCTTGGCTACCAAAGACCTGTCGTGTAGCCGAAGCTAATGCACGTTAAATCTGTCGGTGCCCAAAGTCCTCCCGTTGGCAGGGTGTGGAAGTTAGGAGAGGGGGGTGTCAGCTCAAGTATCGTCCTCGTCACTTAACCGAGGTTCAAAATTGCGTGGTACGTCGACAATACCTCTCGTGTTGCTTCTAGTGCAACGTTAATGAAAACTAAACTAATACTCGCATTGGGAGTACAAAAAAAAAATGAGTAATATTTCGCTTTTCGAACATTTTTTATAATATGAGACTTTATGTTATCATGTAATTGTCCAAAATTTCGTCCTGGATATTTTACTCAAAATATGTCATTCTCTTTTCTTAATTGTTGAAAATTCTTCAATGGATTCCTCTATTATGGATGCCAGTTCAACTAGCAATAGAATTAACTTTAGACAATCTTCATTGTTATGTAACTTCATAAGCCTTGCCGCTTATACCGCAGAAGGTTAGAGAATTTTCTCAAAGCAATTTAATAATTGATTTATTGTGTATTAACGTCGCACTTAGAAGCAACACGAGAGCTATTCGCAACGGACCTCATAATTCTGAGCTTCGGTTAAGTAACAAGGATAACTCCTTGAGTTGGCCTCTCCCTCTCCTAACTTTCCCACCGCACCAATGGGAGGACTTTGTGACCTCGATAGATTTAACGTGTATCAGCTTCGCTTCACAGTAGGCCATTAGTGGCATCAGGGCTCGAACTTACGACTCGAAGAAAACAACGCTGACCGCGAAATCACAACCATGATATCTAGGGTGCCACAGCCACAATTTAATAATTGATATTATACGTAAAATCATTTCATGTGAATATCTAATTTCAGCATTTATAAATCTTTAAGATGGCTTGATACACTGTTTGACAAGATACCAACCTTCGTCTTAGCACTATCCATGATTTCAAATTATTTACATGAGTTTCTGAGTCTTCATGAACTTTCATAATACCTCTCATCAATATTTTTCCAGTTTCAATATCCTTCTTTTGAAAGGAATTTAATTTTGTGCAACCAAAATGTGTTCAACATATAATATGCCAGCCAGTCTCTCGAGACATGCTCTCCATTTTTTTTTTTTTTTTTTTTTAATCCTGTGATTGTGATTTGCACTAAGTCTCCGATAGGAATTTTGAATGTCAAAAGGGAAATCGTGATAGAATAAAGGACATAATAGACTATTTTGAAATAAAAATCTTCGATCTGAGTCGCTTATATGATCGGGTCATAATCCTACATCTGATGATAGAGTTTGATTAAGGCGTCCTTTATTTCCCATGACAGGATCCACTGACTCAAAATCTGTTGGATTCTGTTCCTACCTGGGACAGCTCGCAATTTAATCTTTATTATTAATGTCGACTTAATAATCCAAATGGAATTGACGGTAATAATCCTGGCAACTATTAGGCTCTTTGCTTTATTTGGAGCTATTTTCATCTCCTAAGAAGCTATACAAAGCTTCTTCCTGCTTTTGGAGTTAGGTTTGCTTCTGAAATTTATTTTTTTAATACACTCTACTAGACAATGTTTCCTTCCGTCAGACATTCTAAAACAAAAACTATCGAAGGATCTGATAGATTTTTCTAGATCTCATAAGGTTAATCGAACAACCGAAAACGCATATATATCATTTTTAAACTCTCATAACTACCCAGTTACTCGCTGTAGCAATTAATATCAAAAGTTCATCAAAATCAGCCCTGCCATGTCACTACCGTAATACAAACCGACAGACATATTTAAAAAAAAAAATTCAAATTGTTTGAAAATAATAATACAAAACTACATGATATTTTCTTCAAGCGTAGAGAAGTTTTAAAAAGCCTGATTTACACTTGTTGAGTCAGGAGTTAAGACGTATAAAGTGAATATAATCAAATAAAGCTAAGGCAAAATAATCCAATTAAATCAACTTTCAAACAAACATACTGCATTAAAATTGGCTCATCCTTTTGGAAGCTGCGACGTAACATACAGAAAACAGTCACGCAGATAGCACTTTTATGCCTTTTGCAATTAATTTTTTGTGGTAATTTAGAAATTTTCTTTGTTGCTTTTTGAAAATATTAAATAGTGTGATAGATAAAAACCTGATATTACTTGCATATTACACATTTAATTAAATATCTATGCCAGTCGTTTTCAGCCTTTTTACAATCACAAATCGCTGCAAATTTTACTAGTAGTAAAATCAAATAGTACGTAATGTTATGAACCTGAAATGACCCTTCCTTGCAACATTACTCTTATTAAGAAACAGAGACATTTACAGATGTCTATTGGATACTCAGCAAAGATTAAGAAATTACCTCTCCCCCCCCCCTTCCTACCTCCCGACCTTAGCGACGAATTTGACGACAAAATGAAGACTAACAAAAATGTTAGAATTCAGCCGATATTTCGATTAGGAAAACAGTTATGGATTTCCCCTAATATTCCTTGTGACGTCACACTAAGCCAGGATAGCTATAAATACGCAGCTATGCAGTCTAGTAAGCTGGGAAGCTGAACGTTATTGGAAATGTTAACAAGTGCTGTTTTGTATTTGTGTTGCTGATCTGTACAAGTACTGTTTTTGTTCCTGTTGTATTTATAATCTGTGCAAGATCTGCTACCCGTGATTCGTCTTGTTCTGAACATGTGGGAATTCAGCACTATACTTCTTGTTGGACTGTTTTCACCCAACACCTCAGGTAGACTTTTTTTTGGGGGGGTAACAATATTTTTATAATAAACTAAAAACAGTTATTTTAATTTTAAAATTTTAGCCAAATTTTTAATTCAAGGAACAACATTGCTTCACGGAATACTAGTTAAGAACCACTCATCTATGCTCTTCCCAAAATTTCAAAAACATACTTCACAATATCTTTAAAAAGTTTTTTAATAGTCAAAATATTCTCTTTTGGTTTTTATATTTATCATTAACGATTTTAATAATTTTATACCTTTCGACAAATCCATATTTTTACTCTGAATAAATAGATTTACTTTGTCAATATGTGTCAAAATTGTCATTCCAAAGAATAGTTTAAAAAAGTAGTTTCTAATTCATTCATCTTAGTTTTTAATTTTTTTAGCAGAAAGTCGAGTATTCCCTGCCAGTAATTCATCATTAATTAAGCAATCCAGACTCATGATAATTTCTGAATATCCGGAGCTTACAGCTTTAAATGCACGTGCTGGCCAACGTGTTTTTGATAGGTTTTTCAGAATATTTTAAATTTTTATAACAGTTGAAATTAAATATTAGTATATTCCAACGATGGGTTGACGATGAGAAAAAAAATTATAAAGATTTTGGACAAAATCAAAGTAAATTGTTACATTCTACTGCCTGAAAGGCAATTAAATTCAAAGAATGTCCTGCACATGGTACGTATATATCGGTTTTTTTCCCTCCCCCCCATAAAGTCGAACTTGAAATCCTGAATATTTCCTTGACATATTCGAGTCATTGTCGTATGACTGACCTCTACAAACACTGAAGGAAATGTTATTTTATCTCAATACTAACTGGAGTACCCATTTTTCGCATTAGTGAAATTTTAAAACAAAATGGTCAATTATTAAAAAATAAATAACAAATAAAATTTAAAATAAATGATCAGTTGTAGCGTAAAATCCTCATTCAAACCGGTACGAGAGGAAATGCAGAAAAATTATGAATAATTTTTGTAAATAAGGCCTCCTTTTTTATTAATATCCTAAAAAATAAGTAAGATTTTTTTTTAAAAAAAGAAATAACACATTTTAGGGACTAGTTATTCGAAAAAGAATTGTTATTTTGTTACTAAGAATAAATAAATAAATACACTGTACTAAAAATCATTATGCCATATCTCACGTAATATGCACATAACTATGTGTAGCATTTCGCTTTTTTCCTTTTTGTTCTGCTCAAGGAGGGGAAAAAAGGGAGAGAACTCACTCCCTTTTCAGATTTGTAAATAAAAAGGTGTATAAAATGAGAGTAATATATACTTTCGTTTTCGTAAGAATTCGAAAAGTGATAATATCGATTTTTTTAAATAATTTCTTTTAACTCTTTCGTGGGTAGAAAGAACAAAGCTTCAATTAAGTTATTACTTCTTTTATACAATTTTCCTATTTTCATAATATGATTATTTCATTATTATTATTAATGCACAATATATTATACTTCAAATTATCATTATAATGCAAATATACATATGTACTAATATACAAATATAAATCCATATTAGTTTTTATCACATACAGTTAATTATTATATTTCCTTAAATATTTTTTTGTTTTTTAAATTGCGAATGTAAAATCATATCTAAGAAAATATTGAGTTAACTATTTTAATGGAAAGAACATGAAGACAAGAATCTGTAAAAGGTTTTTAGGTTCCTATATTGTATTGCCTTATTTAATATTTAGAATATCTTAAAAGTTCTCAGAAAAATTTATGTTTGTAATTATACAAAATATGTATAATTCTTTTTATTATGCTTATCAAACGAAACAAAAAAATATGATAAAAAGGAAGCCATAGATTCTAAAAATTCAAAAACATTATTACATAAATTATTAATTAGGAGAATTATAGTTATATAAGTAATTTTCATTAAAAGTATTTTATACTAATATATGATAAAGTATTGATGAGTGATAAAGTACACAAATACATTATTAATTTTAAAGTATAAGAACTAAAGTTAAAGTATAATAAATTTCAATTCTTTGCAAGAAAATCTGATTAAACATCATACGCACGCAAATAGAAAATTTTTAGTGAGGGGTCTTATACTCTAAAAATCTATTATTTTGTACTGTGTTGGACGAGAATTTCTCCATTTTTGATGCTCTTAAAACATTAAATTATTGTACTCTAATTAAATAAATTATTGTATTGTATCTTCCGCTCTTAAAACATTAAATTATTGTACAGAAATTTATTTATCTAATTATCAAATCGCACTCTAGGATTCCTGTTATATGATCGTTTTTCTACATTTACATTACACTACTACAATCTGTAGTAATGTAATCTATTTGTTTTATAAATGTTCTTTTTTTATTTGGATTTCAATAATAAAAAAAGGACAGTCATCAGAATTTTTAAATGAGCAAAATAACGCTTCCCATATTAGAAACTAATAAAAATATTTCTCTGAATTACAATACAGATCGAAAACTCTATTGGGAGATCATATTGCATTCAAAATGAAGGATTATATATAATGAAGGATTACGTATATTAATCAATATAAAAATATTCTAAAGAGTCCATTGAAAAATGAAATATAATTTTATAAGCAATTAATAGATTATTTCATGTTGTTCAAAGGGGGAGAGAAAATATACAAAAAAAAAAAAAAAAAAAAAAAGAGAGAGAGAGAGAGAGAAAATTTTTTAAAACTGGGTATTATTTTTATGACACTCTCTGTAAAAAAAGTAAATACTATTACATATTATTTTACTTTTTTAATCCGACATAAATATTTGTATATTATCTTAAATCTCAAAGAAATACAATTCAAAAATAAAAGCACAATTACCTTTTGCTGTTTCAAAGAAATTAAATTTAAAAGAAGGAATTGCCGATTTAGAGCTATAGGCTACTCGTTTGATTGAAAAAGTGCGATTTCTTTCAGGGTCATTTCAACCCTCTTTTTATTAACCCTGACGTCAGTCATAAAATAGGGATTGTATTTTTGTCACTTCTGTTGTGGGCTTAAGTGCATCTCTTGTCGATTCATGATCGACCCTTAACTCATGTGTGCAAATAAAGAAAAGGTCGCTGGAAGGAGAGTTTGTTATGCCTGTGACTGTCCATCCCACAGCATCATTTTTATCAATAAATTTGACATATCTCGCTTTAGATATAAAACTAATATTTCTCTTTATTCTCAGCAAACGTCATAAATAGAAATTTTTAATACAGAAGTAACTGTCTTCAACCTATCATGTCCGGGAATAACATTTGACGCTTAAAATTATTCTGATCATGATCTTATTGAGGCCGAGTAGAGAACGAGACGAGGTCCCCTCAAAGACGAGGCCGAAATAATCCATTGAAGTAAAAGACACAAAATAATTTTCTATGATTTGTCAGCTTGTGTAAAAACGATGAATTAACGACAGGAATAAAAAGAAGCGCCGGATTATAGAGGGAGTTTAGTTTGTTTAGTTTTTATTAACGTCGTACTAGAAGCAACACGAGGGCTATTGGCGACGGACCTCGTAATTTTGAACCACGATCAATTGACGAGGACGACACCTGAACTGGCACCCCCCTCTCCGAACTTCCACACCACGTCAAAGGGAGGACTTTTGGCCCCGACAGATTTAACGTGCATCAGCCCCGGCGAGTCTTTGGTAGCCAAGGATCGAACCCGTGGCTGAACGAAAACCACCGGTTACGAATCCGAAACCATGGCCACTAGGCTACCGCGGCCATGGCAGGGCAATTAAACAGCTGATGATCAGTTGAGTAGATGATGATGGAGGTCTTGGAGTGAGATGATTGACTGAAAGAGGCAATTGAAGGAGTGATGAAGGATTTAATTGAAGGGGTCTAAGTTGGAATGCAAAGTGTTATGAGAGATTAGATGGAAATAATTATTGCAAGATTAAAAGGAAAGGGCATGGATTCCATTATTGTGACTAAAAATTAGCTAGGTCCTTATTAGTGGGTTAGTATAATTTGTTAGTCTATTAAAGAATCGTCTAGAGAGATAGTTGATGAACTTTTTAATAGGAGGAATATTGAGATCCTTTGTGTATGACAGAATTTCTGACATACCAAGGTGAGTTATTTTGAAGTACCTGAATGTTTTTTAATGCGGGAAGGTGCAGCGTGACAACAAGTGAGGGAAGCATAATGTAGGATAAGGCGGATTACTTGTTTATAGAGACGACTTTGTTAGCAAGAGTTAGTATTAAATTTCTGCCAATTAAAGGTATACAGTTATGGATTTTGGACCAGCATTAGTCTATTATTGATTGGATATGAAGTTTGAAGGGGAGTTTGGAGTTCAAGATAACTCCTTAGTAATTGACCTGAGTCCCAAGAGATTTGATCATTAAAAATGTAAGTTTTTCATTGGGGGTGGGAGGGGGCGTGACCTTTTCTAAATATGAGAGCTTTAGTTTTATTAGTGTTTGAGGCAATCCTCCAGAGTGTCAACCACTTTTCTATTTTTTTTTTTTTTTTTTTTTGAGTGATTTTGTAATTTATCTATTACACTGATAGGATTTTTTCCTTTTGTGAGGATTACTGCGTCATCTGCGAATAAACAGAGGCTATTGTAAGGACTCTGAAGGAAGTCATATGTGTACAAATTATAGCAAATTGGTGAAATTACAGATCCTTTGAGGTTGACAGACTTATTTATGGTAAATTGTGGAAAGAATATTATTAAGTTTAACTTGAAATGTTCTATTTTTAAGGTAGTTATTTAAGAAAACTATTATGTAGAGGGGGGGATTTCATTTGATTAGTTTGAAGATTAATCCGTCGTGCCAGAGGCGGTCGAAAATTTTTTGTATGTCTTGGAAGATAGACCCAGGGACAGAGATACTGAATCCTTCAGTAATGGCAATCACAACCATTAGTAGTTGATGGACAGTGCTGTGGTTAGTATGGAATGTTTCCGTATATCAATTTTTGTTGAAAATGGGCACACATGAGACATTTATTAAAAATTTTAGTGAGATGAGTAAGGGCATTGAGGAGGGGGAGAGAGAATTTAAAGGCTTGATTGTGAATGTCATCCTCTCGGGAATTTTTCTTTTTCTTTAACTTTTTAAGTGTGGTAGCTATTTTAGAAGGGGAGGGGAGGAAGGGGGAGACATTAAATTTGTTATGGACTTGAAGTAGTTTTGTACTATTGATTATGTCTGTCTTAAGCAATCTAGAACGCTGTTGTCATTTTGACTGCAACAGGAAATCGAGAGTAAATGTTTCATTTTTAACGCAAATGTCATACAATAAAAAAAGTTAAAATAAGTTATTTTAATTCAAAATGTGTAATTTTTAACAGTAAAATTTTATATAATATGAAAGACATTTATTTTCAGAAGAAAAGCACATTCTACTCGTAATGAACTTTTATTTCTTATTATAGTTTCTTAACACATGAATTGAAATAAAAGTTTTAAATACACTATTTATGATATGTTTCACAAATGAGGAACATACTTCTTTGGGTTTGCTTTAGCAGAATGAGCCGAGTGAGCATTAACGACGTTTATTACTCGTAGTTTCGGAAGAGCTTGGTGTGAGTGAGTGTAGATTTTAATGGCACAAGAGCGACATATGGCTATGCTGTGCCAAACAAGGTGAAGGGAGAAGTAAAAACATGAAATACAAATCTCGCATTGAAAATACAATTACGTAAAATCAAGTAAAAGCTAAAAATATTGGAGTAAAAATGAAGAACTTAAAAATAGAAAAATTTAAATTTAATACGCAAGGCTTAAAATAGTAAATGAAATTGTACGTAAAAACTAAGCATAATCAACGACAAACATTATTTTCGGATAAGCTGCTTAGCACGCTTTTAATGGAGGGATGTGCTGCGGGTGTTGGTTTGGACAGAGGCACATGCTTAACATTCTGATATTTATTTATTTACACACCATTGAACTACGTACAACGAGCTCCGAGCGAGCATCAAGTTAGAGCGCAAGTCGAGAAGAGAGAGAATGAGTCATTTTTCGGAAGTGAAGGAGAGCGCGCACCAGGGTTGCTGCCTTTGGCGAGGAGCGCCTCGCAGCGACCGCAGAATCTGTTTGGCGGTCTCCACAATCGGTGAATAATCTGCCTGTTGGCGAACCACTGCACACTCCCCCGCAATACCCTTAAGATATGAAACGTTCTGGAAAACGAACAATCCGTCCAGAACGCGTGGCTGTAATGTCTTGATTAGGTGGAGGCAAGTCTCTTTCGGGAAAGTCTCTATTATTTGCGGCGAAAGCTGGTTTTAATCTGTCCATTGACAGGGTGGATTTACGACCAGAAATGTCCACGTCGTAGACTTTCTCCGTTCTCCGCAACACTTTGAAGGATCCATCGTAAGGTGCTTGGAGGGGTTTCTTTAGGCCATCATGTCTGATAAAAACAGGCGTTGACGTTTTCAGATCCGTATGGATGAAAACTGGTTTAGTTCCATGATTCGAAGTAGGTCGTGGTCAGATACGAGAGAAATGTTCTTTTAAATCCTCCACTAGCTGCTTAGGCTGAATGTCGGAAGGCGTACCGTACACCAGTTCAGCCATTGTTGCTTGAATGGAGTCTCGAAAAGCAGTTCGAAAACCAAGCAAAATGGTTGGTAAGGCGGATGCCCATTGCGCCGTGTTGTAAGCTTTTAAAGAGGCTTTTAAAAGGTGGTGGAACTCCTCTATTAAGCCATTCGATTGAGGATGATAGGCCGTCGTTCTAATTTTCTTTATTCCTAGTAGACAGGCTAGTGCTTTAAAAAGAGAACCATCAAATTGGCGGCCTTGATCGGTTGTTATGCGTGAAGGACAACCGAAACGTGTTATCCAATGGTTGTAGAAAGTTCTTGCCACTGTTTCCGCAGTTATATCTGGTATCGGGATGTCTTCTGGCCACCGTGTATAACGGTTTATCATCGTAAGACAATAGTAATTTCCAGCTGATGGTGGGAAAGGTCCGATTATATCAAGGTGCACATGGTCAAATCTCCGTGTTTGGTCAGGAAAAGAGCCTAATGGAGTCTTGGTATGCCTACTCACTTTTGTTTTTTGGCACGGTATACAATATTTAGACCAAGCAGAGCAATCTTTACCTATTGATGGCCATACGAATCGCGAGCGAATTAATTTTGTAGTAGCTCGAATACCGGGGTGAGATATATTGTGCAATTGACTGAAAATCTGCTGGCGTTATTCCTTTGGGATATAAGGTCTAGCAATTCCGGTAGATAAGTCGCAAAATAAAGGGATGTTAGAATTTGACATAACTATTTTCTTTAACTGTAATCCTTGAGGGTTACTAATTAAATTTTAGAGCTCTAAATCCGATTCTTGTGATTTTGCAATCTGATCATAGTTGATAGGGTTGGGCATTTCGATAGAAACTATTCTGGAAAGGCTATCCGCGGTTATGTTTTTGTTTCCTGGAAGGTAGCAAATATTTGTCGTAAATTGGGATATGAAATCTAGCTGTCTGGCTTGTCGTGGTGAGCATTTATCTAAACGTTGTTTAAAGGCGTGAGTCAATGGTTTATGATCGGTAAATAATTTGAAATCCCTAGCTTCAAGCATATGAATGAAATGTTTAATGGAAGCATATGAAGCTAGTAGCTCACGATCATAAGTACTATAATTTTTTCCGTTTGGGATAATTTCCTAGAGAAAAACGCAAGAGGCTGGGGTTCGTTATCGATTATTTGGAACAATGCACCTCCGATTGCAAAGTCGGATGCATCTACGTGCAGTATAAACCCCGCATCTGGTTTTGGATGTGCGAAAAGCGTTGCATCTGCAATTAATTTTTTGCAAGTACAAAAATCCTGTTTGGCTTGGGTAGTCCATTCGATTACTCTGTTATCGTTTTTTCTAGTGCCCTTTAAAAATTCACTTAGAGCGATCTGGTGTTGGGTTACGTTAGGTAAAAATCGACGAAAAAAATTCAAAATGCCAAGAAACCGTTGAAGCTCTTTTATTGTTTTAGGCTTTGGGTAATTTAATATTGGTTCAACTTTATCAGGCAATGGTTTTTTTCCTTGCTGCGTTACGAGATGTCCTAAAAAGGAAATTTCTGATACTCCGAAAACGCATTTAGAAGTGTTAATTGTTAACCCGTAATGTTGGAGTTTTTGGAATACAGCACGAACGTGAGTCTTATGCTCAACCTCGCTTTTACTGAAAATCAGAATATCATCCAAATAGACAAAACAAAATTTGAGTTCACCTAAAATTTCATTCATGAACCTCTGAAACGTTTGGGCTGCCCCACAGAGGTCAAAATTTAAGTATGGAAACTCGTATAAGCCAAATGGTGTACATACGGCCGTCTTTTGAATATGATCCGGGTCGACGGGGATATGGAAGTATGCGCGTACAATATCGATCTTTGAAAAAGTTTTACAACCGTAAAGTGTGTTAGAAAAATCTTGTATATGGGGTATCGGGTACCTATCAGGGGTTGTACATGCGTTTAATTTACGATATTCTCCTATTGATCGAATGCTACCTGAGGTTTTTGGGACTACATGAAGGGGAGAGGACCAGAGTGACTTGGAATGCCTGCAAATACCCTGCTCCATCATAAATTGAAATTCCTGTTTTACAATATTGTACAATTTTGGGTTTAAACGCCTAGGCCTGCTGTGGACAGGTGATCCAGTAGTTTCGATGTAATGCATCGTATTATGTTGTGCTTTTTTAATTTTAGAAGTAAGTGCTGTTAAGTCAGGGAATTCAGCTAAAATTCTGTGATATACTGTATTTCCTGAGCTTAACTTTATCGATGCAGTATTAAGACCAGTGGGAATTTTGCCATAGCGAGACAGGTAGGTAATTGTATCGATAAGTCTTTGTCGTTTTAAGTCGATAATTAGATCGAAATGCTTTAAAAAATCTGCGCCTATAATTGAGAAAGGAACGGATGCTAGAATAAATTGCCACTTAAAACTTCTTCGCAAGCCAAGATCGACATCTAATAGTTTAGATCCATATGTATATATTTCTGAGTTATTAGCTGCTGTTAGTTGTATGGGTTCCGGGGTTAATTTTCTGTTAGTTTTAGAAACTGGTAAACACGATACATCAGATCCGGAAATTATGAGGAATTTTAGATTTGTTTTGCGATCAAAAATATGGAGGTGGACAGATTGTGGAGCTATCGAAACGTCAGCCGCCGAAATATTGGCGTCGATAGCAGTGATTATTTTTCCGAAGCCTTAGAAAAAGTACAGGGTTCCCTGCATTTTTTAGCTTTTGAGCCAAACCGGTTGTGGTAATAACAAAAATCATCGTTAAATTTGTAATCCTCCCTCCGCGAAGGAGTCTTGCTCCTGTAAGGGGATTTACCGTACCTCCTTCGAAAGCGATTATTTGATCGGTCTCTAGACAATCGTTCTACTTACTTGCTCAGAGCGGCGATTTCACCTCGAAGTGCAATCATTTCATTCAGTGGGGAGTTAGGAGAATCGGACGATTACTCGGAGCGACCCGCAACGGTGTATACATTTGGAGTTAACGGGGAAGCGCGAACTTCAGCAATCTTATCCGCCAATTTCGCTAGGTTTTCTAATTTTTCGGAACTTACGGAAAGGATTGTTTGGATTTCTGTAGGGAGTCACTGAAGCCCCAAGTTTCTTAAAAAATCAACGTTTATCGTGGTGCCTGCTAATTCTTTAATTTTTCGTAGGAGGTGAGACGGCTTGTCGTCACCCAATTGTAGTTGGAAAAGCAATTTTCTAATTTGTAGATTTTCCGAATCTGAAAACTCTTGAATTAGTCTGTTTTTTAGTGTGGTGTACCGATCCGCGTGTGATGGGTCAAACAGTAAATCGGAAACCACCGACAAAATTTCAGAGTCAATTGCAGCAATAACATTATTGTATTTCGTGACATCATTAGTAATGCCAGAAAGTTCAAAATTTGCTTCTGCTTGTAAAAACCAAAGTTTTAAATTCTGTTTCCACAGCGGTGGAAGTTTATCAGCGACATGTGACACGTGTTGTTGAGCATTACTAACCTCAGTCATTTTTGAAAAATATAGAAACGCGAAATATGAAATATTAAAAAATAATAATGAATTAAGGAAATGAGTTAAATTGCTGATTTAAAATAAATATTTCTGAACCAAACACAGATAGACCATGAAAGCTTACCTTGTTTGTCGAACACGTGCACATCGTTGAAAAGTTTTAATCCATTTTAATCTGAAGGTGGAATTCATAACCCGGGTCACCACTGCTGCGGGTGTTGGTTTGGACAGAGGCCCATGCTAAACATTCTGATATTTATTTATTTACACACCATTGAACTACGTACAACGAGCTCCGAGCGAGCATCAAGTTAGAGCGCAAGTCGAGAAGAGAGAGAATGAGTCATTTTTCGGAAGTGAAGGAGAGCGCGCAACAGGGTTGCTGCCTTTGGCGAGGAGCGCCCTCAGAATCTGTTTGGCGGTCTCCACAATCGGTGAATAATCTGCCTGTTGGCGAACCACTGCAGATGTTTCCGTTTCGTCCGCAGCATCATTCAACCAAGAGTCATCGATGTCATATAAAATCATGTCATCGTCGTCAAGGGTAGTTGTAAGAGAACCTTTTTTGGGTGCATGTGGATTCATGGTAATTGCTATCTGGAGTTTAGTACCTATTGTGGGATGCGAGACATTTTTATAAGTTATTTTTTCTCTGCGCTTATGTTGAGGTCTATGTTTTAGAGCTCTATCAAGTAAGGGAATGAAATGCTTAGGTTTAGAAGAAGTTTTGGATGTGGTTTTTTTAGTAAGCGGTAGACTACGAGCCTGTGTGGATGCTGTCGATGTGAATACCATATTAACAGAGGAAGAGGAAGGCAAAGGGTGGAGGGAAGAGATAAAAGTTTCAATGTATGTAGAGGAGGACATAAAACTTTTGTAATGTCTGGGTCAGTTTAGGTGGAAGCACAGAGAGAAGATTTTGCAGCTTGGGCATAAGAATGAGAAACTTACGAGACCATTTGTTTACGTGCTTCGATATAAGAGATCTTTTGAGTTGTTTTTATTTCCTGTATTCTTTTTTCTATTGTCCATTTCGAACATAATTTCGAATCAGGTGGGTGATATTGTTGACAATTAACACATCTAGGCTCCAGAAGGCAATCCGTGGAAGAATGTCCAACGGACGCACATCTAGAGCATCTTAATTGCCCTTGGCATGCTGCATTTGAATGACCGAACCTCTGACACTGAAAACAGCGCAGAGGATTTGGAATATATGGACGTAAGTGACAGTTTAGATATCCTGCTTTTATTGTAGTGGGCAGTTATGGGCTATTGAATGTTAATATCAAGCGTTTTGTCGGAAAGGAAGAGTTATCTCTCTTAACTATTATTCTTCTGACTTGAGTGACACCTTGATCTGAGAATCCCTCAAGGATATCCGAGTCAGAGGTGCACATCAAGTCAGGTTCAGAAATGACACCGCGACAGGAACTAAGCGACTTAAGAGGAATGACCGTAAAGTGGAAATTTTAAAATGTTTTCGCTAGTAAAAATGATTTAGTTTGCAAAGCGGACTTTGCTTCTATAAGCAAATCTCCTGAACGTAGTTTTTTAACGGATTTTGGATCTCCACCGATTCCCAGAAGTGCCTTCTGAATAGCAAACGGAGACTGTTTAGACTTTTCTTGATTAGGCAGGGAAAGAATTAAAAACCGACAATGTGTAGCAACGTTATCGACACTGGACAAATTGGGTAATACAAGGCCATTACCCGGGCACAAGAGAGAATGATCCATGAGAACAAATAGATATTCATCCTGGAGTGGCTCCCCCCACCATGGAGTCCAATGAGAGAGGCAGTTGCCGGTCAACTGACATACGTCAGGCACGGCACTTACCTGGAGGTCAACCAGGATATAGCACTGCAGCATTAGGGCGAGGATCCACCGGGAAACCCGATGCACCCCTTATCTGCAGCACTAGCCCTACAGCAGTCTCTCTTTGCGGATGAATCCACAAAGAGACATACCACCAGCCGATTGACAGAAGCGGGCTAACTCCTGCCACCCGTCTACAGCGAAGCATGGGCCAAAGGGAACGCAAAAGTCATCCCCAGGATCCCACTTTCCTCTTTACGGGACGCCACACACGTCAAACATGCGGGTTGGCAAGGCCAGCAGAGAAAAACGAAAACAAAAATGAAACAAATACATACTGCAACAAATAAGTACAAAAACAGAAATGAGCAAACAATAATTCAATACAGGGGAAACAAAAATGAATGTAAACGAGTAGACATAGAAATCGGAACTGCTAGCTGTGATCTAGACGGAAGTGAAAACGAAAGGAGAAATGTTGAGACAAACAGGAGGGTCGGAATTAGAGAATGACCGCTAGGGTATCCCGGGGGTGCGTCACCCGTGTTTACCAAAGGCGGTAAACCCCATGAGAAAGAAAAAGATCACTCAGGTCTCTCGGGTTCGTGAAGCCCGTACTTACCTGAAGTAGGTAAGCCCCTGACGGCCAGAAGAGCTTGGAAGGCATACGGGTCATAAATGACAATCTCATTTTGTTAATAAGTCTCAAAAAATAATGGATCTTCGAGAAATTGACAGCATACAGGCTCTAAATAAAATCCAGGAATTTATAATTGTAGTATCTAAAACAATACAAGAAATTTAAACAGTCCATCTTCTTAAAACCGTTCGTATCGTATATAACCAGCTTATTTGATGAAGTACATCAACGCCACACTTGGTGAAATTGTAAAAATTTTCCTTTTCTGGGAGCATTTTGAGATTATCTGCTAACTTAACGATTCTGTGCAAAGTGCTCAAGTCAAAGCCCTACTGTCTGAATTGACCTACTGCGCAACTTGCGGTGTATCGCCTTATAATATGACATCGCGGAAGTGGAAATCATCACATGACATTCAACCTCCATTAGTGTAACTGCTCTTGGGGGAGCATATTTCCTTTCTGAACCCTCTGTAATCTATCTATCTATATATATATATATAAGTGAAATACCACTGATTGACTAATCACGAGATCTCCAAGACTATACAACCTATTGACTTGAAATTTAGCAGAGTTACTCATTTTGTAATGTAGACGTTCACTAAGAACGGATTTTACGGAAATCTTATCCAAAATGTAATTTTCATCCGTTAATCTACTCTTATCCGTGGGCTATGTAATTTTGGCGATAAAGTCGCCAAAAATGATAAGACCGACGCCAAACGGAATATATTTTTTTATATGTATACCGTGTATTATCACCAATTAAGTTTACTTAATTGGAGATTTGCGCGTGCTAAATGGGAAAATACCAAATAATTTAATATTGAAGCCCTGATGGAGGATTGGCAAGATTTTGGCGAAGGGGTGAATTATGTGAAATTTCGTGCATGTCGAAAATAGGAAACGTACATATTTAGCGATAGAAATAAATGAGTTTGGAACCCCACGGTAGGTAAAAGTATAGTTTAGCTCCAAAACATAGCGGGATTTTGAAAAATACTAAAATGGTGACTTTTTACGCGGTAGCACACACGCAAGACAATCTTCGTTTACTGGAGGACCCCGCTACATGCATGAACGAACTCAAGACGCTACGACATACATAAGACAATTTGGACATCCCGACTTTTGTTAGGATTGCATTCACTTGCCATCCTAAATGTTTAGAAATCAAAGATCTCTTGAAGCAAGGACAAAAATCTTATGATTGACACGATGTCATTGCGAGGGTATTTCATTTAAAAGCTAAGCACATGATGAATCTTCAGGCAAAAGATTGTATCTTTGGCAATACTAGGTGTAACATGTATACGGTGGAATGAATTTTATCCATATTATATATATATGGGGATTTCTAATTTTTTTTTATTTTTCTCATATATTTGAAAGTTCTGGATAACCATTATTACAGACAATCAATTTTTTAAAATTTTAAATTCAGATTATTATTATCGTTTAAAAATTGAAAATTTCTTGATATTTTACGTATAGGTTCTAAAATATAATATTACTGTCTTCCCAGCGAAGCGGGCTGGTATCAGCTAGTATATATATAGACACCGTTTAGTAAAGTTTGCTTTCATTAAACATCAATTAGATAATTAATTCACCCCCATCCCCACAAAATTTAGAGTTTGACCGGGATTAGTTTTATTAACGTTGCACTAGAAGTAACACGAGGGCTGTTGGCGACGGACCTCGTAATTTTGAACCACAATCAAGTGACGAGGGTGACAAATGAGCTGGCACCCCCCTCCTAACTTCCACACCACGCCAACCCGGGACCGGGAAATGCTGGACCGTCATCATGAAAACCTAAACATACTGAGACAAGACGCGAAAATAAACATCTAAAAGATACAGGAAAAAAAATAGTAGTATAAAAAGAATAAAAAAACAAGACATAAAAAAACGAACACCTATGTAATGGGAGACTTTATAGCTATTCAAAGAATGCAGTTTGTTACATGGTTAAAACTGCGCCCAAAACTTTTTCGGTTCTTATGAGGTCACTTAAATTGATGGCAAAGATAAGTATGAAGCATCTAATGTAGGAGACCATGAAGGTCCCAATAAGGCCACCACCTCCACTGTTCTCTTGAAACCTTTCATTTCTAAGTCCTAATGTAAATTATAGAGTAGCATAATAATATTACGAATGTTTTTTGGCAATATTACGTTATTTTTTATTTCGCACTGTTTTTTTTCAATGCGATTTGCAGCTTTGACATGTATTTTCTTAAAACATAATGAGAATGATTATTCTTGGATTATTGTATCATTTTAAGAAGTTGTTAGTGTTAAGTCATGTTTCATAATATTTTTGAATTGTAGTTAAGTCCTGAACAATCAACTTTGTATAACATATTTCTTTTCCAAATGAAAATTATGCTCACAAGAACTTTTTCTATGTGGATCCCAGTTGAATAGACTACAAAGTACAATTTCCTTTTCTTAAATCAATTATTATTAACTGTGTTTCACACACATCACATTGCCCAGTGGTCTAATTATACACATGTAATTGCATAACCTCGGTATAATTCCTTTCAATTAAATTTACAAATTTTAGTACAAAATACATTAAATTTTTCTTTCAAGATATTATACATATAATTGTATAATAGATCATCAGAAAAATAAACTTAATATATCAAGCTCTTTTATACTACTGTGTTTAAAATAACGGAAAATATATAAAAAATAAATATATATAAAGTTTGGAAATACAATAAAATTACTCTAAGGGTTAAATTAATTATAAAACTTTGAGAAGGCTGGGATTAATTATATGACTTAGATTGATTTAATTTGTTATTACATTGATAAGGGTGAGTATACATTTACTTGAAGATAACAGTTCTAAAAATATGCACATTTACTTGAGGATTACAATTTTTCAATTTGAAGTTCATATAGAAAAAGTACCACCAACTTAGATTCCAAATTATTCGTTCAATTTAATTATTTAATTCTCACAAGTGACCGAAAAAATTCAAGTTGATGCCATACTTTAAAATTTAAAAATTTCTCATAAATTATATAAAGTTGAAACAAATTACAGCACCGAGTTTTGAATTTTCTCTGCAATTCCGAAATTTTCTTACATTTGATTTTAAAACTTAAACATAATACTACATATTTTTTTTCAATTTATGCATTTACAACTTAGGGAGAGGTGAACAGCTGATTCGTGGAAATGAAGCAATAAATTATACTAATAAAGTAAAAAGAAAACTAGTTAAAGAAAATTTCAATTTGTTTGACTCTGTGTGAACTAAAGAATAAATATTAAAAATAAAGAATATTAAAGAGAAACAAATTTAAAAAATTTCACTTTTTTTTTTAAATATGATCTTTTTCAGCATATTCCAGTACCTTTATATCATAAAAATTATTTTACATACAAGACTTCAGAGTGATTTGAGTAAAAAATAATCGAAATTTCTAAGTAAAAAGCATAAATGATAAAATTATTTTAATGTTTGTTATCATACAGGTATTATGGTAGTTGATCACCTTTTTGCCAAAAAATACACAAAACTCTTTTAAGAACTAATAAAACCATAAAATACCAAATTATACAATATTTATTTTTAAAAATGACACACTTACAAAGTTTACATGACTTTCATGTAAAAAAATCATTCAAGTGATGTAGCATGTGTGCAGGGAATACTGCAATTGTGTAATTTAATATCAAACTTAACATTGAATACCTTCAAAAATCAGCATTGCATTTTCTTAATTACACAATTAAATCTACTTTTCAATTACTTCAAATAATTATAATAGAATAGTTAAAATTTTAAAAATTAAGAAAAAAAAATATTTGCAATTTGTAACAAATACAACAGTTAAAACTATGCTACAGATAATAAAGAATACACACATTCTTTTCACAAGACAAGGTCGAATATTAAATTAAAAAAATATTTTTATACATATAAATTACCCTGTAAAACACAAATATGAAAAACACACATACACTCACATCTGAACAAGGATGATAGTAAGAGATATTGGATTTAATTGTTATCTTTTTATATCATATATACTAAGAAAAAAAATCGAGAATTGAAATATAATTTTTATCCTTCTACACTAAGTAGAATTTCGAGGCAATCAATGAAATTTAATCACACCAAAAGGAAATTAAAAGTCAAAGAGAAATCATTTATTTTCTAATCAAAATTTACTTTGAAAATAAGTAAATATTATATATAATCTGTAAATCTAAGAATGTCTTAATAATAATAAATCTTTATAAAAGATAAAATCGCACACATATACATAAATAAAACTCAGATTCAAAATATAAAAAGGAGGTTCAAAATAAAATTTTGGACTATCAAAATTAATACACATACATGAGATAATTATGCTAAGTTTTTACTGTACATGATTTTGCAAATATAATGTATAAAAATGTAGTTTAACAAATGGTATTTTAAATTTAATTTTAGTGAATTTAATTTAGTGAATTTCATTTTTCTGGGCCATATAAATTTTATGGTTAAAACACGATCTCTTTCAGCATGTTCCAGTATCTTTATATCATATATAATTGTCATACAAATTCTTTTACATAAGACTTCATAGTGATCAGAGTAAAAAAAAATGTTTTGGAAGGCATGAGAAATAAATGAAATATTTTAATATTTTGAGAACAAAAAAATTCATGATTAAAGAAAGCTTTGCAAAAAAATTAAAAACATAATATGCAAAATATGAAACATACAATCATAATAATAAAAACCAGATAAATTATATT
Organism: Nephila pilipes; assembly: GCA_019974015.1. NCBI lineage: Eukaryota > Metazoa > Arthropoda > Arachnida > Araneae > Nephilidae > Nephila > Nephila pilipes. Next base: position 156,041 of record BMAW01019557.1, on the reverse strand, counting down.
ACAATTACAAATGAAATATTACAAAATTGGAATTCCCCTGTCCATTCAAAAAGAACTTTAATTCATTTATTAAAATTAAATTTGATTCAATGGTATGACCAAAGGTATGAACTGGAAGGGGGGAATGAAGGGAATTCAGTTTTATTTGTACAGGAAAGGTATTGAGAATGCCAGCAAAGTTCTACATTAAAAGAAGAAAGGATGTTTTAAGAGGGGATAAATTAAAAAATCTAATGTAAAATAATATACAGGAAAAACTAATAGTATGATCATTTCATGTGTATATATCAATTTTGATAATTCCAAAATTTAATTTTGAAATATGTCATTTCATAATTAGTTTCAAACTAATAGCCAAAGCAATAGAAAATAAAAATAATTTTTTAAAAAAATGCAGAATGACAAAGATTAATAAAGTTGAAGCTATTCTAATCAACAAATAATATTTAAGAATAAAAAAATTAACACTTATATTTTTAAAATGGTAAAAATTTCTTGGAAAAATTAGTGATTATAATTATAAATCAAATCCTGAAGATAAAAATGGCAGTAATTAAAAATTTTAAAAAATATTTTTTAAATACATAATTTTGCATAATTTATTTTGACAGATTACATAAATCTCAATTTTAAAAAAATGAAAATATATTACTTGTTTCATAAGATAAAACTTTCAAATGTTTATTTTTTTATCCATAACTTAATTTTCTTTTCTATAGTATTTGCAAAATATTTAGATTTTTTTTTTACCTTGACAATTTTTTCATAGATCAAATTTATGCTATCAAAAAATAATACAAAGTATCAAAACACTACACAAAATTTAATAAAAAAATATTTTTGAAAAATGAGAATCTGCAATTGTAAAAATGGATGAAATAATTAGCATTTCACCAAAGATGTATAACTGTATTTTAAATCTAATAAAAGCTTTTAAATTGCAGCTGAATTCCTATTCATATTTTTCATATAAACACTTTTTACAATGAATCATGCATGCAAAATTTAATGTAAAGTAGCTTCCCATAAATTTAATAGAAAAATCATAACTATAAAAAGCATATATATTCCAATTTTACATATTCAATGAATTTCTACATGAACTTTTATATATATTATACATACAGATTTACAAAAATATACTTGCATTTTTTAAAAACTAAATAGATTATTAACAAATAATTGCATATTGCTGAATATTAATCATATATAACATGACAGATTTAGCATTGCAATTTTTACAAATTTATATTTCATACAAAGCATTTTGTTTCAAAAAATACGTAACTTAATGACATGTTCTTTTACATTACACAACTTGGAAAATTTAAAAGAAATATCTGTAATAATAATAGTGTTCTTGAAGTGGAAATGAATGCACATACATTGAAAATATATTCTTTCAGTATGCATCATACATATAATAAAAAATTAATAATTCAACTAATAACTAAACAAGTTCAAAACACAATGTTTCAAACTAAAATGATAATAATTTCAAAAATTCAAAAGAATTGTACAATATATTAATATATTTCTTAAAAATAATTTACATAACTTTATTTAGATACAATACACAATATCAGAAACAAACAATCCATGGTATAAATGTAAATACATTCAAATGAAATTTTTAAAAAATTGAACAAAATTACACATAAAACAAGCCATATTTGGTATCATGTGAGCACATGAGAAGAGAGAACAAAATGCAACATATTTCTAGTATCATTCTACAAGAGCCATAGACATTTCATGCCTTAGATAATCTACTAATGCACCAACAACCCTATTTCGTACTGAAAAATCTCCAGATATAAGAGCAGTAAAAACAACTACATCAGTGACATCAATTTTATTCATAATGTTTCTAATTTTATTTGCAAGTCTTTCCCTCCTTTCTTGTGACATAGTAGCAATTACTTGGGACACAGGTTGAAATTTGTTGCCACATGTTACAGCTGCCACACCACCACCAAGAGCTCCACCTAAAAATATTAATACATATATAATCAAACACTAACTTACATGATATAAAGAAATAGAATGTTATTTTTATTCAAAATATTTTAATTTCATGCAAAATTAATTAAAGGTTGATATCAAGCACACAATTGTAAACTGAAGATTTGCCATAAAAACATAATAGAAATACTATTTAACAGTTGTGAATAATTATTTAAAGTTCAGTAAATGCAATAATTTTCTATCTAAATCAGATATGCTGAAATTTTTGGACAGTATGTACCAACTGTAAGATTTGAATGCTGTCGACTTTCAACTATGAATGCGAGACATCAGTTTATGGGTAACTGTAAACATATCTACTGTTAAGTATAACGAATCTGGCAACCAACTAAATAGCTGTTTTTGGATCCAGTACACGTGGTTATATGTTGTCTTTCATGTACTTAATAAATTTTTAATAGTTATGAACTGTAGTGCTTTATGAACTATTGTGTTCAATATAAACTTCACATAAAATGATACGAGAAAATTATTATTATACTTATTTTTTATAATTATTAGTGATATGAAGTAAGCTGTCTTATGTACCAACTACACCTAATTTATTTGTATTTTTTGTCATAACTGAACCTATTTTAATTTGTCTGTGTTATCGATGTTATCACCATTATTATAAAATTATTTTTTTTAATACATGAAAACTTAGTTTTTAAAAACAAATTATGAACAACAAAAAAGGTAAGATTATGAGATGTGCAATACACACTAACAATATTCAGATTATATTGTTTTTCACTTTTCTATGGTTAAAGAAAAATATTTTAAATGACTATTTTATTGAAACTAGACCCAATTATTTTTAACTATCGCATACACTCAAGAGCCAAAACATTATGACCACCTGTCAATAAATAACAAGTTGGCCCACCTTTGGCATGCAACACAGCTTCAAACCCGCCTTGGCATGGATGCCACAAGTCCTTGATAGATGACCGGAGACAGTTTGTACCAGATGTTTAAGCAACGGTCACGCAAATCCAAGATATTGCGAATTGGTGGTCTTTGAACTCTGAGCTGCCATCCCATGACATCCCAAATGTGTTCTATCAGATTGAGATCCGGTAAGTTAGGCAGCCAGGACATTAACTGAAATTCAACATCATGTTCCTGGAACCACTCCAACACAATTTTAGCCTTGTGACACGGGGCATTGTCCTGTTGGAACATTCCATTTCCAGGTGGAAAAACAGAGGCCATGTAAGGGGGCAACTGGAACGCAATGATGTTCAGATACCCTGTAGCATTCATAGTCTGCTCTACCACAACCACGGGTCCCAGAGATGCCCAAGAGAACGTCCCCCAAAGCATAATACCGCCACCACCGGCCTGTGTATGACCTACTGTACATTGAGGGAGCAACTGTTTGCCTGGAAGACAACGTATTTTGACACGGCCATTTGCGTGATGAATGACAAACCGTGATTCATCTGACCAGGCAAATCTCTCTCACTGATCCATGGACCAGTCGCGATGTTCCCGGGCCCAGCGCATGCACAGTTGGTGATGACGCTTGGTCAGCAAAGGCATACGAGTGGGACGTTTGCCGTGTAGCCCCATATCCAACAGTGTCTGCTGAACAGTGTGCTCAGATACTATTCTACTTGGCCCTGCATTGTATTGGGCTGTAAGATGAGCCACTGTCTGGCTCCGGTTTTGCTTCACCGTGCGAGACAGTCTCCGACGACCTTTTTCTTTGATAGCGTGTGGATGTCCAACACCATGTCGTCTACTGCTGGTTTCACCGTAATTCATCCAATTTGCATAAGTACTGACAACTGTACATCACGAACAACCCATAAGTCGTGCAGTTTCGGAAATACTTGTTCCGAGCCTTCGAGTCATTACAATCTGCCCTCTATCAAAGTCGCTTAGATCCGCAGCCTTTCCAATCACACACAGAAGTAAGTGACAGAATGATTCTTCAGACTCTCCAGCAGACCATTTTCGATGTTACAAGCACCATTTCTTGGATTTTATAAGGACTTATTGAACGAACATTGTTCTTTTATAAACTAAAATATATTGAGCTTAACTTAATATGGTAAATAATTTCACACACATAAAAAAGGTCATTTTCAAATACATATTTTTTAAAATCTCAAATTACCATTGCACTAAAAATGGGGAACAGACTATTAAAGGCCAATTTTATAATTTAGATAAATGACACTTGAACTAGTACCTCACATTTAAATGTCATGCTATGAAAGAATTAAATCAATCAATTACACTAAATTTAAATAGAAGCAACATGCATTATTCTGTTCACCATTTCCGAGTACGGCCCGAGTTTCAATGTTTGGCTAAATCACAAAATCAAAACTATCAAAATGACATATCCCATTTCCATAACATTCTCAACTTTAATTACTGGATTACATCATCTCAACATATAACATTTGTCAGCAATAAATTCATTTGTCATCAGATTATAAAAAATATTGAATCTATATTAATTTGGTGTAGATCAAATAAAAATATATAAAATAATTTGTACATCATTAGAAATATACACAAGAGAATAATTACATCTTATGATTGCATAAAAATTATTTAAAATACATTTTAAAAAATCATCTTTCTGGAATTTTAAACAATGTTTGTTTTGTAATAACTTCATTTGAAATACAATTTGAAACTCCAAAATTAGCTTATTCTCAGTTTTTAAAAGATGAATATAAGATATATGTACTCAAGTTACTGGGAAGAAGATATTTTTGACACAAACTAGCGATTTTAAATTGGCTCCCCACAAACTGTCCTTAGAAAAAAATGTTATAAGAACTTATTCACTATTTAATACTCACTGATGTCATTGATATCAATAATTCAGAGAAGATATTGATATTGTTAAAAAAAGGAGAAAAAGAAAATATTTTCTTTTGTAAGTTATTGGAACTCAATTGCACAAGTAATATGATGCTCAATGAGAAATATGATGTCTACCAAAAAAAAAGAGTATACAGCCCCATGATATAGATTGTTGAATTCTTAGCATTACTAATAAGTAATATGATGTCAACAACTTATATGCAATTCAATACAGTTTATAACTGGATAGTTTTCCAAATAGTGCTGAAATGTCACTGAGAGTTCATTCTTGTTCTGAGTTAGGAAATGATAAGTCAGAGTGGCCTACAAAGTTCATAATTTTATTTCAACTCATTACGGAAGCTTAATGACTTAAGGTGTGGAGTTTGAAGAGATATTAATGGATGAAGTGTGATATTGGCCTTTAAACAGTGCACTCATTGTTTTGAAAAGTGGCACAAACATGTGAAATTTTAAATAAACACAGTGATGTGTTCAAACAGGAGTGAATGCTCAGTTAAAAAAAAGGGTTTCGTAAAAATTTATGCAGAGCAAAGCTTCACAGCATAACTATTTAAATCTTCTAGAGTACTAAAAAGGTTAAATCCCTTCTATAAAAATTATTTAGAGACCAAGAATATATTTTTTTCATTTTATCACAAATAACCAAACATTTTTATCCCTACAAATTTAGATATATATTTTCAAAATATAGAAAATTTTAATGCCTTTTAATCAGGTTTTTTTTGTTGTTGTTTTATCATCAGTTGAACAAAAGATATGTTATGTATTAATCCTTAAGTCTGTTATTATAAACATTTGTGGTCTGTTTGTAAGTCTGTTATTACAAACATTTATAATAAACAAGAGTGGCTGGTCACCGGAAAGTGCAGTAATTTAAAATGTGAAATTGATTTGTATGATGAATGGTGCCAATGAACTAAGTTAGTTATCTGTTTTGGTCCCACATTTAACTATATTTGAATATGGCAAATTTTAGTTAACTTCCTTTAATTAGACTTGGAAATGAACAATAACTTATAAAATCCTACTTTTTTATAACCAATTTCAAATTTTTTCAAATACAATTAAACTTAAAGGGAGCTCCGAAAAGAGAGCAAGCCAATTTATGCTTATGATTATTATTCTAGGATTATTGTGCCTTGAGTGACAAACAAGTTGCATTCTCTCGGTGATGAACCTTGCATTCATAAAAATATATTAAAAATAAAAGAATATTTACAATAATATTAAAATTTATTCTATAAGGTTACATTTGATTCAGGAAACTGAAGTTTCAAACTCTTGAACAATTGAATACAAGCAATTAATTAAAATTCTTTAAAATCTTTTACAGAAATTTGCCAAACTTCTACACCACTTTGTAACAAATACAAAAATTGAACTTCATTTAAGAGATGAATAAATATTAATTTCTAGAGTAATCTTGAATATAAGCATTTAATGAACATACTTTAAAGAGAAACACTTTTAATAAATGCAATACTAAAAATATATATGGGGAAAATTTGAAGGAAAAAAAGGTAACTTGCCTATTGGAAACCCTATTGGTCCCAGAAGTAGACCTCCTACTGCTGCTCCAGCTCCAGTTATTAACCCACCTTTAAGTGATTCACTTAATGTCACTTTAAGCCTTTCTTCTTCTGCTAATGTGCAAAGTAAATCTATTACATCTGAAGTGCTGATAGGCATGATGCTATTCACCATAGGATTCTAGTAAAGAATATATTTTCTTTAAAAATATTTTTTACAGAATTTTCTTATCAATTTGAAAAATAAATAAAGATGTTCAATTTAATAGCTTCTACGAAAAGGAAAAGTAATGATAAAGGTATAATTTTCATCATCATATTTACAAAGTTACTATTTTAAATTTCAAGTTAGGATAAAAATTATGGCAAAACACAGATTGGTCAAATCAAATTAATTATATAGTAAACCATTTATTATTCATTCTTCAATATAATTTATACTTCAACTCGAAATTACAGAAATTATTAACATTTTGAAGTTACTTTATAATTAAAAATGCAAACATCAGCTTCAAGTCACATGCTAGTTCTTTAAATGTTTTACTAGCTTTGAAGTCTAGTAAATTTTTTTTCCATTTCAAGGTCAATAACTTTCACATGTTTCTGAACAATTTCTCCATATGATGTCAATGAAAAGGAATACTATTTTGGAGTAAAGTAGTTTGGAGTTTTATTAAAAGTAAAAAATAATGAGGTTTCCCAGTGACTGCTTGTTAAGATGAGAAAAAAAAAAAAGTACATAACCAGCCTATAGTACATTCAGCACACATCCTATTCACCATAGACTGACATTCAAATAAGAAAGGAGATTCCTTGAAATGCTGGTCAAGTGAGGAGTACTTATATTAAGGCACTTGGAAACAACACAATGGCATTAATTTAAAGGATTACTTGCTTTTGGTAAGTCTAAAGTAAAACGATTTTGTTGAATAAAATTTTTCTTTGTTTAAAAAGCATGAATTGCAAAGGCTTGAATTTAATATGTAATTTTAACTTTAAAATATACAACATAATAGTAGTGCCAGAATCAATAATCCAGTGATTATAAAAGTCATATATTAGCTTAATTTGAAAATAACAAAATACACTTTTCAAGTCATAAAATTATAAAAGCCAAGCAGTTAATTTTTTTAAGTAAAATTTTAAAAAATTAAAATTAATAGGAAAAAATATTTTCAATGAATACTCTGTACAGAAACATTAATTCCTGCAAATTCTTAGGAATAAATGAATCACAAAAGAGATATATGCACAAATTATAAAATACCAATCATATTCACCATTGAAATCATAATTTTATGAAGTCATTATTTAAATCTATGAGTACTATAAAAACAAAATACAACACGACATAATATATACATAACAGAGACAATTTCTCTGTTCATTCCTAAGTAGCATATCAATGGTATTTTTTGAACCTCAAGCAGTTTTTCTATTTAATTTATTAAAAATGAGAGATGAACATTTTTATAAAAATATTCACATTTTACTAATATTTATTAAATATTACATCTAAAGACACTAAATATTTTTTATATACATTACTGATACTAGTCTATATCAGCCTAACAAACAGAAATAATAGTATGTTTTGTTAACAAAGATTGTTTCACGGTTATCAAAACTGTGCACATGGATGGTAAAAATCTTAAATAATACTACCAAGCAGGGAAATTTTTTTTCATTATTTATTACTTCATTTTACGAATATAAGTGTTAATAAATACATTTAATTAAATTATCCTAAATGTAGATTTTTTTAGATGGATTTTTGTTTTCATATAGACCATTAAATAGTTACACTTGCTTGATTTTTTTTTATTTAGAAAAATACAATACAGTAAGTGTGTGTATTATTTCTCTTTTCTAGAAAAACTTTTTACAAAATCATGAATTAATTTGATAAATTATATGGATTGTACATTTGAGTAAATCAATTTTTAAAACCAGAGTAAGCGTAACGTCATTTTAATAAAATTTAAAACTAACAATAAAAAAAAATATCAACAGTGAAAACATAAAACAATTATAGAAACAAATAAATAAATTAAAAAAAAAAAAAAAAAAAACCACACATTTTCCATTGTTCTGTAAGAAGTAAAATATAATTTTAAAAAAATCTGGAGTTCAATCCAAAAATTGTATAAGCATAAGAAGCTGGATGCAATACAGCAAGAAAATGAAAGCACAATAAACTGGATGCAGTACAGTAAGAAAATGAAAGCACAATAAATGAAAGAAAATTCACAAACATTTGATAAAAATTGGAACATATTAGAGTTTAGAGGATTTCTATTAATGTCTCATGCTTTTATAATTGTTTTAGCTTGTAGTTTGAAAGATAATATATATATTTTTTACTTTTAAAAGATATTTAAAATTATTAATCATTATTTACTTTTTAGTCTTTATTTCATAATTCACAGTATAATTATAATGACACCTTACAATAAGTCTCACATCAAATACTTTCATCAATTACTATTTCAAAAAAATGCAGCGAGATACATCTAATAGACACTATATCAATCCATTACAAAATTAATTTCCTGATATTACCATCTCATAACAAATTCAAGCAATTAAATGATAATTAAGTTACAAAAATATTAAAACGTATTTTATTGGGAACACATAACTCTACTGATTCCGTCCTTTCATATATTTATAATACATGAAAGTGGTTTAATGAAATAATGAATAAATCATTAAAAGCGAGTAATAAAATAATAAAACTATTTATTTTTAATTAATATAAATATTGGGTTGGAGGGAAAGTTCTGTCGTATTTTAAATAGGCAGGTGATTTTCTTGTAAATAAAAAAACACCTGGCTAGTAAGTCATTCGGATTTTTTTTTGTTCTTTTAGCTGCTGTGTAATATAAAAGGAGTCCTTTTTTACTGTTCATCATTTACTTGTGTTATTTAAAGTGAAAAACATGTCAGTAGATAAAGTGCATTTACGACACTGCATTTTGTATGAATTCCAAAAAGGAAGCAACGCATTGGTTGCATGTAAAAATTTATGTGCGGTATTTGGAAAAGATATTGTAAATGTTTGTACTTGTCAAAGATGGTTTAGCAAATTTCGTTCTGGGGATCTGAGCCTCCAAGAAAGTGATCGATCTGGACGACCATCCAAGATCGATAATGATGTTTTGCGACCCATGTTGGAAAATAATCCACATTTAACAAGTCGAGAAATTGCAGAAGAGTTTGGCATTCATCGTTCAACTGTTGGAGTTCATATTAAATCTCTTGGGTTTGTGTTAAAGCAAAGTGTTTGGGTTCCACATGAATTAACGGAAAAGAATTTGTCTGATCGTATAAGAATGTGTTCATCACATCTGATTAGACACAATGTGGAGCCGTTTTTGGACAAGCTGGTTACTGGAGATGAAAAGTGGATTCCTTACAAGAATATTAAGAGAAAAAAAAATCTGCCTGCAAACCAGGAACATCATCAGCAACAGTTCCAAAACCAAGTATCCATCAATGAAAGTACTGCTTTGTTTGTGATGGGACAGGAAATGTCCAGTGTACTACGAGTTGCTGAAACAGGGAAAAACCATTAACGCGGATCTGTACTGCAATCAGCTGGATAAATTGAATGCAGCTATCAAAGAAAAAAGGTCAGCGTTAGTGTCCAGAAAAGGAATAGTGCTCCGCCACGATAATGCTCGACCGCATACTGCAATGGTGACTCAACAAAAACTGAATGCATTAGGATGGGAAGTCCTTAGTCACCCACCGTATTCACCTGACATTGCACCATCTGACTATTACCTGTTCAAATCTCTGCAAAATTAACTAATGGGAAAAAAATTCAAGTCTTTTGAAAGTGTTTCTAAGGTAGTTGCTGACTATTTTAACTCCAAGGACGAGAACTTCAACAAATCAGGAATTCACAGGTTACCTGAAAGATGGCAACAGGTTGTAACAAATAATGGAGCATATATAATTGATTAATATTAAACATATATTTTTATAAATGAATTTAAATATTTTCTTTAAAATACGACAGAACTTTCCCTCCAACCCAATATATTAATAATCAGAGATAATATTCTTAGAAATTTAAATTTATATTTTCTTTTGCACAAGCAGAATACTTGTTATTTCCAAAGAAAGACCACCAAATATGCCTTTATAGCAAGTTTTATGCAAACAGTATGACAATCAAAGAAATAACCAAATATTCTTTCAAAATGAATCAATTTAGATAAAGATTTAAAGTTATAAATAAAGGTTTTAGCAATAAACACATTGACAAGAAACAAATTAATTGTAAATAAACTACATTTAGATACATATATAACACAGAACCAGTACAATACTACTTAGATAATAATGTCACAAAGAGGAATATTTTTTAACCCCTTTCAATTAAATATTTATAATAATTTTTATTCTACGCAGAAGGAGAAAAATTTTAATGGTGAATTAAAAAAATATATACATAAACTATCTGTATCATAATCAAATAAATTATAATTTCATTCAAATAAGTAAATTGTCAAAATATTTTTAAATTAGTATACAAGTCTAATTTCATGCAATCAAATAGTTTAAAATACAAATTAGGTGGTTAAAATACAAATTAGGTGGGTTAAGCATAAAAGTTTAAAACAAAGATTTAGGAACAAAGGTATCTGATAGTATTTAAAATATCACACAAATTAATTTTGTTATAAAAAAAATCTAACAATGAAAAATCATATTTAATTTTGTTCAAAATATTTACCACATAGAAATACAAAAATTATAAACAAAACATGCCACAAGCTAGGTACTTAAACATGAATTTCAAACATGCTATAACATAATAAAATATACGAAATAAGATTTAACTATTTACAAGTTTTTTAACATTTAAAAATTACAAGAAACTAATAGTTTACCAGAGATCGTAAAAGGCGAATCATCTTTAAATCAAGCAGTATCATAAGACTTTGGGGTTGTTTCAGAAAGCAAACGTAACTCTGAAACAATATCCAAAGAGAAATTTCATAATACAAAAATGGATAAAATGTACAAGTAAAGAAACATGGATCCCACAAAAATAAAACATACACATACAACTATAAACATATATAGCGCTTCAACAATTACAAAACAAGGTTCATTTTAGACAGTAGCCAACCCAGCATATATATATATATATATATATATATAATTAAATGACTATCCTATTGTTTTAACATTTATTTGTAAAAAAACAATTTCTATAATGTTTAGTAAATTTTACCTAAACACTTACATGCTTTCCTTATGTCAAAAATTGCAACTTTTATCAAACATGCAGTTTTTGTTATGTTTAAAAGGCTCTGAAATGTAATAACTTATTCAAAATTTGGATATTTGATAGCCTGCATATGAAAAAAAATTCCCAGAACACAGTACAATATACTTGCAACAAACATAAAAAAAATTAACAAATTAGTGCGAGTAATGAGATTCGCATCTTCTAATGGAAGCGACAAGAAATTTTGAACCTTACGGCTGCTATCATATAGTAGGAATTAATAAACCAATGTCATTATAGAGGATTATATTAGGTATTTAATTCTGAGGTAATGAATTAAAAAAAATATTCTAAGCCAATTTATTTTAAATATATTGATAAGTTGCAAAAGCTTTTTATTTTTAAATTCAAAAAGAGATCCATCAAATATAAATTGGGAAGTAAACAATAGATTTAAATCATTAAATTAATATTCATTTCAGGGTACATATTAATAATAATAAAAAAAAAACCTGATGGTTATGAATATTTTAATTGGAATACATAATTTTTATTTCATAATACACATAAAAGAATTAAGTCATTAGTAAAATTACTTATTAATAGTGTTCAATAATTTCCTTACTTAATTTATTTCTTTTTTTGCAATAATATTCTAAAATCATAAACTTAAAAAATTATACATATATATATATAGTTTTAAAGTATTTTATTCCTTTAGGTAGAAAAAATGAACGAGGCTTGAAAAAAATTACACCTACAAATATTACATATTTGCAACAGTTTTTTTTATATAATATTTTAAAGATCATACATATATAAATATATAAAGGGGAGAAAAAGTCAAAGTTAGGGGCTAAAAATAGACTAGTGTTAATTCTAAAAAGGTTAAGTAAGACAATGCCCCTTGCCTGCCCTTTGGATCCTAATTAGTATCCTATGCACCTTTTATTGTTTTTGTACCAGCCCAAAATTATAGAATTACTTATTTCTTTAAAGAAAAATTACTAAAGCATAAAAGACACTTTACTTCAAAGTTTCATATGCTTTTGAAGAAAATTGTGAACTAAATAAAACCTAAATGATTCTCTCCCCCCCCCTCCCAACTTTAACATACTGTCTTTCTTCAAATCTAGAATGAACCTTGAATTCATATTGAATTTGTAGTTAATTAAATTTTAATCAAATAAGCAACTGTAATATCTCCTTTAATACAGTTAAAAAATTTATAAATAGAAAAAAAAAAAAAATGAATTCAAAGAAACTTTTATATATAAATTTGATATTTACAAAATGATCAGCATATATTCAATCAAAAAATTATCATTAACACAATTTAAAACATTTATCATAGAATTATATGTATTAAAAACACAGCAATTTTAGATAACAATACAAATGAAACAAACATTTTAAACATAATAGGACCAACTTAATTGTCTTTAAAAGGTTCAAGAAATCCAGAAAAAAATAAAGGTATTTTTCCCATTTCCTGCAAATTTGGCCAAGCAGACTTTATTGGAAACAACACGCAGTATACACATAAAAAAATATATTCCATTTAGCATTAGTTATATCATTTTTTATGACTTTATTACCTTCACCAGCGAAATGGAAAAGTACCAAAATAAATTACTTATTCTCTAAATTACATCAGAATATCACAGTAAATTTTCTTAAACCACATATACATTAACATTTTATCTCAAATAGTTTCTAACACAAATATTATCTATAAAAAAAGGATTGACTATCTGATGTTTATAATTAAAAAATAATCATATTTAACTGAATAACAAATAAACTAAGATAAGGTACATGTGTAAAATTGTATTGACCATGAAAGCAAGTGTATTTCCAGC